>JAUCMS010000105.1:16152814-16201317 GCA_032357445.1 Enteromius radiatus
TAAATAAACACAGCATAAACACATATATTATGTAAAGAAAAACTTTTATTTTGGATGCGATTAATCGCGATTAATCATTGCCATAATTTTAAGTACTATTTTTAGCAACACCAGAAAAAAGGCAAACTGCCTCTAATACACGGGCAACAGCAGAGTTGCTTTATTCTGATGATGACAATCAATAAATGGAGCTGAAAATATCTTGTCTCAAATATGAGACTTTTTTTTGGTACTGTATGTGTGTATTTCTTCCTCTTTCTTTCTTTTGTTTTGTTTTATGCTTTGTCTCAGAGCTCAAATCTGCTAAGCAAAAAAAAACAAAACACTTCAACAAACCAAATACAAAAGCAACAGCACAGCTATTTCTTAGGGATGAGTTTCTCTAAGATATTAGCAATAATAATAGCAAATCTTGCCTTGGCAAATGCCACTAACAACAGCACTTTTCTCTTGATGAGGTTTTGACTGTAAAGCATTAGTGTGCTGTAGTATTTGGAGGGTCTGGTTTTATGCGGGTGTTAAATGCACGCTTGTTGGCAGTACAGCGGGGGGCTGGAAGAGTATGAAGGGCACAGTGTTTGCCTTATTTGGGGATGACTGGCTGTGTTTAATGAAGGACACTGGCCTTTCCAGAGCTGGCCGAGGGAAATTACACTGAAAGGCATGCGCATACACAGAGGTTTTTAGGTTTTCTATTTGTCGATTGTAAATCTTGTGAAATACTTACTTGCTCTCACAGTAATATATAACATATACATGCTACGCAACATCCCACAGAAAAGATCTCTACTATTACTCTTATACAGCAATAAAATGACAGAGCAAATAGAGGTTTTAATCAAGTATCCAGTTACTCAGATTTTTTTCATGTGTAAAAGACCCTTTACAGTTTCACAGAAGATCTCAAACTGCTCTCAGATTCCAATAAATTATAAAAGACCAAATAATCTAAGCTATGGTCTCTACATTTCATTTCTAGCTCTATACTCTTACTGCATGTCAACAAACATCTTAACTGTTTTGTATTTTTATTTCTCCTGAAGAACTGAGGAAAATATGATACTTTGATGTTGCTCTTTTAAGACTCAGGAGACAGTTCAATTCTCATTGATTTTTTTTTTCTGAGCCACAAAACTTTGCTCTGGGAATCAACACAGTTTAACACCAGCAAATGCGAATCATATATTAATTTGCAGATGTACTATTAGAATTCCAGTGCACACACTCACACTGAGGCAGGTGACCGCACATGTAATGGAGCATGTCAGCAGATGTCACATTAACAGCTAACTCTATGAGGACGATAAAGGCACTGTAACACTCAATGCGTTCGGGTCAATGCGGTGACTGCAGATTACTATTGAGCGTTTTGTTTATTAGACATTTAGGTTTTCAGTACTCTCTTAAACGGTTGTTTTCTTTGTTAGTAAAATATATATTTCTAGCATAGTCAAAAAATGTAGAAATGGAATGTGTAGGACTTTTGTAAAAGTGAAGTGTGCTGCACCAGAAGGAACTGATACTTCTAAGCACACAAACAATGCATAATTAGTGACAATATGTATTTTAATATGGACAAAATAGCACTTTTATTTATAAAAAAGATAAAACCAGAGAACAAATAGTGCCCAATAAATGTGACACTGCAGCAAGCTCACTTGTAAAAGTAAAAAAAGCTTCTGTCTATCTGAATTTCTGTCCCACTCACCCCCATCTACACACACACACACATCAGTGACTGATGTTATAACCACAGGGTTCTGTTTTAATCCCTGCCGTCATCTTCAAAGACAGATTAGGGGTCTCGTAATGAAGAGACAGAGACAGAGAGAGATAGAGACAGAGGCAAGGACAGACAGAAAAGCTGATGAGCAGTTTATGTTCTCTAGTTATACTATGACTGAACTGAATGAACTCTGTGACTCTGTGCATTTCAACACTATTTCTCACATAAGAATATAGATCACCTATGGACAAAGACATGCAAAATTGTACCAATATAAACATGTAACTATATACTCATACTAAGCAATTTCCAGCCAATTCCATTTATTTAAAGTAAAATATAGCTAGATGGATATCGGCTGAATATATTAAATCATTTTCACTTTAAATACAATAATTAGCTAAAATTATTTAATTCGTAAATAGAGTACAGATAATAGAATAGAGTACTTGTTTTACTTACAAAAAATACATCTTTTTAAAAATGCATATATTTTTTTAAATAACTTATATTATATTATTATAACTTAAGCATATATCCACTATAAAAATCATTTTAATATAACATAATTTTTTAAAAACTAGAAGGTCAACATTTCTCTTTTCAGCCTTTTTTTCCCTACTGCATCTGAAAAGGTCTGGAAATGTGAAAAGTCTTTGCCTCTTTTCCCAAATTCTAAGCAAACTTCGTAACACCAAAAAACCTTTAACTTGCTGTAATATTACACGGAGCAGTGTACCATAAGCCTATAGAAACGTACAGAGTCACATAGCAAGCTGAGAGCGGAATGGAGACATGCACCACTGGCGCGCCATGTCTGTCCACGGGTTTAAATTTAGCCTGGATCAGTCTATCTCAGACTTTTGAAAGGAGTATTATCATCTCCACTGGACGAGACGCTACTGGACAAATTATACTTCAAACATCGCCTCTTCAAAAAGAGAAGAACTCCAGTTATTATGTCCAGATATGAACACTTCAAATTGCAAAGAAAGCTTGAACTTAAATTTAAAAAATGTGTATAATCAAGATGCCAAGACGCCCACCAAGTGATAACATCTTTTTACATAAGAAATCCAAGTCATTTTAAACAATAGAGGTCTCCAAGTTTTTATGAGGTTCATGTTTTACATCAAAGCACACCCTCAGAAGTGTTTGTTTACTAGCCATTTCTCATTTCCTGCAGCACCGTCCTGTTGTCAGTGCGCCACTATCTCTTCTATAATTGTACGTTATTATATAGACGAGATAAAGGTGAGTGAAGTAGCGACGCTGCCTCTTGCGTAAACATTTGGATGTGATTTTTGCCTCTTATCTAACCTTTGCTGTTTGCTCTCTCTCTGTGTGTGAGCGTGTGTGTTTTGGAGCACAGAGGGGGCCTGGCTCTAGCCTGGTCTTAACAGACTCAGTGGAGTCATTGCAGCTGTTTCGGCCCGGCCACAAAGGGGAGCATTTAATTGGTACTGAATGCAGGGACAGAGGCTTTCAATTTGGCCAGGGCTGTAGAGACACGCACTCTGCTTGCTGTGTGTGCATGTTTTGTTTTGTTACGTCTGTCGTACCTTCTCATATAACAACTCACTACAACCCCCCACAAAGCCTTGAGACCCACTACCCCACGCATACTAGTTATAGCAGTCATGCACAACAAAACAGCAACAGTTTCAACCGGTGCAGCGGTTAATAATTGCGCTGTATGCGTTAGGGATTTTAAAAATTGGACAGCTGCGCATGCAGCGACTGTTTCTGGTTTCCTATCCAACCAAAATGTCTTAGCTTTCTGACTATTCTTTGGGATTGGAAATGTGGTCTGCCAATAGCTTAACAAGGTTTTGTTGTCTATTTATAAACAGCCATAATAGTATAATCACTCAGTCGGGTGGTTAAATGGATGATGTGATGTAATATTAACCCCCCCCCCCCCCAATCCCCATCCTCACACAACATCTCTCTGTTTAAACACAAACTGCTGGAAAACAATGGAAAACTTTTCAAGCGTATGACACGGTAAGCCAAACGCTGGTGAAATTTTGTGATTCGGTAACATCGTCAAATGTCATATGGAGTTAATTTAAAGCTCTGCTGTAGGTAAGAGAAGACAAGATATCCAGCGTTGTGATAAAAGTCTTTTTAGGAGCTCAGTGGCATGTTAGTTTCTTACAAGCACACACTAAACGTAGCCCAGAAGTCTCTCTGTCTTCTGACTCCCTCAAATGTGGGACTGTTTAACAGTCCTGATGAACTCAGTCTGTTTCAAAAGTGTGTGTCACTTGAGAAAGTGACACACACACACTTGCAGGACTAGACTGTGCATTAGTATAAATAAGACACCCTTAGTTTCAGAGCCATTGACAGGGAGTTATAGACAGAAACCCTTTTTATAGCCCTTCAAACACAAAGGTGGTCATTTTTTTGGAGCCAGAGGCTGAGAGGCGGCCATTGGTATGCCGACTGCAGTGCATAAATGCATGAAACTGGCAAAAATTATTCAGGTATGCCGAATATACTGGCACAAATTCATGATAAAGCTATAATTTCCATTCATCTCAATGGACTTTGTTGAAGAAGATCTACTTAGATCTGCCAGATCTGCCATCTGTGTTCATGGGAACCACATGACTGTGAGCCTATCATCTGATTCATAAAAGGCCATGTGACTAATCACTTTGGAACCATAGAAAAACAATGTCATGACAATGCAGTTTAGCTGAAGGCAGCATAAGAATTTTCACAGTCCCAAGCTCTTAAGCCTCCGCAGCAGACAGAAAATATATATAAAAAAAGAAATAAAACCAGCGCTGGCAAAGCGCAGTATCTTTTATAATGTGACAATAATGTTAATCTAAAAATAAATATATATAAGCAGGGGCCAAATTGTCTAGTACTGCCTTAGTATAACCTTAAGACTCTCCTATGCTTACAAAAGTAACATTAGGTAACAATGAGGTAGGTAAACTAGGACAATGAAAACAATACAATGTGTTTAGGTTTTGGTGAATTTTTGTTAGCGAGCTGTGTTTTCCTTTGGGTCCTGTATCTAAATAATGGAGCGCATCAAGATAACTGCCGGCAGAGAACGAGGAGAGATCTCACATGGCTCAACAGTCGATGTTCAAAAAAACCAGAGCGTGAAACCGCAAAGCCTCCAGCAAACGTTTGTGCCGCTTTATTTTCAAATTGCATCTGGAGATGTTTAAATGTTATTAAAATGTGTGCAGGGTGAGGACAGATCAGGTTACGTCCAAAAAAAACCTGGTGAGAGAGTACTGAGGATGCTGTTTCTTTCGAGCGAATGAGAAAAATGGAGGTGGGTGAGGAGAAGACGCAGATGAAAAAGAGGAAAGGGAGAAAGAGAAAATGAGAGATGAAGACTCTGACAGCAGTTCTCTGTGAGTGTCTGTGCGTGGCTCGTGCCAAGAAAAACAAGGCCCGAGCAAGGTTGGGAATCTGATTTCAGCCGAGAGCTGAGGCAGGAAACGCCGCTCCTCTGGGGGGAGGGGTGCAGATCCAAAGCCATGGCGCACTCCCAAAATCCACTCTCCCAAAACACCTCCACGTCTTCCTCTTTCAAAAGCCTCTATGTATCTCCTTCATTCCCATTCTCTCCAGGTCAGGACCACAGTCCATCAAGCGGTCTTTGTATCTTCTCAGACTTTCCAGATCTAGGGTTCAAGCCAAAAAAGCTTTGTCTGGGAGGTATCACATTTCACACTTGTGCTTGCCTACAGGGGTGAAGGGCAATGAAAACCAGGTCCCACATGTCACGAGAAGGTTGCGTTGGTTAAAGCTAGCATTGCTAGCAAAAGGCTGCTATCTCCATCTGGATCACATAACCAGCATGGTTGAGAAGGGTCAGAAATTATCAAGCTGCTCTGATGAATACAAGAGAGCTAGATTCACACACTGGCTAAAAGAGCAATCTGAAAAGGATGTCCGCTTTTCGTGGTCTAAATGTGGTCGTAATGATGCCAGATGTAGCCAATCAAGTCCATAGACTGCAAATCCAGCTGTGCTGATCCTTCTCCCTTTCCCCCCCCAAACTCCTTCCTCCATCTCTTCCGTTCAGTCCTTGCCTGCTCTTTTCAGGTCTCTCCAAGCAGTCAGTTAACAAAATATCCTATTCGGACAATGGATTTAGATAAAATGCGGCCATTATGGTGAATTATGTGTGCTCTGGAGCTGCGGATTTGGTGGGGAGGGATGGTGCTGATCACTTTCGCAGACCACAGGGAAATAGAGCTATAAAACTATCCTGCCTACGATTAGCGCCATTCCAAAGCACGACACAGAACCTAAAAACAGTGCGACATTGATGAGGTGAAGAAGACATCTGTCCAAAAGGAAATGGATCAAATGTCCCCAGAAGGAATCCTGTTGACATTTGTAAATATCTCATCATATCTCAGAATATTATAGACAATATTGACTACAGATCAGCCAAAGGACAGAATGACTTTCTAACACATTTGGTCAGCAAGGGTTGTGTCATTTGGCTTGTCTTTTGAGCTTTTAAAAATATGATATGCAGTAGCTGAGCATCAGGATTAACAGATAATACTTATTACTGCAACTGAACTGCCTTTCAAAGACCCAACTTTACCTCTACCTTTAGGTACAAAGGTCTTGCGCCAGTGACAAGGTAAAATTTTTGCACATTTCTGATGCAGTAATGTTCTTTGCAGAAAACAGTCTTAACTGTGAGTCCGAGACATTTCTCACATTTTTTCCCATGAGAGCTGACACGCTCACACAGGGGCCGCACAAGAGCGTCTCTGTTTGGGGCCTCTGTGAGGAGCTAGGGTCTGCTAGGCTCCTGGCTAGCATGAATGTGGACATTTAAAAAAAACAAACCCAAAACCAAAACAAAAAAAAAAAAAAAAAAAAAAAAAAAACTGTTCACAGACTTGGCCATAATTAAAACCCCATGTCACAAGCAGCAGGCTGGGGGTTTGCAGCAGCCTGCCGTTGGTGAAGAACACATGTTGTAAACAAACACAAGAACCCGAGTCAAAAAGCCATTGAGCTAGGGTCTGCTAACCACATAGAATGGAGCTCAGGGTTCAGAAAAGTGACAGACGCAACATGTGGACGCTCTGCTCTTCGCATTATACCATCGTTAAGTCCTTCCCAGAAGACTGTGCTTTTCTAAACTTTCCGAAAACAGCTGTAGTTAAGCATGTGCGCAGATACGGTCCAAGTCAAAGTGATTGGATTCGCTAGAACAACGGGTAGCGATTTGTTAGACATGTCAGAAGTGCAGACCCACTGAAGACATGCCAGTTACCGAGGTCGACTAATAATAAAATCTGTTAATGAGCAGTCAGCAGGCTTCTCAGATGTTCATGAGCGTCAGCCATGCCAAAAGACTGAACCGTATCATTGGTGGTTATCAGCATAAATCTACAAAGTAAGGCATGCATGTAGATAAAATTACACGGCGTGCCAGTGTGCCCTCTTCAACCGTATTGGCTTTCTAGCATTGGTGACTGCTACTGGGAGACTTGAAGGTAAAGTAGCTTGTTTTCCATGACAAGACCTGAAGCCTGATAAATTACACATCTCAGAACCTTGAAATGTTAATGTGGATGAAATAGCGTGCATGCCAGGTGGAGAATCAAAGCACATGACGGCACCGAGAAACCATAGGTTAGGTCGAACAAATATCCAGCTCACTTTTAACACTGATACTCATGGGAACTGGTCCTAGCAGGCTAGCCTTACATCAATCCACAGTTAATCCATTTTAGTTAAGAACAGGATATTAATGTCTGGACTAAAAAGCAGTTAAATGTAATTAGCCAATCAAATTTCATAGAAATAAATACAAATAATAATTGATGTTTTTGAAGTTCAGAAACACTACTCTCGGTAGTTGAGTATTCATGTCAACACTAGTAAGTGACAAATTAACTCTGTCATCCATTACCAATGAACAGTGGGGGGTTTGAATGTTTGAAATGCAACAGCAACAAGAGAAAACGTAAAGTAAGAAAAGAAACGTGAGTGTCTGTTGTACCTCAGTTCAAATGTCATCTCTACTCAAACATCTCAAGAACATGACAGACAACATAGTTCAGGCCTTTTTCAGACAGGCACAAAAAAAAAAAAACTACTCAAATACATTGTCAAGTTTCCCTGTACCCCAAAACAAAAATATTTGAATTTGACAAGTCTGATCCAAAGTTCTCCCTCCCTGGTTTACAAAAGTTATTATATTTACTCTGATAAAGTATCCTGTTCCGGTAATTTCTTCAAGGTAGTTTTGACAGACTTTGCTTTCTAGTTGTTAACTAGCCTGATGAATTTCTATTTCTATTTATTTTAAAGGCATTCCTAAATCAATTCTGAATGGCTCACGTCTGGTTTTCAGATTTGCATAGTGCAGACATGAGAAATATTATCACTGGCTTAACATACACTACTGAAGTGTGATATATGGTGAACTTTTGGATAACAATGTGGAAGTGACTGTGATATGAACAGGAAGAAAAAGAAACCAAAATAAATCTGATTTCCCCTATATCTGTAAACGCAACCAAATCGATGCAAGTGTCCCTGAATTTAGGTCAAGAAACAGCAACAATAACCCAAAAGAATGTAAACCTAAAAAAATGATTTAATGGCTAATATGGAATGCATCCTCTCACCCGAGCATGTAATTGATATAAATCACGTTGCTGGGTGGAGTGTTCGGTCAGTTTCTAAGTGTCCAAGATGACTGAGCTTCAAACACAGAGGCCACCCACCAGAAAAGGCATAAAAACAGCCTGGAATAAATGATGTTAATGTACCTACAGCAAAGCCAAAAATAAGATCATCTGCTTCTTCTATTAAAAATGACTCGGCCTCTAAGCAAAGTGCTGTCTTAGCTCCAGCTGGACGTAAACTACTGGAGTCATAATTCAGGCCTTCCACTGAGCCTGGCAAAGTCAGAACACATGAGATGTCAACTCAATAGATACGTAAATCAGAAAAGTGAAAAATTTCATTTACATGTTATGTTTCCAGTCCATGCTGTGACTGCCTGCAACAGACGGAGCGGAGGCTGGTCTGCTAATGAAATTAAAAGGCAGTAATCTGTGCGTGTGAATTAGTCGATGCTTCATGTTTTTTCCCCTCACACTGATGGCTGGACTGCTCAGCAAGATTTATGGGTTCCTGAGGGGGAATGGGTGAATTTTTACGTGAATCTAAATCATGTCTGTAACAGTAAGTTGCTAATTAGAAAAACATAAATGGATGTTATTTTCTTTTCTAACTGTGTACAGCTTTGCGGCCATTAATGTAGGCTGAAGGTCCCAAACAGTTGGCCAAATGTGGAGGAATTACGTATTGAAGATGACTGGACTATTCTCATCTGGTCCATGATCAGAGCCAAATACAGTAATAGTGAGCTAAATAATAAACAAATTACATAATATTAAACATTACATTTAAAAATAAAAAAAATTCAAAGTGTATTAATTAGTGCTGTCAAATTATTAATCCTGATTAATAACATCCAAAATAAAAGTCTTTGTTTACATAATGTGTGTGTGTACTGTGTATCTAAAGACACTCGCGTGTATGTGTTTAGGAAAAATATGGGTATGTATTCAAAATATACACTGTATGTGTGTGTATTTTTTATATACACATAATAAATATACACAGTACCAAAACATATATTACATAAACTCACATTTTGAATGTGATTGATCTTTGTATTAATCTTTAAAATTATAAAGATTTAAAATTAAATAATTATCTGAACAAATCATTCAGTTTATTGACTTTTTGATGTGTCATATTTCAGTGCTTTTTTAAAAATAATAAAAAAAATTAAATTAAATAAAAATGAGAAGTGCACACTTTTTTAAAACACAAATACATTTGTAGAAAGGCCATGTTTCTTAACTCACAAATATAAAATAAAAATACAAAAATAACTACATGAAGGAAACTTCTAGGCCTAATTCAGGGCCTAGCCAACACGGAAATCACACTTTTCCAGTTCAAGTACTTTATGGTGTCTTACAGCCTTTTGTGTGACTTACAGCCACTTGCCCGGGTCCCACCTCCAGCACTAAGTGGGCAGCATGTGTTGGTAATTTGCAGGCAGTTGATGTTGATTAGTGCAGGCATGACATCTCTGGACCTCAGCTGTTATTGTGTACAAGGAGAGAAGCCCCTCTCAATTAGCTGCAGCATGTTAGCAAATCAGGGTTTACAAGACCTCCAGGAACACCTAAGGCTTTGGCGGGAATAATGGGGGTAGAGGAGTTAATAAACTCAAACAATCTGAATCAATGATCTTCAAAAAGAAGCGGTTGCAGATCTGACGAATCAGTTTCTGATGAACATCTGCAAAATCATGAAGTTGAAATAGTGACTAACAAATGTTTTCCATCCTACAGTATGTTATATTCCCATGTTGTTTTCATTGCTGTAGGCTCAAACCTCTTGAAAGTGAATGAGGTTTGATTTCTAAGAGAGATAGACAGTCTACATGAAAGCTCAGTTCCCACTCCCTCTTTTTAGATGTGATAACGTCATTTGGAGGCAAGCCTCTCAGCTTTAAACAGTACGGTGACGCATAATCCCTCTATTTTTTTTTGTTTTATTTGCACGACGCTAAGAGCCTGATTTAATAAACCAAACTTGACACTTATGTCTTTATGCTTGATGGCTCAAAACATTTCCGTTTGCTTTATTTTCCATCCAGCTGTTTGCATGAGTGTGCACGTGCAGCGAAGATCATGAGAACCTGCGTTTGTGGCAGGACATCAAACAGACTTGCTGCGTCCCATTGGGGCCAGGCTTGGCTCTGAAGCAGACCCAGCCCCACTAGGCTTTCCCTTCCGCTCAAACCACTTCCTCTTTGGCTTGGAGAACCTCTGCCCAGTCCGTTGGGACAAGGCTCAATGACATCTCCATGCATAACGCCCAAGACTTTGCCTTACATCAATAACATTTAGTCTTTCTTCTCTTGTTCAAAGTCTCTGTGACGAGCTCATGATTGAGATATGCGCAAGAATCATAAGTCAGAGAGCTACCCCTACATCCCCCAACCTCCCTCCCGTCCGTCACTGGCACTCAGGCCTCTTCTGATAGACAGATAGCATGAAGGTCATCCTCAGAGAACAGAGGCTCCGGGCAAGAATGCAAAGTATGACCCTTTTTTGAGCTGTCGGACAGAAAGGCTATCTGTGAATCAACACATGGCTGGCACAAGGGCCTATGTGTCTGACCTGTCATGCATCTGACCTGCTGAAGACATCTGATGTGGTCTTTAAGGGGCCCATCGTCTTCCATAGAGGTGGAGGACTGTTCAGTTCAGGCACTTTTGATGTCTAATTTTCCACAATTTGGTCTCAGCCATTTATGTAAGCATATTTCGCAATATTTAATCCTACCAAAGGCAACAAACAATAATAAATCCAAGACAACAAAGAAAAAAGGAATCAAATCTCATACTCAGTCAAGGAAAATAAAATAAAAACCAGACAGAGAAACTGTACAAAAAAGCAAATGCAAGGAAACGTGTTGTGTAGCCTGACTATAAGCCGTTTAGCAATCAGCTTCGACCAAATACTCCTGCTCGTTACTAATTAGAATTATTAACTAGATTTTTACACTAGGAATTGGAGAGGGCTGCTTACCCATGCAAAACCTGTCTGCAAACTTTCCATGTGCAGAGCTCAAGGCGCCAAATGACAAACTCATTTTGCAGTAACTCTCTATTGGCTTTACCTTACAACAACTCAAAAACAAACCCTTGTTATATGAGAAGCACAGCTGTGTGGGGAAAAGCACTGTGCCAGCTGTTTCTGTGCCAGAGAAGTGGGAAAAACTAGCAAACCAGCATTTTCCTTTGTAAAAGATAAATGAGTGATATCTAAATCCAAACCACAGAATTCACCAAGGTTTAATTGTGCCTTGCTGATAATGTTATTCATTTGCATATACATAAAGTTAGACTGACTACTGCCTTGATCACTATATAAGATCATTAAACATAATAAATAAATAAAAAAAAAACTATATCTGCTTGCTCTGAACAAATATCAGTGAGATTTGTGAATAATCTATAGTGAGCCAAAGTTATATATAAAAGAGGCATGTTCACAACAAAACGAAAAGTACTCATATTCCGTGTTGTTTCAGTACAGCATAATTTTAGGTTTGTGCACTAAAATACAGCTGCTTAATGAACTGAAAAAGCATCCCTACAAACCACAAACACAAATTACACCATGTCTGAATGTCAAGTAGACGTAATTTTCTAAAATTCTCCATTTTATCAACTGGAAATGCTGTAAATCCCAATAGAGACAGTCAATCCTTCAAACACTACATCTTCTGTCTGTTGGATCAACTAGCTGGCAGCAAATTGGGCATCTTTCTTTGTCACTGGTGGTCCATTGTGCTGCGTGTCAATGTGGTAACCGTGGACCACACAGCCAGCTGAATAGCAGCTGAGCTTGGCTTCAAGTGAGCAGTGATTCAAAACTGAATCCGATATGAGCAGATAAGCAAAGAACGGAGAGTTTGGCCGGGTTGAGTGGAACAGCTGAGGAGAATGCTGGGCTGGAGTTCAGTAGAGGCTGGAGCAGGACATCTGGTGCGATTATGATGATTTATCCAGCTCTGAGCAGCTTTAACCCTCACCGTGACTCAATCACACCCATTGTGTTTCATTATAAAAGTTCAACGTGCTACATTTTGATGTGGGTTTTTGCATGTGGTGATGTCTTTAGAGATAAACATCTGACAGTAATGAAACAACTGGAGGGAATTCTTGCACTTCACTCAAAGCTGAAGGACAAAGGCATATTTACAACATGATTAACAGTTGAAACAAGGACAGAGGGAGAGAGACGGTTAATGCAAAAAGACTGTAAGTTTTGCAGGTTTTGCTGAAACTAAACTGAATGAAAAGTAACATAATATGGCGAATTTAGGAATTTAAGTCCCACCTTTCATTTTAAACAGCCAATCATGTTCCCAAAAGAGAGACAGTAGCAAATTGCATTACATAATCAAATACTAACAAATGGTTTACTTATACGGGAGTTGTACATGAATACCTATTAGCTACAGTACAAAGAAAACAGATGCCCAGAAGTCTCTCCAAGATCACTATCAAGTGGAATGACTTTGGTTTTACCCTGCACCTCCTTTTTTCTTTTTCTACTCTATTCTTGTGGTTCTCCTCTATCCACTTGAAAGAAAAGTTGCCCTGTTGGCAGATGACTCATCATTTACCCAACTATGAGAAAGAATTTCCAGTCAATTTTCCAGTGTTCAGTTTGGATTCCTGAATGTTTTTCCAGTCAGCTTTGCAATCCTTACCAAACCGAAAGGTTTCATCACACTTTTGTAGGAAGGTAAATACGTATTAGCAAGTGACATCAATGATCAATCAGGTGGGGTGAAGGAAATTTGACTTTTTTTCTAATTCAAAGCATTCATTTTGAATTTTTTGATGAGTTGCAATGGCATTTTGAGCAGTACCTTGTGGTCGGAGTCAGGACAGCAACTATACACAGTGACTTTCAGTTTACATCAGCCATACACACAGGATTTTTTTCTTGCAGTCAGAGCGATTGAGCGCATGAAATGATATGAAAGGGTCACTTGGGTCTTGAGACATCCCTCTGTGGTAACATTATTTGAATGGTTTTAAAAGAATTCTCACCACAGATTTAATTACAGTAAAATGTAAGAAAAACCTAATACTGAGAAGGACTATTAACTTTACTGTTTTCTATTTTAGTATATTTTGAAATGTAATTTATTTGCACTTACACTCTTAAGTGTCATAATCCTTCAGAAATCATTCAAATATGCAGATTTTGAACTCAGAGAACATTCCTAATTATTATCAGTGTTTAAAACAGTTTCAAGTTTTTTTTGATGAATGGAAAGTTTAAAAGAACAGTTTTTAAGTCATTAAAATAAATTGTGCTGGCCTACATGTAAATTTAATGTAAATTGCTATGAATGATTATTTTAATGATTTGTTGTTGGTAGAATAATAAAATTCACAGAAATTTAAGAGAAGAAAAAAGCATTCAGTGCTGCATAATATCTTAAGTCTTGCATCATCCAATCCTCTGTTTAAAATCCCATAAAAAAGCTGATAAACGTCCTCTGACTTTTCAGTGCACGCTCCTGTGATATAATGCCTTTAAATAAATCTACTACACATGATTTCACCTTCTGCCACCATGGGAAAAGCACAGGACACATTTCTGATTAAGTTTAATGTACTGAGCTAATCACCAGCAGCAGTTCAAGGGCTTTAAGAAGCTTTGTTTCATCTCACTGTTGAAGCTGGGGAATATTCTGCCTCATTAGGTACAAGTGTATGCCTTAGGTACAACAGAGAGAAAGTGCAATTGTTTGTGTGTATGTGTGTGTGTGTGTATTGTAAATGTGTTTAATTAATTAACTCCCTCCAAATGATCCAAGTGTCAGGATGTTGTAACTTGGTTCACTGGAACTTCTATCCCAAGGGTTTGTTCCCTCCATCTTTGCTTGTTCCTAACTCATCTACCCTCTATTTCCACTCTTGTGAGTACCCAGAGATCAGCAGCTTTGGGACCTGTGTGTTCATCAACCCTGTCTATTACCTCTGTCTGTGGTATGAATGAGGAATGAAGGCATCATGGGGAGGGATATAAAAAGAAGCACTTATAAGGGCTTAATTGAGTCAGTGCGTCATGTGTTTTCTGACCAGCTGCTGCTGCTGAACTCCAGACATTTTCTATGCTAACATAATGAAAGTAACTTGTATATAATTAAATATTATTTTTTACTAGTGAATCCCAATGCTAATAGTGAATATTTACATACAAAGATATAGAAAAAATTACTAAAAATGTTATAACAAATAAAAAAATTATAAAGTAACATTTAAAAATGTAAAATGGAATATTAATTTCTAATTATAAATACTACTTATGTAAAACTAGAGTGAGACATGTCCAAGCAAATAAAACAAAGTAAGAATTTGTTAAATTATGAGTAGGCAGGTGACAATAGTTTTATCAAGTCATTTTATTTAGTGATGTGACGCACTGCTCTCATCCAGTGTAAATACCTCAAGAAAAGCAATAAAATGAAAGTCTGTAAGTGAATAAGGAAGTAATACACAGTGCCACCTGATTTCACCAAAACAACATCAGTGCCAATGGAAACAGAAGTGTCAAACGCGGCTAATCCATGTGCAGTCCTGCTCAGAAGTTACACAACTGCCCCGTGCCAACACCGACAAGCACATATGGGCTGTACGCAGCTGCGGCGAGAACACAAACAAGCATTCACAAACATCTCACCACAAGCCGACCTGAGAACAGACAAATAATCTCTCCTTCCACACAAGTCCAGTTATGACAGAAATGTCCGCTCTGATCCCCAATACTGCGATCTGTTCTCATCACAAGTGCAGCCACATGAGAAACAACTCAATGAGCATGTGTAAGCTTAAGTAATGTGCACTTACAGTGCAACATGTTCATCCTTGCGGTATACTGTGTGTTGTGAGCTGTGCATTGTGTTAGGCCAGGATGTAGAGGTTACAATTTTGGGACTATGAAGTAATAAATAATTTAGATAAATGGATTGTTCTGCATTGAACAGGATGCACAGTAAACAAATGCACCTAACTGAACCTAGTTTGAAACTTAGGTTTTTAGTTCATGTCCATCAGACACACACACACACACACACACACACATATTTATATATTGTAAGAAACTATAGTTTGCCTCGACCCAGATTCCACTCCACAAGATCTTCAACGTCCTCAACATTTTTTCTTACAATATTAAAATTAAATAAAAAATATTTTCACATAATGAATCATTATTACATTTCCTAAAGTGTTAATTAAAACAGTCACAATCAGAAAACTTTGTGAATTTTAAGGATCCCCCCCACCCCTCCTTTCTTTTTGGTTGGTACTTTGAGTTGATACCCAGCTTCTTGGTTAAAAAGGAAATACATCAACACCGGAACGCAAACTATGTTTGTCAAAACACTTTAGAGGTCCTTAAGGTTTCTGGCAGTCGTTTCTGTAGACGTAGCATTTAGGTTGTTCTGTTTTGGTCTTTTCACTCTGAGAACCCCAAGGTTGCACATTTCCTTCCAGAATTATACCTCATTAATCAAAAGTACCATTTCCAAAAAGGAAAAAAGAAAGAGCGTGTACGTGAGAGAGAAAGACATTCAGTGAATTCTCTGGCCATATCAGAGGCTGGAATGCAAAGACGCACAGAGACACAAAAACTAAAAATTTACAGCAAAATGATATGCACCAGCCTCCTTTATGATTGCAACGCACAGCAAATGACTGAACTAGATCCAAACTGGAGTCAGGAGTCTGGATCCCCACAGCTCGTGAATCACGTCATCTCATTCATCGACCACACGTCACCACCAGCACCCACATACTACTGTGCGGCCAGAGAGTTAGACTAGCATTACTTAAAACGCAAGCATTTGACAAAGAACTGCCTCTCATATTGCTAAATTACAGTCTCTTCTACTTACCAAGCCAGTCTGTGGCCTTCTATCTAATTGACTTCATGATAAATGAACCCGTCCAACCACAAGCAAAACATTTCCAGGAGTTACAAGAGCATGTTTCACCCTCTTATGGTTGCCAAATATTTCTAAAGGACTTCAGTGGTCCTCCTAAGCCATTCCCTGAAAATATATGACCTGGTGGATTACACGTTTTGGAGAGCGACTTTGCCACAATGGAATAAGTGAAACTCGCAGAAACACCACAAAATTCGCAAACCAACCTGTGGCTTTAAACGTACCATGGTCCAAGTTTGATATGCTCATATGGTGCAAAACCTGAAGTACCCTTTGAGAATGGATTTGTAAAAATACGCACATTTATATAACATATTTCTGCTTAACATGAGTACTCTATTATAAAGTGTGAAAAGCACAAAAAGTAGGCTATAAGAAATTAAACCAAGGACATCGACCATAACCCAACATTTGGGACATGTTTCTACATAGATTTCAGAAACCTTGCATTCAGGCGAGTCTAAAAATTGTTGTTTGTCCCATTCAACCAAAGCTCCATCTGAAAAGCCTGCCGCCCACCTTCTCATCTGATTACCCTCAGCTTCGTTAGGGTTTCCTGGAGAGCAGAGTCGTCCGAAGGTCACACATGAAAGCGCCATTTGATTACAGAGCAGTCTGCTCATTTTTACAACAAATGCTTACAAAAATATTGACCAACGTTCCAAGGACCGAATAATATGAAACTGAATATCCAGGAAATATATTTTATCCATCAGGAATGGATCTGATCATGATAAGTGGGATTTTCATAGTAAAGTGGAGCCACAAGTGAATGTGAGTTTTCCAAAACAATCTGTACAAAGCTATTAGGCTATTGGTTATTATTATCTGAAATTATGTAAGAGAAGCTCTGTAAAAAAATAGGCAAAAAGATAATAATGGATCTTGGACCTTTTAAAAGCATTTGACATCTGGGTTTAGATGGAGAATACCTGCTGACTACAAAGAAAACTATGCTCTGAAAATAATCAAAGTCAGTCTGTCAAAACAAAGTGGTTATGGATAAACTATGCAAGACTTATTAGATGAATATTTCCACAAAAGCTGACAAAGCATCAAGGCAATAGTCCCATCAAGATGACTGCACATACTTCCAACACCTTCCATTTGGCTTTGATTAAAAAGGTCACAACCTACATTGGATTTTTTGAACATGTAAAAATAATCAAAGCCCTGAAATTCATCCGAGGTCACTGCTTACGGATGAAAAATATGACCTTCGTGTCAAGACATGAAAGTCTAGGAACAGACACATACAATACATTATTTAATCCTTACAAAATAAAAAACATCACACTAAAAACATGGGCCTTCAGAGAGGAATGTGGACACATCTGCTTAGGAATGGCACATTTTTCTATAAAACAAGAAAAAGAGACAAAACCCTAGAATGTGGCAAAAACATGTGGTTTTCATTATCTAAGCTTAGTTAAAGTGATAATGTTCAAAAATATAACAGTGATGAACTCCAATTGCTTTAAAAATAAAACAGGAAATTTAAGGGGAATTAAATGTGAGGGCAAAGCAAGGACAAGCAGTTTTTATATTAACACTCTCAACAAATCAAATGGTATGTAACCATGATGTTCTAACTGAAGAAATGTTTAGGTACATTAAGACCAACAATAGTAGATTCTAATCTTTCTCATGCCATTAAAAAAAAAAAAAAATCCATGGTCCTGTTTCCTGTGCTTTTCAGCTCTGTCTTAGATCCAGAGCAGACGTAGAGCCGGAAGACAGCTGGAAGAGGATTTATGTATTTCTGGCACCAAACCAAGGAATTTAGAAGCAGTCTCACATAGTTTGGTAACAAACTTTTTATGATGTTCATCTAAAACAAGATTGTTAACACTAAAAATACCTGAAGTCAAACTGTATCTATTATTAAAAAATATCACAACAAATAACAATATCGGCATTATAAGAACACATCAACACACTCTGCAACCTTGCAAGACACAATTTTGGCATGTCTCCTCTCACCATGTCATAAAAAAGGGATTTTGCCTTCATTTCTTCTATTCATATTTATGGTGTTCATGGCTTAGTTCCACACTGTCTCATTCTGTATTTAAGGTGGGCATCTCTCAAGTTGGATTAGGAGCCTTTTTTCTTTTCCTGTTTCTTCCTCAAAATCATGTTCCTGATTTAAAAAAAAACTGCTTGGAAGAAAACTGCCTAGAGCATGTCACAAGAAAAGAGGCTAAAATATGTCCCTCCATTAATGAAAGTTTACTGGAATTTATCATATAACATCAGACAGAATATGTGAAGGAGAAAGAAAGAAAGATGAGGATACTGAGGATAAAAAGAGAGGTAAGGAGGAGAGAGGGACAGTGCAGGAGAAAGTGAGGAAGAAAAGGACAGTGGTGCGGAGAAAGTGTGAGGTGAGGAGAGAGAGTCTACAAAGGAGTGCTTGTCAAGCTGCCCGGCGTGTGAGAAACCCGATGCCTCGCTGCAGATGTGGCCAGGTTTATTTAACACCACCTACCTAGTCCAAAAGGGCCACTATATGCATTCTCATTCTACTCCACCCTAAACCGCCTCACCTAAAGCTACTAACCCACCATGGCGATCAATGGCCGAGCTATCCATCAATCGGTTTCATGTCTGACCCAACGTTTCCTCAACATCTCCGAGGTCTAGCCCTCAATATGACTCCCAGTAATGCTGCCGAACTCTACACTGCAAGGGCCCGTCTGCAGTCTCTGTGTGAAGTCATAACGCATTGCCCCAAGAGTGTACGACTTTGACCGAAGCCTCTGTTGTTTGCCTCTCTTTGACCCTGAAAAACCAGTCACAGTGTGTCCAGAAGTGCTCTTGTGTTTTATTCAGTTCACATGGCTTTAAGGTGCTGCCAACTCAAACACTGCAATGATTATTTTCACACAGTAAGAGTAATAGATGAAATTTATGACAAATGGAAAAGAATGAATAAAAGTAAAATGATTTGGCTGGATTTCTTTCGGAAAACGAATGAATTAAAACTCGCTTCCAGTCAGGTGAAAGTTTAAACTGTGGTCCACAGTGACTCATTGTCTGAAAAGGTCGCGGAGGACAGTATTACTCTTGGGTTGCACCGTGTTTTAATTTCCAGAACAATCAAAAACAGTTAAAATAACCAGTTCACAAGAAACATACACTCTGTCACCAGGCTGTACATCACAATTAAGCACAGTATCCAGGCTTCAACCAGCTAAGCAAATAAAGCTCTTCAACAATCTTAAAAGCCAGAAGTAAGTGTCCTAAGTATCGAGAAACACTCCAAGCAACTACATGTTTTTCAAACTCACTGCAAGGGTCATCAAAGAAGGTATTAATGTATTATTTGATGCAAAGTAATTGTCAACATGTTTACATTTAGCTACATTAAATTTCAATCCTGTTCCTGAATCGCCACCTTCCTCAGTTCATCTTCTGATCAGACACAACTGCCTGAAAGCTTTTAGAATCCAGCAGACCACGACTAGCTGCTTCTTTGCCGGATGGTTTCCTGGATGGACACCCCTGCATTTGAAGATCTATCAAAGTAACACAAGAACGCACATCAATAATAATACATAACAGGACCATGCAGTTGCCCAAGCATCTGATCACTTGCCTAGTTTCTGCCTGAACACTAGTCAAAATCTAGGTTCATTAAAATACATCTGAAAATTATAATACATTACATATTAGTAACTCAACTGGTAGTCCACTGCAACTCTCTTGCTGGGGAATTCCAGCAAAAGTTTCAACAACTATTGAAAACAGAGAATATACTATTTATAAAGCACATAAAAGTACCTACTGATACAATAGGACAATATATTGGACTATCCAGTTCCCACTTTGTCACATTAAGTCAAACAAATTTCTCTGTTGCTAAACTGAAAGACGCAGGAAGTCTACAATCAAATGGAGAAGGTACGTGTGAAAGGAGTACATCTCTTTCAGTGAAACAGGGACGCACACGGTAGGTCCACAAGGACAATAACATGACTTGGGAATAGTGTTTTCACTCATTTACATGAGAAGGGTGCACAGCGGTTGCTGGTTCCACCTTGTTTGGTTTGTGAAAGACTGCTTTCTTAAATGGGTCTTGAAAAGAAAGCTTGTCAGGCTAGGAACGAAGGAATTCTACACCAACTTGTGTTGTCTGGATTTAAAAGAAGGAGTTTGATTATTGAGGCCTGCCAACACAAAGACCTAAACCATCTGACCAACTATGTTTCAATTGTAGCCAAACAGAAGACTCGACTGGACTATTATTGACTTCCCGAGTTGAAACACCAGACCAGGAACACTGAACAATGACAAGAAATCTTGTAGTAGTAGGTTAAGATGGGTTAAGAACAACCTTAATGCAATCTGGAGTAAAATGTTGGCATAAACCAGATCTGAGACATACAACAACTGCAATATAGTCTTCTTGGGTCCAAAAACATACTGTGCAAGTAAAACGGTTTTAATAAAACATGCAAAAATGCAATTTGCAATGTAAATTACGCACTACTTTTTTTGGCATTGCTGCATTTCTGGGTAAGTATTCAAGTCTGCATATGCGTCTGGCATTGCAATAGTCACTTTGAGTACAGTAAAACTATATCTGTTGGGAGGAGGGACAAAGAAGTGTAGTCTTGTACTTTGGTGAGTTATGACAGGAAATAGGACTTCAGTTCTCAGCTTGGGCTGCAACGTGCTTACTTTAATCATGAGCTAGCTGCTGAAATATGGTGAAAACCAAGCTTAAATTACAGAACAGACGTTCAATAAGTACATTTACAAGATCACTGTGGCTGTGCGTCCATAAAAAGAGGGAGTGAGCAGAAAATTACCTTTATGTCCAAGTCTTAAAACAGGAAGACTGTGTTCATGTGTTCTCATAAAAGTAGATGGATTCATAAATGATCTGACTCCTTGATACCATATTTGGTGAAAATCACAGACGATAAGACGTCTCGACTCAGATACCCAGCCACCAAAAAATTACGAGTTTCCTTATATGAACAAAATTAAATAATGATTCGTCCATTCCTATTGATTTACTGTGATATGGAGAGCCACGAGTTGAAAGCCCAGTGAAAGTCAACAAGTGGCTTTACCACAGAGAGCATTTTGTGGTAGCCTTCTCTTCTTCTTTTGCATTGCAGATGGCTGACACAATCCATAATGCAGACATGTTCTTTTTCAAGAGCTACCACACTTTCCTGACTTGGACAGGCTACATTTCTCAGGTCCTGCTGAGGGCATTCGATGTGGGCTGTAATTAACAGGCCCAGGGCCTGGCCTGCATTACTGAGGGCAACAAGAAGGAAACGACTGGCTATTACTTCACGACCAAGGGTCTGTTAATCAGCCTATTAGCGTTTAATTGACGGTAGTTAATTAGAGAGGCTATGGGGGTGGGCGGCTTGCATAGAGGGTGGGGGGTTAACGGGGTCTGACTGTGAAAGTAGCTGTGAAGGCAACCGAAGACTATTGTTACTGATATGTTTACACAAGCCTGGTGATTGATTGGAAAGACAATTAGCCTTAATTATACCTACATATTCCCCCTCTCTAAACCTTTTAGAAGCTATAAATTGTAAAAATTACTTACTGGTCTGAAAAACTAATATAATCCAACAGACAATTTATAACAAAGTAATTTATAATTGCTAATCTGAGATTAACAGCATCAGCCCATGGTAAACTGTTATTTCATACTGACACACCATAGCAAAAAATAGACATAACTGACTTAAAACCATTTGTAGCTGGTAAAAATACTACTGTTCTAATAATTTTGGCATCCGCTGTATAGCTACACACAATCATACATGCACCACAGGACTGTCCATTTCATCTATGCATGCTCTGCTATAACAGAAGCCAAGACCAGAAGCCTATTATATCCCTTTTAAGACTTCCAATGGATTTAATGTCCTGTAATAAGCTAGGTCAGCCATTCCAGTCAACTGGAAAGCAGCTCTCCGCTGGGACTAACAGTCTTTACTTGCATATTCTCCTTCTCCCTGCTAACTTCCATCTAGAAAAAAGACAGGAGCACAAATCCAATAAAGTCTTTGACAAAGGCTTTCTTCTTGCTATCAGATGCCAAATAACATGTGATACTGGCCACAGTGAACTAGCTGCCACCTCTGATTAGCTCTGTTGGACTCGGTCAGAAATAACACAAGAGAACCTTGTGACACATTCCACACTAAAGATGACATGTGCTGTGATATCGTAGTTGTCAAGGAAGAAGGGTGGAGACTGGACACTGCAGGCGGCCCCATGCTGGGTTGACCTGACTTTGTGTTCTCCTGATTTAAAAATGTACATGCTGGTCAGAAAAAGTCCAGAGTGGGACAAACTAAGGTTCAATGGAGAGTATACTACATGAGTTAGAGTACTGTTTTTTTTTTTTTTACACTAATGCAATAATTTTTTTATTAAAATTAACAAGAATTGCCACTAAGGTTAGAACTACAGTACAGAACAACTAAATAACTCAGTTTTCAGATTTAAGATGCAGTATAGTAATAATAAAAATGTTGGAAAATTTGCTTCAGTGTTTTGTTAATTTAATTTTTCCCCCTTAAATACAGAAATGTTATAAAATGAACATGATTAACCCAAACAGCATTTCACAAAGAAATGAGATCAAAGAATGGGAGGTGAATTAACAACGCTTTAAATCCAAGCCCTTTCTAAACCACTCCACCCAAAACAAACTAACAGTCTACCAAGCCTATATCATCTGAAGTTGAAATAAAATAAACCCCTATAAAACCAACTGCAAATGTAATACATGTTTTCCTCCTCTGTCCTTCATTACAGCTGTGATCTACAAGGTTCTTCTTAATCATCGGTGGACAAGAATGCTAACAGCCTGAGTTCAAAGGACTGAGGACTCATCTGCATGCTAGAAATGGGCCCCATCCTCTCCAGACTCTTAACATATCTATTCAAGCTGCCACTCTTTTCATGTTGCCACTCACTCCTCACGCCATTTAACGCCACATCTGACAGCGAACACACACTAAAATAACTGAAAGCACTGTTGGGTGTTAAATGGTGCACTGTTGGTAACCTTACAGCTATATGGAGACAGAAAAAGATAAAGAACCACTGGTGTTACTAGAAGGCTGCACATGCATTATTTGTATTTTAAGCAAAATGAAAAAAGCATGCTTGTATTTGAGGAGGATGCTAAACTAGCATGGGAAATGTAATGGGTCAAATAAAATACTATTAAAATGACACGTTTCTCAAATACTCTCAACCATACAAAAATCTTGTTTAAAAACAACCAGTCTTCTGTTATGCTGGGACTCTTGCTTCTTTCAGATGGCAAACACTGGCTTCTCAGTGGAGCTGCTTTTTAAAGTCTGGATGTTGTTCATCGTGTTGTTGACCTCTGACCTTTTTCTGTTTGCAGGCTTTTACAAGGTGACATTTACAACCCAGTCTATCTCCATGACCTCTTTCTACCCCAACTCATCCAATTCTCCTGAAGATAGCCCTACACTTGGATATCAAAAAACATGGTTTTGTAACAAAAACATTAAAACACCAATAGCTAAAGGTACTATATCCATGTACTGTGCCCCCAAAGCCCCTTAGGTTGAACATGTACATTAGCTGCACCGAACAGTATACTTAAAGTTGGTCTTTGCTATTTTGTTGTGGTAAAATACTTTCTATCTCAGCTAAATGTTTAGAGACATCTATGAGTAAGCCATTTGTGGGTTGATTTCCCAGACCAGTGTAAACACTGTGACTCTGCAGCACTTTAACATAGCTCTGTTTATTTGAGTGGTCTGAAATGTAAACTTCTGGCTCAACCAATGGTGCAAGACTACCTGTTTTACCATACAATGGCAGACTGGGCTTCATGTTCTGAAATTTTATTAATTAATTTTATTATTTTATTATTTATTAATTTTTTGGGGGGTCGCAACTCCATTTAATGACGCTAGCTTACAATTTTTTTTTTTGAAAAATTGAATACCCTACAGTTTTTTTTACTTTATAAAAAAAATGTAGAATAGCACAAATTAGTTAAACAAATGTTAACAAACACAAGAATGCCTGTGATATACAAACACTCACATTTTAATGCTGAGGTCTGGAATAAACATGTTTTTTCCGAACAAAAGCGTTGTGTTAAGTCCAATCATGCATAAATCAAACTGTCGCAGTCAAACACGACTACTATGTGTGAAAATTTTCGAACAGTGTGGAGCACAAACACTGCGCTGTTTTTTCCCTTCCCTTTTTACATCTTTTTTTATGAGAAAATAAATGTCTACAGCGAACAAGGTGCTATTCATCCAATGAATTATCTGAGCCTGCCTCTCTGGTGCTTAACAAGAACATCTGCCATGATACTGCTCCACTGGACGGCCGTGGGAGATTTTAGATCTTTATGGGCATGTCATGTACGTGCACATAACATCTCAGAGGCCAAAAGAAGATGAAGAATAAGGGGATTTCTCATGATATTCCCAATTCACTACCTGTAAAATGTGAGAAATTAAACATTCCTTCACTTTCTATAAAGTCGGGTGATGAAATTTATTTGAGCTCGTTCATATGGGCCAGATGATCTGTGCAGTCTGTTCCTGACTTGAATGTCTCATGTTCGCTCAGTGAGCCACCCATCGCTGCTGCTGCTGTCAGAAACATGTGTACAAAGCTCGCTGAGTACCGTGATGGCCCTGCTCACCCTATGACACAAATTCACACGCTCCGCCTGGATGCTCTCGGCATAGATGCTGTCGCAACATCAGAACGCATTGTACTGATCAGTGAATGCTAGTCACCCAACAGTCACCCAGTCTCTCGCTTGAATGATAAACAGCATAAAATGGACTCAGAGGTTCTGGCACATATTTGATAACAAAATAGCATTATAACACATTTCAAACAGCAGAGAGATTTTTAAAGTAGGTGTAGATGATTCTTGACTGTTATGATGAAATTTGACATGTTCAATGATGTAGTTGGTTGCATAGTGGCCAAATCTTAAAAAATGGGTCCCGGTAATAAGCCAATCCTTTTTTATGTAATGTGTACTTAATGTGCATTAAAAACACTTATTTAATGCTACATAAATGTATTAACATACATCAAACATGTTGCTTTTGAGAGTACCACTTATGTACATTGCACATTTCATAATATTAAGCCTAAAATGGGTTTTAATTTTACTATTGTTGAGGATAGTATGATTTTTGATAAATATCATTCTTTAAATGCAAGATATTTAAAGTATATCTGAAGTATACTTTAGTATATTTTAGTTGAATTATAATACAGAGTGAAACTCATAAGATTTGCTAGATTTAAACTTAACAGTGTTACTAAAAGATGATATGTTACAGCAAATAACAGTAAATATTTAAACTAAATGCCATTTTTGATCACTAAGATAAAACTTATATATTGGGCATACCTACTGTAATTAACACTTAAAAAAAGGGAACATTGACGTTAAAGAAACAATTTAAAAGGATTTCATAATTTTACATCAGCAATATGCAGAAAGGTGCTATACCTCAAAATGACAGTAACATCTATAACATCTAATAAAGAAAATAAATGGATAACCTGAACGATGGATGAAAAAATGCTGATGTAGCAAGAGAGACAGAGGAGTGCTGGGGCCTGGAGGAAGATATTTTAAACAGAAAGCTCCAGCTGAGTCTAACTCTCATGGGCTATAAAGGATAGGACTACAGGGTGTTCGTTTAAAAACGTACAAGTGAAATTTCAATGGTAACAAAACTGCTTCAAGCAATTTTGCATTAATTCTTCTCCTGTGATTGTATTTCTACAGAAAGTCATTTTTCAAGTCAACATAATTAAACATGCGATACCACCTAAGGCGCTAAAGTAACGCTAGAATCCACATTTTGATCTCAGAGACCACATTACCTCAGGTGTCAATGATAGATAGAAAAGCATTATTGCATCCTTTTCGACTGGCTTTATTAAAGTAGTTTTAAAAGCGTCGATAAATCTCCTGAAGGAAGCAGAATATGTTATTCCCATGTACACATGATCCAAACTGACTGCACAGGGTGGGAACAGCATTGCATTGTGGGAGAGAGTTTCTGACTATAAATTTTAAAGGTCTCCTCAATAGACTGACCTAGGGCTTTGTGCTTCATGTTCCTCGTGTATTTACATCCTCTGGCACGCATGCTGACTCACCTAATTATTCAAAAGGCAAAGACAAATAGTGGCTTTCTAGGTCTAGTGCCGTCCTAGAGCAAAATATCTTGAAAAAGCTTAGACTACAATGAAAATACTAAACCAGTCACTGATAACCCTTCTCAAATATCAATGTATTGTTAAGTTGATGTCTTTTTTTAAAAAAGAAAAAGCAGAGATGTAGGTGACATCCACCAAAAACCACAAGGAACACTCTCGGATATCACAGCGAAGCAGTTGGCATGCTAAGCACAATCCAAAGCTTTTCCCCTCACTCAGGCCCCTTCCTCCAAGTAAGTCATACTAGCACATTTCCGCCCAATGCATTAACCAATCTGGGACCCAAGCATCCCCCAGTTTAGTGATCTTAAGTCACCAGGCGCCGAGTGCATTACTGTCGCCTTAGGTGGCTCAATCTATCCATTGTCTCAAGGGCTTATGGCATATCTAAACGAACAGGAGAGTTTAAGACACTTACGGTTAGCACACTGCATGTG
This sequence comes from Enteromius radiatus, assembly GCA_032357445.1. Classification (NCBI taxonomy): domain Eukaryota; kingdom Metazoa; phylum Chordata; class Actinopteri; order Cypriniformes; family Cyprinidae; genus Enteromius; species Enteromius radiatus. The sequence goes on from JAUCMS010000105.1 coordinate 16,179,812, forward strand.
GCTGCACGACTTCCTCATCCTACATACTGCGTATACTGACGTCAAGCACAAATGAATAAATCTCCCAACCAAAAAGTAATGTTTTCAACTAACTCTTGAGGGGAAAAAATCTTGCGGTGAAAGCTACCATTTCGTTGAATGATGATTCGACTACACGAAGTGAAAATATTTACATTAACTTAGCTAAACAATTGTACAGACCCAGGCCATATTTATAACATGCTACAGAGAATTCAATGCATTCGTTGTACCACACTTGAGTTTCATGCTGCTATAAAAGCAACCTTTGTAGGGCCGACTTTCTATGCACCCTTAAAAGTGACCACTGGGAACTTTTGGCCTTTGTAAACAGTTCAGATTTTGTTCCCAAGGTAAGAGAGAGCCTTCTGACCCGAAGCCAGCCAGGAAGGATTCCTTTACAGGTGAGTAAACAACATTTAATCAATCGAACAATGAACAACCAAATTGAGATATTCTGAAATGGTAAAGACTGAAAGATTTTAATGGGAAGTTTGTAAAAGCATTTAGCCATTTTAAGGGTATTGCATGATTTAATGTTTTATGTACAGGTATATATGTTCAACACAGGCTTGTTCACAGAACTTTTCTTTTCTGGTTGAGCTGTAATTGCCAAAAATCTTATTATAGTGCAACAAGTTTAAAGTTTCTGTCCATGATTTCAACAAACGACACTGCACTACACATCTAAATGTTTCAAAATCTACAGAACTGTGAATACATATCATATAAGTTTTAATTATCATTATGCACGACAATTTCATTTTTAGCACAGAAAGGAAATCATAAATAAATCTCTCAAGTTGTTGCATTACATCTTGGATAGGCTAGAGTATCTGGCATAAAACAGAGGCATTTACCTCCATTATCCTGTCATGGATCTGCAAACCCCCTTCTTTATCCGCCGGCCCATTTTCCACAATCTTCGACACAAAGATTCCTTCATTCGAAGTGCCATCTTTATTATCCTGCAATTCAAAAACAAGGCAACAATATTTAGTTTAAAAAGATCAATAAATCTGAATTACCATCCAATAAACCTCTTTAGTAATTTTTATTGCAAAATAAAAATAAGATGAATAGCGAAGACATACACACTCCCTTTAAGACACATCCAAAACACAAATAATTGTTTGCAGGTGTACAAGTAATGCAGTCCTTTGTTTAGCTTCTCTGCAAATGCACTGTCAAATAAAAGACACGCTGTGTTTGTAGAGGGGTTGTGGTGACTAAAAAAAAAAAAAGATGGTCACTATTGATTATATGAAACTATAACCTGGACAGGAAGGTTATACCAAAACCTCTGCCAAAATATTGCTAAACCCACCCCTTAACCACATCAAACCACATTAACTCTGTGCCATGTTGTGTGACACTGTGCTGTAATTTTTTATGGAATACTTGAGAAACCGCAGGAAGTCAAACTGTGAACTCTGCAGTTAATTACTTTAAGCCCTTTCCTCTTACCCATTACAACAACAACAACAACAACATCCTTATTTACCAGAGGATCCTATCCCAACAAATTTAGATATGTTGTAGAATTACATGAACTCTGTTAAAATTAAATGACCTGATGTCTTGAACTAAAGATGCGATACTATAAAAATATAAAAAAATAAGTAAATTACAAAAAGGAAAGGTACAACATACCAAAATATTTGACACTGACAATGCTTTCTAAATAGGCAGCTCATGAAGTTTTAGGAACAGATCGAAGGACTTACAAACAGACAGGATGGCTGGCATGTCAAACATTTGCTAGGGAGGGGTCATGGCCACGTTGAAGTGGTTGTACAGTTGCTAAGAGACGCAGCCATTTGTGTCACTCATTAGTGACCGACCTCTTCCACTTTAGCATAAACTCAGCCATTGCAATTTGTGCTATACACTATAAAAGTGGTGAATTTTTATAAATAAATAAAGCTTTGTCTTTGAGATGAGGCAACATCTGGGTTTTAGAAGAAGGCCTGGAAACTTGGCTGTAGTAGTAGTTTTCCCCTTTGAAAGGTTTTGCTGCAAAAGTCCAGTTGAGACCAAAGTGCGTCACACTTCTATTTCAGACGAACCACAAACAAACACTTCTTAAAGGGTTTGGTGCTTATTCACACTGATATGGATACCACAACTACCACGTCAGGGTGGACCGACGTACCAAAGTGGCATTTTATGTGTTAGATATAATTTATGTCTGTATTTTCCCAGTTGCCATTTTCACTTATAGTTCTCCAGTGATGCACTGAGAATCTGAAATAATATTAAAAGAGATATTAAAGATCTGTGTCATATTTTGTTTATCGTAATTAAGGTTTGGTAAAGACTAACTCAAAATCTAACAAGATATGTAAGTGATCTAGGGACTTTAAATATGTTTAAATATATTTAAAAAATGCAAGATTCCTATTTTTTTCTTCTTTCTTTTTTTACATTAGCCAAACACCTCTGAGCGATATATCAACATATCTGCATGTTCATAGTTCCTTGTTGTAAGTTAATGTCACATGACATGCAGGTAAACAAAAAGTGTGTATATTTTAAATATAACATTTTTAGTTTTTTTATCTTTTTAATCCACTTTTTATTTTATATTTTTAGGATTCAATTAATTATTAGCTTTTTATAAACTCACAAAGAAACCCTGGAACAGACCTGGGACTCAAACAGGAAAGAGAATGAGCCAATATCGGGGTTTCCAAACAAAGTTGCAAATTTAACTTAAGTGCAAAATTGGAATACTGCATAAAATGTTTGTGAATAATCACAAAATAGAGGATAAAGAGAACAAAATCATTGCTCCCTGATAAACTGACACTATACATAACTAAGAAAAGTAGAAGTCACTACAGTATATGCAACAATTTTTATAAACTACTGTACTTGCAGTTTGGTTTTGGGAGGAATTTTTTCACAAAAATATCACAAATCTCCCATAATGTGAATATATATATATATATATATATATTCTATACTTCACAATGTGCATAAAAACAGGGTGATAGAAACATAGCTAATGACATAACATGCAAATATTTCTAAACTTACTGCACATGGTCGTCCACCAACGATATTGAAGCCTAAAGATCCAGACTCACGATGGAGTATAGCTGTGACACTTTTGGTCTCTCCACCCTGTTAAAAGAGAAAACCATATAATAACCCACTAATTCATGCATACTGAAAACACCAATGAAATTACTAAGCATTTACATTTGGGAAGTAGAAACATTTGAGCTTCCAAATGTAATACAGTATGTCAAATATAACCCTTCAGGGTATGTTTTTATAGTACAAGCTCTTAAATCATCTGCAGGTATCACCGTTTACATTTGACTGTGACCAAAAGTGGTGCGTGACCAAACAAGTAAAGAGGTACACCTGTTAGAGTCATTAAACATCATGTTCTGCAATCTACATAATTCTTCTAAGCCTAAAGCATCTTGGAAAAGAAGCTGTCAACTGGCCGGCAGCTTTAAGGGTTAATGCCTTGTTCCCTGCTCATTCGCTCAAGTATATTAATACATTTGCAGCAAACAGCTCTCTCAACAGATGAACGACAGAACGTGGAGAAACGAGTGGTGTCAGCATTTTATTCCTTGCTTAGGATGGCACTGCATAGGATCAGCGACTAAAGCAGCTGTCATTTCTGTGGGCCACAGAATACAGTGTCTAAATATAATACAGACATCATTGGCATGCATGTACAGTGTCCTCTTTACTACCTCTGCTGAGTGTATGCAATGTATGCCTCCTAGTGAGGAATGCACCCCACTGGATCAGGTCATGGGAACAAGCCCCATAATTCCATGGGAAATAACGTCCGTAGGAGGCAGTGACTCCACTTCAAATAAATGTGCATCACTGTTGTTTGGTTTTGTCAGTGGTTTTCTGCTAATGTGTTTCAGTTTGATTACTGTACAATAACAGGGCAGCTTGGTAAATAATAAAAGTGTGGAATGATTTCAGAACATGACTCATCTAAAGAATAGATTCTCTTGAATTGTGAAATCAAACAAACATATACTGCATAATACATGCTGAAATGCTCCAGTGATGATTTGAAAACTGTTGTGATTTCTTTTTTTTTTTCTTCTCTCTCTCTTCTGGAGCAGCTGGATCAACAGCCCAGCGTTTAGCAGACAGGCCCAATCCTGCAAATGTCAGCTCCCCATCATCGCCTCCTTTTCCCAGCCCTGCGTTGCTTCAACTCACTTGACTGATGAACCATGTGATGGGAACAGCAAGAGAGACTGCATTCCCCAGCAGGAAGGCAGTCACTGGCACTAAGACATCATTCAGAGCCCATAAACATGTTCACTCACTGGGAGGTTGCCTTAGGATCTTGTGCTCCTTCATTGAGCGGTCAGGGGAGGTTATCTGTCACAAGTGTAACTCACTGACATTATTCCATGCTCCAATGGTGTCCTGAGAATATATTATAGCTAATCTGAAGGGCATCACACATGCCAGAAGATTTCTTAACACTTGATGTAAGACATGGTAAGGACATACTATACTAAAAAAAGTGCCATAGTACAGTTTTTCTTCAAATCTGGCCATGTATCAAAGTATTCTTTTTAGCACAGTATAGCACAGTATGAAGTATAGCTACACCAAAGCACAAACCACATGTACTAACTAGGTATGAATAAAATACTAAATTGTATAATCTCATGGGTTAAATATACTACCATTTACAAATATACAAATGTAATCCCTAGTAAATTTTCTTATTTTCCTTCAGCGACAAGGCCTCAAGCAGCTAGTCTCTAAATGTAACCAAATTTAATTAAGCTTTTCAAACACATAAAATGTTGCACAATATGTAACATGTTTTTGAAACCCACTAAAGTAGAAAATAAAAAAAAAATCTGACATTAATATTAACAAACAAGTAGTTCATTGTATGAATATAGACATCAATCAAGATTTTTAGCTTTGTCTATAGTGAGTTACGTGAGATATAGTGAGATTTTTAAAAAAGTCGGAGCGAGCACGTTTCCTCAGCTGCCTCCAAATTAGCTTAAAGCAGGTTTCTTTTCCTAGTACAATGGAAAAGTAAGAGTGGAGATATAGTTGACGGATTGGAACGCTTTGAGCGAGGATGTAAAAGGTCCGTCGCTCCGTTCCACTCATAAACGTAATTCCAGGCCAGGGTTGATTGAACTACAACGCGAAGCTTGGTTTGGCCTTCTTTTCAACTATTTTCGTTGGCGGAGAAGAAATATACCAAGTCACTATTCAAATTGAGCCGTAAATGTAAGTCAGTGGATATGCTTGTCCCAGCCTGTTTCTAGAACTATAAAAACCAATATCACACTTGCAATCGACAAGTTATGTCAACAGGTCGGTGATTACCTGCAGCCTGTTGCCTACCACCCAATCACAACAGATTCCCGTAGGGATACTTGATTGATATCGCTTAGCCTAAATGAAATTAAATACAGAGTTTAAAGCGTAACATCTTACTACAAAAGTCTAAATAAATAAGGGAGAACATTGCAACTTTTTTTTCTGAGGGAAAATTAGAGCAAAAAACAAAAACTGCTTCTATGTTATGAAAGCATTGTAGGTAACTATAATTTCTGCTACAATATACCATAATTAGTCGTCATACTGTAAAATGTCTACAAATGATGAGACGTCATGCGAGTAGCCTGACGTTAGTAGGTGTTAGTTTGACTGTTTGTTTATTTGATGACAGTGGTGGTCATTAATAGTACTTTTTACCACAGTTCTACTGTAGTAATGGAAACTATGGTTATCATGGATTTTCAAAAGTTATTAGGCTGTTGTTGATATTGGTATCTTACCTTACACGGTGGAGAGAGGCTCTTGGACAGCGAGTCAATCCTGGCGCTGTATTCAGTGAATTTCTTCTGATACTTCAGTGCTGTCATCTGAAGCTCGTTGTGAACCGTCGACAGTTGAGCCAAAAGTGATTTCTCTCTTTTAGTCGATTTAAGAGCTTGTTTCTTCAGCTCCTTATCCAAGCTGACAACTTTCCCTTGCAGCGCGCCGTTGTGCGTTTTGAGGGCTTTCAAACAGCAGTGGTTGTCCAACTTCTGCTCCTTATGAGTGAGCATCAATCCGCATCCACTCTCGCATATCCCGACCGCTCTGTAATCACACGATTCACGCATGTGAGCATCCATATCTTTAAGGTTGAGAACTTCGCTGCAGCCCTTATTCCTACATTTGGCAGGGGAATAATCACACATCTCCGCGTGCTCCGCCAGATGCTGGAGTTTGACGATCTTCTCGCAGCCCCGCGCGTGATTGTCACATTTAATGTCTAACTTTAATATTAAGTTTTTCAGAGGGAGGACGTGGTTGAGCTCTTTGGTGGAGATCCTTTGGCATTTGACCGGACAGCTGCTCTGCTGGACGACCCACGGCAGCACGCAGCCGGCGCAGAAGACGTGACCGCACGGGGTAGTGAGCGGATCCTCCAAAACTTTATTACACAAGTTGCATTTGAAGTCTGGGTCCACAGCCCCCTTGAAACGATCCAACTCAAATCCCATCTTTTTTTTTTTTTTTTTTTTTTTTTTTTAAAAAAGGGGGAAAATCCAAAACGGAACCGGGACTCCCACAGAATAGCACAGGGGTTTAATCGCTCTTCGGACTAAGTCATTAGAAGAGCTCAGAGAAACTGAGTAGACTAGTACGAGCACTTCTACTGACTGAACTAATTGCCTGAGACTTCCTATGGGGGAGAAAAGTGTTGCAGATTTGGGTACCGTAACGATCTGAAGAACTGCGCACTCAACAAGGTTGCTTAGACTTTCTAAACAGTTAAGCCAAACTTAATGTATGAAAGTTGTTCACTAGATAACTCGTACAAAGAAATACGCTAGTGCAAGCAAGTAAAACATTTTAGAAAAACTTTGTGGTTTTGTGTTTTAAATGATAAAACAATAGATTTACACATGAGACCAGGACTAGTTGTCATAAAGGCTATATATATCATTTTTGAAAGTCATTAAATTAACATGTTAATGATACATTTAGAAATTTTTGATAATATGGGCTAATGACTAATGAAAAAATAATTTATCTTTATATATATATATATATATTTACATATATGATTTATACAGAACCAAATATCAGATCCAGATATTAAAAAAAAAATAAAAAATAAAAATTTTTGTATTATATTGTATTATTTACCCATTTTTTTGTGTAGTGTTTGTGTTTTGTTAATTAATGCAATGACATTTCATGCATTTTAAATGTGGTCTAAACACGTTTTTGTACCATATTAGATATAGTTCAGAAATGTTTCAAAAGAAACACACACGCAAGCATAAATAACTAAATAAACCTGCCGTTAGACACATGTTTTGTGTGCTTATGCAGAGCAGCTGAGAAGCTCAAGCAAGATTACAGATTTCAAACTCTAAAAGCCCCAAAGCAAAAGATGCTGCTTTAGGTCCTCTCAGCTTGCATGACTGACTAGTTATGCCTCTTAGGGGGAAATAATCATCTGTCCGAACTGTTTTTTTGATAAGTAAATGGGAGCTTGTGAGCGTATGATTTGCCTAAAAATGTGTATTTGTGTTCAGTATGTTTTGTGTATAGAGAAACCTGGATTTTAAATGCAGCTCATTTAAATAAGGACATTTTCCATCTCGGTAGGAAGTAGCACGGCCATAAAAGCATTTGAATTGTAAATGACTGAGAGCCACAGACAGGGTCACTGGCAGCTATGTGCAGTGAGGGGATAAGAAAGAAGGCCTTTACTTTTGCAGCTTAACTATCCTTTGTGAACAGCATGCATCTCTCCTGCTTTTGACTGATCTGAAGATGGGAAATTCTTTTCATCAATATTCGGTGAAATCAAATTACATTGCTGTACCGTGACGTAGCAATTCAATCCACATGTGCATTATTAAATAACAACTCCCAAGTTCATTACTGACTTCAGGGTATGGGCGAAAAATGAAAGAAAAAAATATAATTTGCAATCACGCATAAATTTGTGTGTTTTTCTGGTCTTTAGATGGAAATCTGTAGCTCAGAAAAACAAATGTGGCTCAGTAATTTAATATCAGCACTGATGGAAGTAATCCAATCATTACTTCAATGGAATCAAATATATTGAATACTGCAATCCGAAATGTAAAGCTTTCACAAATTTATTTCACTAATTAATCTTCCATTAAATTATAAGAAGTGAAAAAAACTGAACTGGTAAATTGTCAAGTATCATACAAAGTCAGTATAATGTTGACCTTGATTTAGTATCATTAAAGTGTCAGCCTTGATTTAACCACCTGCCAAGCTATTATTCAAATGATCATGTGCAACCAGATAATTACATTACAGATGCAGTTTAGATCATTACGTTGTAATACGAAACATTCAAAATAAACAATAGCCACCGAAGTGCACTTACCAAAAACATAATCCTTGTAAATTAGGAAAGAACTTGAGTCTTGTTTATTTATTGGCCGTGGCAGAGAACTCAGATAACTTAGATCAAGTAATGCAAGGTTAAAAATAATGATCATTTGTGATAAGATTTGATCTAGCTCTTAGACTCTGGGATTGGATGTTACTGAACCATTTCTCATGCTCTACATTTCTTCCATCTTAGCTCATATGTCTAGAGTCTTTCACCCCACCCTTTTGGATCTAACGAACTCGAATATTAAAGTCAAAAGAGACCCTCAGACTTCTGCAGTAGCAGTTTGTGGTATTGTAAGATATATTGTATCTTTTCATAATGTAGAAAGAAAAGAATTGTATTGATGGCATAGCAGAATATATCTTTTTAGAGAGCTCTTTGTTATATTAAATAGGTAAAATAATGTTTAGGGATACAGAAATGTCTACCTTTCTTTAGATGAGGGCTTCATTTGGAGCTTTGGATGCCAGCCATACTGCAGTCATCGCCACTCTGCTGTAGTGATGATATGTCAAGAACATGAGGGCGATGTGGGATTGTGGGATGTTGTAAAGACTAATTGCTTTTCTGGATATGCTTTTCATCCTGCGACAAAGTTCCTATCAAGACATCTCTTAACTTTATCATCGTTCCATATTGTAGTCTGTTGTTAAACACTGGGCTATGAAATGCATGTGCTTATATGCTTTGAATTCGTTTGCTCACTTGTGCACATTGTTACACATGCATGCATACGAGTCAATTAAATTTAGTTGAAAGCAACTGGACTTCGTTATCCATTCGTTTTATTTTATTAGGTCTGTAGCCCTCTGCCGTTGACCCCAATCAGAGACTGTTAGCGGTGAGCCCATGTTGTGTCCACCTGAGGTTGAAACAGATGTTTCCTATAGTCTGCTGTTTTTTCTTTGACATTCCTTTATATTCTCATACCAGTTGCAGTTTATAATAAAATGTCTGGCAATTGTCTGTGAAGTTTTTCAGTCACCCGGGTCATCGTTGAATCAGTTAAAAGGAACCAGTACTGGCTTATAGGATTACTGTAGTTTACCCAAAAATGAAGCATTGCTGCTGCATTCTTCATGGACCTTTTTAGGGTCTTTATCACTAGGTTGTGTACTCTGTTTTGCAGTAGGAGTTAGACAAGTCTCTGCGGATCTTATGGTGACCTTGCGATCTTGTTCCTGTGAACTGGAAAGGAAATGGGCCTTGATGCAACACATGCAAGGCCACACATGTCCTCTGGAAGATGTCGATGACAGATAGTTTGAGCTAAACTTATGACAGCAGAGTGCTCACCTTTATATTTCTGTGTTTATATTTGGAGCAATGTGGAAAATGAGCACAGAAATGCAATGTGAGAAAAAAAAAGTAAAAATAAATAAAATTCAGTGTTTAAAAATACTTATACTTGTCTCGGCACATTAAGATGGAATATATATGTAAGCCAAAGGTCGATTTCCCCAAAATGTGTAAACACCGTTATTCCTTGGGTGTTTTCAAAATACTGCTCTGTTTGTTTGAGAATCCCAAGCAGCCTGCACAGCAACAGTGCCACAACCAATGACCTGAGTCTGGGGCGGGGTCTTCTGATTGTGTAACCAATAGGAGATGGGGGAGGGTACTGTTGGGTGACATTACACTACACACAGCTTTCAAGTGCAATACTTTATCTTTTTTAATATTGCAGATTAAACTGTTTATCTTATAGTTTATATTACAAGTGGTTGGCCAATAAATTATTGTATACAGAAACACTCTTGTTCACATTATTTTCAGTGTTGCTAATTTAGCTACTTTGTAGCTAAATTCGTGACTTCTCCGTCCCTCTTGAGACTGATAATTTGTTATTATGATGTCATCTAGTGTCATTTAGCTACCTGTTTTAGCTACTTTCAATTGAAAGCAGTTGGCAACACTGCTTATTTTTTAACGTAAGAGTGTGTGCAGCCACTTGCAACTTGAATGTACGAAGTTCCTTGTGTCACTTGCTTTCAGTCATTTTAGCTGCTTGATACTACAAATTGGTATTTGTTATTCTTGTAGTTATTAACCTATAGCAGCTAATGAATGCCATACCAATGTAGCCTCTAAAACATACATTTGTTGGGATCAACATTATTAGTTATACATTCACTTGGTATAGAAAGAATAAAAAAAGCATTGCCTTTTGTCCAAACCACTTGCTGACAGACTCTGCTGACAGTACAAATTCAGGTCTAGTGGGAAATTACATTCAAAATACATTCTTCGTGGAAAGACCAACACTGATCCAAAACTAACCAGATGGAGAGGGTGGTTAGGAGACAGCTGTGTTTTAGAGAACAAGAATGAGTGGAAAAGATGAATAGCATCCTTTATCCCTTAGAGGGTTTAGCGATGAACTTCAAGTCAGACACAGAGATGACATAAGTCTTACGTTAGTCGACTTCAGTGTTGATGTAATGCAGGAACACAATAGGTCCTGGAACTCTAGGACCTCCTCCAGAATATCTTTCATCGGCAGAGTGGGTCTGCATTCGATCTTGTATTAAATGCTTTTGGCAAGTGAGCTAGCGTAGTGCATTAGCCATAGAGATTCCCAAATAACAAGTGTGTAATATTAGAAACAGATGACTTCTTTTAAAGAGCAAACGACCCCAAGTGCTTAAAACAGAGCAAAATAACAAAAACAACTAAAGACTGTGGTGTTAAGCAACATTGTTTTGGTACATCCCTGAGACACAAAACAGAAAGAATTGATTAGGCTTGTTTTACTGTGTGGTCTTGCATCTGCTTCTTTTTGATTGAACTGATTTCAAAGTTCAGCTTATTTTCCAAAATACTAGGCTAACCTTGAATCAAAATAAGGTTTGTTATAAAAGCTTACAGTAATGTTCTGATGCTTTTTTGGAAGTCAGCTGTTAAAAATCTTTATAAAAAATACAGCACATTCGATGGCGTCATAAAATAGCCAGGGACTGCACATGATTTAAATTATACAAAGGACTCAGAATATCTGAGACCACATTGAAAATATGGTACTTTTCATTTAAACCTGGAGTTTAAAAAGTTAAAACAAGGAAAGGGTATGGCTTAAAATGAATTAGAACCATATTAGATTCTGAACTTATGTTAAAAATTAAGAATTTTTTATCTAAATTGTTCCTAAACTATGCAAAAAATCTATATTAATGAGTGAAAAATGATTTATTATTGCCACATTTTATAAAATCAGTAATACAATTAATGCATTAATCATGCATTAAAACCAACCCCTTAATCTGAAATGCTAATTCACTAATTCTCACAACTTATTTAACCATTCAGCTTTCATATCTGGCTCTCACTATGTTTCTTGGGGTATTATCATCTGCTTTAGGCACGTAGAGATGTTTGAGTTGGAAGCTGATCCTGATGTTTAGTGGAGAGCTGAGAGGAGGTGATAACACCGTTGGAACTAGACATGTGTCCCGTCCTGATGAGATGAGCTATGAAAGTAAGTAGCTAAGCTCTTATAACTGATGAGGAGTCAACAGGAAAGCATTCTCTCATTGTTCTGCGAGCTCATGTTGAATTGGAGGAAACCATTATACTTAAATGTGCTTATGGGACACAATACCTCCATAAAGCACCTTCATAAAGCATTCATCAACTAACATTATATTTTGTCTTCATAGATTTTATTTTTGCCCTTTGGGATCACCCTTCATCTATATGTAAAAACCATTAGGTCTGATATTGAATAGTTTGGCATATGTTCACTGTGTCTCCAAGGCTTGCGACATAATATATGAAACAGATGGAATGACCTATTCACAGACTCATGCATCTTTTTGTGCACCTTTGCATTCTGTATTTTTTGCGTATAAGTTCATGCATTTAGCAGGCCACATTTACATTAAATGATTGTTAGAAATCTAAGAATTCCAGGTTTAAATATTGTGCAAGGTAGACTGATCTAGGGAGTCAGGGCCTGTCAAACCCTGAAGATCTTCCTGTGAATTAGGATGTCCAAATATTGCTCAATCTTAAGTCGCAAAGGGGGTTAAAGAAAGGAACAGGATCAGCGTCAAGTAGAACCAGTTTTCCACAATGAGCCTTGGACCACTGCCTAAAGCACATTGATCATTTGAGAACAATCTTATGTAAACAACACAAACATTGTCTTTGTTATCCTTAGTTTTGTCCTGGAGGGAATGAGAAGTCAAAGAGCATGTGTGTTTACAAGTGATTCGACTCTGAGGAGCTATAAAGCTTCTTTCATCATGTTTACACAGCTCAGGACTGGTGCAGAAACTTTAACTATTCACAAAAGAGAATATTTGCCTTTATTTTTTAGTGCTCAGATAAATGTCATATTTATACAATTTAGACAAATTCTGTTAGCAGACACGAATAAACAATCTGGCTCAAAGGCTTCCGAGTGCATGAAAACAAAAGCATGCAGTTAACTAAAATCCTAGTGGGCAATATTAAGCGTAATGCTCAGCTGCAGTGCTGTAGTAGTGGCTCACAGCAGTATAATTTAATCAGCACGGAAACAAGGCAACCTGAGTAACATGAGGATCTAATCGGAAACAACCCTGCTCTAATTATCCATTACAAAAATAACGAGCTGAAGTCATGACCATTGTTACTGTCCCTTGCGGGAAATTCTTTGGCAGGTCAGGCTAAATATAAATTGGCTATAGCAACAAATAAATAAGGATACATTTTTGGGTATAGAAAATTGGAAATTACATTAATATAAAAGGTTATATTAAAAATAAAAGCTGTGATTGTGTACATCTTTATGTAAATTAAGACAATTCTAATTTATTATAAAGTAATAGTTACATTCCAGTTGATTGATTTCCACCATTTTTCTGATAAAATGCTTAAAAAAAAACTTACAATTTTCCAAAAAACAAAAAAACAACAACACTTGTTTCATACAATGACCTATGCAATATACAGTATGTCTCATACACCACATCACAGGTTACCACTTTCTTCCCTTCTAGTCATTATCTGAACTCTACATTTCTATTTTCTCAAAGCACACTTCAAGTAAATCTTTTCCTTTTTAGGTGTGGTCAGTGTCCTCCTACACTCTGTAAAAATTATGGTACACTGCAAGGTCGTGACCACCGTGATGCATTCTGGGTGCTTCTGGTCTATTGTGGCTTGGAGTAGCTATCGGCTCTGTGAGTGGAGGGTTCCTGACAGGAAGATGCCTCAGAGGCAAATACCTGGACTTCATCTTCTGCTTTCCTCTTGCCATACTTCTGCCCTTCTCTTTTAAACCAGATGAGAGTAGAGATAGTGATACTTTCCTCTATCCGCAGCACAAAGTACAAAAACAAACAACATACCAGACATTTGCTGTCTACACACAAAGCTTGCTTGATATTTATTTATAGAACAGGCCTTTCTGGTCCTTGATTCTGATTGGCTGAGAGGAGTATTATATCAGAACTCCAACCATTTCACTGTTTGCATCACTGCACTTGTTCCGTTTGAGAATATAGATATTTATTATATGCAGTTTGTTTGTAAAGATGACGTCTATTTGAAAATTTGCTGTAGTGGCATGATACTTTGAACACCTAGAATGGCACAAGGATGTTAAAATGTTAAAATGAGAGCTCTTTGCACTTTTAACCCAGCTTGAAGATTTCACCTGTAGGCCTGTCTGAACTTTTCACTTGTCTGTAAGTGTCAGACTGACACACAGCTTCACGTCCCCTCCAGATAATCAGAGTGACATATGAACTTGACATGCACTAGTGCACTAGCAATCTTTATATTCTGATCATTTACAGTATGTGGCAGACGTCTCATCACCTTTTACGAAGCACTGGTGCGCATATGAGCTCACAGAAAGTGGTTCATCCTTTCCAGACCACATAAACAGGAAACATTAACAGCATGTAAGCATGTCCTCCCTGCTTGACATCTTATTTTCTCGTTTTATTTACTAATTTTAGTGAGTAGCGAAATGCCATTCCTGCCAGTTGCTATGAGGTGAACGGCTATTAAATGTTTATCGTAAGACTAAATTGTAGCAATACAAATTAATAGTTCTGTGACTTGAAGTTAAAGAGGTTTTACTTAAAACAGACAGGTATGTTTTAGTGTGTTTGTAATACTTACAGAAAGGTTTCCTCCCGTACAGATCTGTCCACTAATGTGCCTCATATGCTTTTAAATGTAAACATACCAACATATGGTAAAGTAACTCAAGCATAACATCTGTGGTGGATCGAAATTGCTACAGCATCAGCTGTGAGTGAACGCAAGTGATTAAATAAGACTAATTTAGAGATTAAAGGCTTTTTAAGATCTGTGCTAATTAAGTCGTAGGGCGTGATATTGCGAAATATTGTACTGTCTGCGTGTAAAACGGAGACCACAATAAATAATTTAAGAATTAAAAACCACAGTTTTCCGGTTTTAATGAATCTTCAATTAAAGTCTTCCTCAGAATGCCAATAAAAATAAAGGCAAAACAGCTGAGCTCCCAGCTGAAGCATTTATGTCAGGGGTAAGGGACATAGGCCTAATATCTGGGGCATGAAACATCAAAGGCTTGGAGTTTAGCAACAAGGATAAAAGCTGCACTAATCAGCTAACATGGCACACCACAATAAATTCTTGACTCAATGCTGAAAGAAGGGATCATATGGTCAATGAGTGTAAATGCTGTATGTAGTGGGCCATAACAATGAACTATGATTCTATGATATAGTGTTGGATGATGATCTGTGTCTTATTATCCACCTATTTATCCATTTGCCATTGAAGTTTAATGGAGTCAAATTTAAAATGCTTAAAGGAATAGTTTAGAAAACTTTCTAATAAGTACATACAAGTGAAAAGGGGTCTTCTATCTATATATATATATATATATATATATATATATATATATATATATTACGTGCATATATATAAAAACAATTTGAGGGAAAGTAAATTACACCTTTTTTGAAACTTTTCCTTTTAGCTCACCCAAAAATGAAAATTCTGTAATTGATTACTCACTCTTATTTCATTACAAACCTGTAAGATTAAGACATTTTTTTATAAAATTCAAGAGCTTTTTGACCCTCCTATAGACAGCAAGGTTACCACCATGATCAAGGACCAGAAACCTAGCAAGGACATTGGTAAAATAGTCTGTGTGACATTAGTTGTTCGACCATAACTTTACAAAGCCACAAAATGTGCTTACCTCCAGTTCATGTGAACAGTTTACATGTTTTCTTGATACATTCTTCACAATGGTGTTGTGCCACAGCATAAGGAATTGAATAAAGCCATTCTTCATTTTACCGATGTCTTTGCAAATTTTCTGGACCTTGATCGTGGTAGTAACTTTGCCTTTGTAACTGTTTTTGTCTTTGTTTTCATTCTCCATGTGCTCTGTCTTTGTGTGACCTAGTTTCTGTTAATTGTCATTATTATCTCATTTGCTTTATTTGCCTTCACTATTTAAGTTCCTTTCTGTTTCATCTATGTCGTCTGGTTATCAAAGTTTAGTTTGTGTGTTTACCCTGCCTGGCTGTTTCACTGCCTTTTGGATTATTAAAAGGATTATTATTACGAGAACTTGGAATCTGCCTCCTTGCTTCGCCACACGAATCATTACAGCTGTCTGAGATTTTATCAAAAATCTCTTGATTTGTGTTTTGATTTGAAACAACATGACAGTGAGTAAGCAAAGGTGCTGTAGTATGTAGGTTTTTGACTCTTCTAAAGCCAAAAAACCTATGTTTGTAAATATTCAGTAAACATGTTATGTTTACGTAGCTGTTTCTCTGAAAAATAATGCTATAGCCAGTAATTCTACTATGTAATGCTTGTTCCGGAACATTCAGGTTGCAGTATTTATTTCAGCTGCTAGCTGTCAATCTTACATACTGCACCTTTAATGATAGAATTAAACTTTTTGGCCGAACTCTTTAAGCACAAACCCTAAATATGTCTGTTTGTTCAGTGGCTGTATAATAAGAGCACCCTTTTGAAGTTTAATTTACAATAATGTCTGACTGACTCTCCGTATTGCCACACACTTGTCTACAAATTACATGAATGCTGACTGCAGCCTCTTTATATTCTGTACAAATAGATAGAAAACATATTTTCCAGATTAAAAAGAAATACCTTTTTTAGGACACTTCCGAGAGCCCAAAATGTTTAAGCAGGACCAGCTGTGTTTTTATGGATTACACCTTTGGTAAGCAAACATTTGGCCAGGGCTCTATGTAGTAGTTAATCTTGGTATTTGTAGCTCTGATTCCAGGAAGGTTTAATTATTATTTTCCAATTAGGCTTGTCTATTTGTAATTTGCCTTTTTTCTGTACAGCACGAATTTCCAATTAGAAACATCATTTATCCAGGATTGGTACAGTAGAAGGAAAATCTTTAGTGTCTTCCAGTTTGGCAGTATTATTATCTTATTCCCACTCCTCCGCCATTTTTAGCATGCTAAAGACATTTGACAGTAAACCACAAAGGATAAGCAGGAAAGATTGCAAAGCCCAGTGGTCAACCCCTTTCTCATTAACCTCCTGGATGCTCCCCAGCAATAACTTAACATTTCCATGGTTGCTTAGTAATGCAAAACCAACCATTCAAAACAGAGCATTCAAATCATTAAGGCATTTGGGAGGAGGATGAGGCCAGTTCAGGAAGTGGCTGCGCTCACATGTAATTTCTATACTTTAATTACAGAAGAAATATATCATCTCTTGGTGAAGAAACGGATATAAGTCAAATATATTGCATTCTATTTGACACTTTAACTAGTTCTGCAAGTATCTGCAGATTTACCCAGAAAAAATGCTTTTTATAATACAACCAATCAGCTTTGGCTATGTTTCCCGAAAGCATTGTGAGTAGATCATACAAACCATTGGCATCATTGAGTACAATCTATTATACAAAATTTAGTTTGTTATACTCTATTGGTTGTCTGTACTCATGAACTGAGGAAGATGGCATTGAGCAGGAACAAAGGAAAGTCCCCAAAAATGCTCATACAGTAAGTCTGCATGACCTTTCTGCTGTATTTATCTTACGCTCTCTGTACTGAGCAACTACTGAGACTCTTCAAAGTGACTCTGCTGTCGATTGAGTTAGTGCCAGAAGAAGCTTTGGGTTTTTCCAGCTAAACCAAGTGGCAGTGAGGAGTAAACCTCTGACCCAATAGTTTGTAAACTGTCCTTGCCACATGAGTTCAGACTTGCAGCTGGAACATAGTGGCGGCTGGTTAATCAGAAATCCTAATGCTTACTGTACGTACAACAGGCTTGCTGAGTTTCCTGGGCACAGATAGAAACATACATGGATGACAATACCAATATGGTTTTTCTAGACATGCATTTTTCGTATCTTGTTTACCATGCAAGGGAAGCAAGCAGGCATGAACTGGACATCGAGCGAATTGGAATAATCTGGGTATTACTGTATATAATTGTTTGTTGAATGTAAAGTGATTATTTCTCAATTTGATAATTAATCTGTAATAAATAACTAATTATTCATTCGTAACTAGCAACGTGCCTGGCTCTGATCTAAATAATCAATGCAAGAGAGTCGAGAATGGAGTGGAAGCACCCAGGTGGAGCATATATGCAAAAATACTGACCTGTTCATACTGACTTGTTTAAGTATTAAATTGCTAGCAGCTGTTTGTAGTAGTAGCCCATTATTCATTACTCAAAATACATACTGTAAACTAGTACATCGTTATTATTTATTATAAAATTACAGTAGTAATTTAGCAGAAAAGTATTAAAATAATTGTATAATGGGTTTAGTGAGAGCTAGGACAGACAACAACACAACCCTGAAATTGAGCATAGTTTTACTATTAAAAAAAGTTAAGAAACAGCGAATACTACAGTTAAATCAAGGTAACCACAAATAAACTATACACTAACCATAGCTTAACCATTTTTAGTTAAACTATGGTTACAAATGATCGGCAGTCTGCAAAAAAAAGCATGGTTACTGTACATTTAATATAGTAAAACTATGGCTAATTTTCATAATGGAAAAATATGACACAATAGTGCAATTGCATGTACGATTTTTCTATAAATAGATTGTCATCATTGTAGTTATTATTTTGAGGCAATTTAGAAAATATAGCTTTGTTAAATCTCAAATATTAATGTAATGTGAGAGATAAGCGGAAATTAAGAGACTGTAAAAGAAAATGTAAGTGAATGTGCAGTTCAGGAGAAACTTTAAATTATTCTTCATAACCCCACCCTAAGGATTTTATTTAAACCTTTTTTTTTATACATGATGGCGATCTAGACATTGTTTAACTGCATTTTGTACATTTATTTAATTGGCATATATCTTATTAATTGAATAGGCATAATATTGCATTTATTTATGAACATTAATTTCTATGGTATTACCATATGCCATTGATAGACCAATTGGTTCCATACTTTTTTTTTCTAAGGGATGTCTGTTTGAGGCTTCCTTCATGTCTAAGATAAAGCCCCATCATCTGAAGTTATACATCGGTAGATACAAGGTTCCCAAAGGCCCTCTCCTTTTGACATATGTATTCCATTACTTGATGTCTCAAACATTTCTCCAGAACTTGTGGCTTTACAGTCAGCTTGAGCTGAGGATTACGCACTCCTGAAATTGATTTATTTCAGCACTAAAACTGTTTATTAAATATAATTGACCATCAAAGTTGTCAGTGGAAGGAAGAGAGAAAAAGGGAGCCATCATCATTTACCACCAAAGTGCACATTTTCAAAAGAGGCAGTTGAAACGTCTTGGTTAAGGCTGAGGTACCACACGGTCTCAAATTACACGTGCATCTTAAACCGATTCCAGAAGGGGCAAGTTTTGTTCTAATGACATTTACTGTAAATTTAGATTTTTCTTTGCCTTTTTTCTTCTCCTTTTAGCTTATAAATCTCCTCTAACCTTCCTAATAGCAGACAAAATAAAAATTATAAATGTATAATTGGTTAGCTCCAGTCAGTAAAAGATTTTCAAGTCACATAAAGTTAAATATAAGGAAACTGAAAGAGTCTCATACGATTTATCACACTTCTCCTCCCCCATAAGAAAAGAGTAGCATATCTGTAACATACATTTCAGCAGCAGACAAACATATCAGGACATTTCAACCTAAGTGGCCTCCTTCCAAATCTGGTAAGGACTTTTAGTCTGTACCGCATCAGGCATATCAACAAACAGAGCACGCCAAACTACGGGTGGTCCGATTATCATTATTTGTGTCTTAAACAAGCCTGGAATCTTTAAATACGTGGCAGATCCCAGGCACGGAGTAATGTGTGCTTGCAAATGTCCCAAGACAGCTTCTTTATTTCATGCAACACCTGTGATTAACAATTTGTGGAGGATTTTTAATTCCTTTAGATGATAAATAGTTCTTATTTTGGCCCACGTTATGACTTTGTGGTTAAACTACCGAGAGTTACAATGCTAACACGCGTATTCTGTAACACACAGTGATGTTCGAAGTGACAGGAAGTTTCGGTCATGGATTAATGCGCTGTGACACTGCTGTTTTGATAGCAAATTACTAACAAATGAAAGCAACTGCATTTGTGAAACTTTCCACAGCAGTTAGCTGTTTCTGTTTACGACATCCCATGGAGAATGACTTGATGTTGACACAGTTGTAGACATCGTCTGTAATGATGTGTGTCACTGATGAAAGCTTTCAACACATATGCTTTTTAAGTCATTTATCAGAATGCATACTTCTAATCATCTGCAACATCTGGAACGACCATGGGATATGTAAACTAAAGTGAAGACAGAGAGAAAGCATGCATGGTGGAATGTAAACGCTAAGTGTGGTATTTTTATGGAGAATTTCAGTGTAAGAGGCATTACGGGCACCATATTTTGAATGTTTATAGTTATTTGCTGATGCAAGTATCACTATTTCTATTGCTTAAGATTAAAGGTTTGTTTTAAAGGTTAAACTTAAGCACATCGTTTACTTGCATGAATAATACCCAAAAGTATGTGGCTTGTTAAGGAGAGTTGTGCTATTGCATTTCTAACTGACTAGATTTGTCATTTTTACCTGGTAGATTATACATGTATAGGTAGTCAAGGATGGGTTTTGATCAGGGCTGTCCAAACTCGGCCCTGGAGGGCCAGTGTTCAGCAGAAATTAGCTCCAATTTGCCTCAATACACCTGCATGGAAGATTCTAACATGCCGAGTAAGAGCTTGATTAGCTGCTTCAGGTGTTTAATTAGGGTTGGAGCTAAACTCTACAGGAGTTTGGACAGCCCTGGTTTGGATCCTAACTGTACGATCACTATTTGTTTATTTAAATGGAGAGTCATCTCATCTTGAGTACCCCAAGGATCTGTCCTAGGTCCTCTGCTTTTTTCAATATACATGTTACCCCTTGGTAATATATTACATATTAGAAAATATGGGATTAGTTTCCATTGTTATGCCGATGATACTCAACTATACATCTCAACAAGACCGGATAAACTTCTAAATGATCTAATCTGACAGAGTGTGTTAAAAATGTAAAAGATTGGATGATAAATAATTTTCTCCTGTTAAATTCAGATAAGACAGATATTACTTACTGGACAAAAGAACAGTACTCAAAATCTATTGGATTACAATTTGCAGCTACACAGATACTTCCTCTACAGTCAAAAATCTTGAAGTTATATTTGAAAACAACTTGCAGAGGACAGAGTCCATACCAGGTCAAGAAAATATGATCATATTACCCCAATTTTATAATCTCAGCACTGGCTACCTATTAAGTTATGTATCAGTTACAAAATATTATCAGAGGACCTCAGAGGATGCAAACCCTCAGACAAGATACAGAATTACCAAATTTTGCATAAGTTAAATATATGACGTTTCTACAATATATAAACATATTGTAGAAATGTAATTGCCTGTAAAGATACTTTGCAATGATTTGTGTCATAAAAAGCTCTAACAAATAAACAAATAAACTTGAATTGAATTGGTGTATAGTGTGTGTATATATATATATATATATATATATATATATATATTTAAATATAATTAATATATACAGTAGTCAACATTTGA
>JAUCMS010000105.1:16201417-16214069 GCA_032357445.1 Enteromius radiatus
GAACGGGTAGTGTTTGGGTTTTAGGACAACTTTGGTGAAAAGTTTTTGATCCACTTCAAATGTTGACTAGTGTATATTGAAATTGTTTTCTATTTTCATTTAATTTAATTTATTTTTTTTTTAAACATGTAAGCATTGTTATATACATTCTATATACACATTTAGTTTTTACAGGCAAGCATAGTAACATTTTATATATATATATATATAATTTATTCTTATATACTTAGAAATAGCGGTATTTTTCCAAAGTGGTTTTTGTCAATTTATATGACCTCAGAAACAAACTCTCGTCATAAGGCTTATATGAATTGATGACAGCAATGCTATCATAGAATGTAATCACAGAAAAATGCAACAAAAGAAAATAAAAATGCCGCCAAACCAAAAAGCGGAGCAACAGACATGTGGAAGAATTGAGAGTGAGCTTTGGGAAGACTTCCAGGAATGAAAAGACGTTATCGTCGGTCCTCATCAGGCCTGAGTTATGAGAAGCATCAGTGATCTCTTGTTCTTTGTGCAGGAATCAAACGTCCTATCTTCATATTTAATGCAGCACACACAAAAAACGCACACAGATGCAGGGATGCATGCGGGGGAACAGGGACGTGCTCATGCCCACTCTTGTATCAGGGAGCTCTGAGATTGAGAAGACAAGAAGTCTGTCAGGTTGAAGCTCGTCGCAGATGGTTTTATACAGACAGGTGGCACAGATTTCTATCCCATCACCACATAATCTGCAGACTATTTCTACATGATTTTAGAGGAAATTCTGCTGATTAGAATTATAAATGGAATGTCTTAAAATGGATTTAAAAGTACAGCTCTAACAATACAATATTAATTTGTGAAGTAGATATTTACTCTTTTACTTCAGGGTGCTTCTCTTTTCAAAACTGGTTGCAATGATACTAAGGTTTTTTTATGCATGATTGCTCACTTTTTGGACCAGTTCAGAAGTGTTAGTATCTGCGGTTTCTAGATACGACTTATTCAAGGTCTCATTTATGCCTGTAACAATAACTTTTAGTACAATTCATGTGCCAGAATTCTTGGTCTTGCATGTAGTTTGATCAATAATGATTTAAAATTGCTCTAAGAATAGATTTTATTAACGCCTCATAAAATAAAACAAGGCCTATAATCATAATCATGGCGGTCAATAGGAAAAATTCTTGTTTTGTTAAGTATGAAAACCTCCCTTGAGGTCTCACGAGAAATATCAACAGAGCTACACATCCATGCCCTGTGTAAGAGTATAAATCATAGCAATTTCACTTAAATTACTGCAGCTCTTTGAACCTGTACATATGAATTATTACATAGTTTTAAGAAAAAAAAGAGAGATAAAATAAGGACTCACTATGGTGAGTCATAAACCTTTATTATACATGTCACCACTTCATCTTCAGGATGACTGCTAGGTTAGATAAGCTAAGAGGAAAACCCTATGCTCTTTACCCAAAACAAACGCACTGAGCTGCTCAGCACGAAGAGAACTCTATGTGTCCTTCAAAAGAGAATGAGTGATACACACTGATCCAAAACAGCTGGAAGGCTCTCTTGAGCAACAAGGGGCCAGTGACACACTAGTCGGACTCTGTGTTTTAAATATAAACACATGGGTTTCCTTGTTCCTTTTGATCGCACATACTATTTTGAAAAAGTGCCATTTATAATCAGCAGCCTGAGGTGATAACCCTTTACAGATGCTTGAGTTAAAGTCCAATGCAAGGCACTCCATGCCTGTTTGAGTATTGTGATGACACTTTTTATAAAAGCATGTGTTCTGTTCCATGCAGGGGTTAGATTTTTTGAACAATGCTAAGCTGAATTGCTCTGCTACAGACAGAGCACAGGTATTGGTTGAATGTTCTTAGGTCCTGTATTCCCTCAGATTAACCTCAGAACACATCTGCTTCCTGGTGCAGGGTGAGTGAAAGCACAGGCGAGCAGCTGTCCACCTCACTGAGCTGACTGCAGTGAACTGACCTTGAACATTTGACCGCAGTAAAACTAATCCTTGGATTACTTCAAGAAGCATTTGTTCATTTAATATCAGGAGCTGTATCTTAGTAATCATATTTAGGAAAGTTATTATTTGTTTCTTTATGTAGGTTAAAGCTTTGATTGTCTTTATAAGAAAGATTATTATCATATGCCCTATTCCACCTACTGGTTTCTTCATTATGTTGAAATCCTAAAACATTTGGTAACACTTTACATTAATATAATTAGGTATAATTAACGAACCATTTTATCTTATTTTAATCAGTTAATGTCAATTTTGTTTTATTTCTGTGCATATTACTGTTAAGTAACTTTTCATCATATATTATCATACTACCAAATATATTGGTATATATAGTAAAATAAATTTGTTACTTAGTTGCATTACTAACACTAAAATATAATTAATTAGTAATTATCATCTTTTAAAAATGTATTAATGTTGTTATTGTTGTCTTGACTTTCAATTTTTATTGCCAAAACACTACCACTTTTTCCTTCATTTTCTAAAAAATAAATAAATAAAAAGCATACATTTATGTATTAATATACCCACCCTGTGTTTTTTTTTTGTCTAAATGAGCCCAGTAAAATCCACTTTATCTGAAGAAGTTTTTTTTTTTTACTATTCTTTTCAGGATCTTATTAGAGACTGCATAACATGGAACAGTATTACAATCATTTGGACTTTGAAAAAATTTCCATCCTTTAAAGTCCACATCAAAACCCTAAACTAAAGTGACCTGAGGATTACAAGATTGAGGTAAAGCTGGGCTAAATGACTCATGGCGTTCTCAGAGGTTGCCACAAAGCTCTTGGACCCGATGACTTTGAAACCGAGCAGCTGACGAAAGTTTAGGGTCCGTTTACATCTGTGCAGATGTTCAGCCCATGCATGTAACACGCATAGCTGGAAACATAGAAAGTTTGGTGAGAACAGCCGCATTCTTTACATTCTACTTAAATAAGTATAAGAAACCTTCGTAGAGGTTTTAGAATAAAAAGAAGCTTACTAAAAGAAGCTTTGGTGTTGTGATGTTGAAAGGCTATTTAGAGACATTCAAGCCAAGTATGCTTTACGCCAACGTCTCTCTGGACTGCATTGAGACTAATTAGAAACTTCAGATAACATTGAGGCCGTACTGAAAGATCATTGAGGGGACTTTCCCTCTCCAACAGAGAAAGAGCAATGAGGAGTTGGTGGTTAGCTTGGACGCAAATGAGTGGTGTAGAGGTCAACTTAGCCAGTGCAGTTGATTTGAATGGTTAATGCGTTTAACAGTTTCTAACTAGATCGTTTCCAACCTCCTGGCTTCTTACATGATGTTACCATGAAGGTATTGACGGAGTGACCAAAATCATAACCTACAGGAGTCTCTCTGTCTCTCGCCGTCATGCGCTGCAAATATTTCTGTCTCGTAAAGTCGGCAGTCGCTGAACAAGCTGGCGGACCCAAGTTCAAAGAGTGCACTTTCTACTGAGGGTGGGCACTTTGGCCCCGTGGCGGGACTCTGACAATGCCAACAGAAGATTTACAAGGCAGTGAAACGAGTTATCAGTTTAAACATTCATCTGAGAGGGAGACACAGAAGGAGAAACAGTAAGCTAAGCAGCTGAAGGTGTAGGGTGAAGGAAACCAGAGAGGCACGAGTGAGGTGAAGCGAGGAGACATAGACTCAATAACGAAGATCACTTTATCATCTTTTTCCATCACAACTATTCTCTATTCTCATCGCATCTGGACGTTTCTCAAAATAAACATTTATTGACCTGAAAAATTCTCTCTCTTTTCGGGAGATATCAGATAACTCAATCCATCAGTCCACAGACCACAAAATTATACAGCTAATACTCCATCCGCCAGGCGGCTCGATATGACTAAATGTGAAAATCAGCGAAAAGAAGCAGGCTTGAGACATCCCGGCACCAAATAATTGAACGTTAAGATGCAATTGAATGAGCAAGACCTGTCAGTTAGGCTCAAAATGAAACAACAATAATGTCAAAATGGGGAAATGAACACACATCTGGTAGAAAGATGTCCTCTTATTTGTCTAGGTGGCTTGCGGTAGCCAGGCTTATCCTGACAAAGCTATTCCTTTCTAAATAGATATCAATTATTTAACATTGAAAGTATTACTGATGAATGATATCAGCTAGCGTTGAGGAATTTTGAGAACTGCGAAATTACAGCTGGAGTATTCGGAAACGAGTCTGTGTTGTCACGTACAGTAGATAAAGAGTAACAAATGTGAATCCTGTAAATGTGGGGCGGATATAATGTCTTTGTCCTGATTCTTTCTCCTTTTGCAATCTTAAAATTAAAGGTGCTTAAAAGGTTCTTCACAGAGATGCGCTGAAGAAGCATTTGCAGTTCCACAAAGAAGCATTCAGGTTCTTCACCATCTCTTTCTTACCGTTTTATAATCTTTTAAATGCATCACTGCAACCCAGATTTGATGAAATGCAGGGCTGAGAAACCATTAGTGGTAATCAACATTATGCAAAAGGAGCTAATCTTGTATTGAACACACAATATTTTCGCCTTAAAAAACAATGTAAGGTTTGCAAAGTACACATTTCACCTCATAAAACCATAATTAAGGTATATGGTTAAAGTTGTTTTGCAGTGTTAAAATTGGCAATCCTGGAGAGACTGATAGAGACGGAAAGAAATGACTGCATGTAATTCTGGAATTTCACAGGTTTTGGAGTGAAAAGAATGTGGTTGAATACACAGATTCAGATCTGAGTAGGAAATGGAAGCATGTCTGAACAGAAGTAGGAAGAAGCATCCAGCCAATAAGTACATGGTTCGAGTGTCACTCCCCAGTAGCTTCAGGGTCTGACCTATAATGATATAATTTATATGCTGAATATTACAGACTAACAAACAAAATAAAACACATGGGAAATGGTTAGCCACAGGGTGATGTTCTGGAATTACATGTTGTTTACTTAAGGAGGTATCAGAAGATTTTCAGAAAAGCCCAGAAGCAACAGTTATAGTATTCAGCTCGACCAAATATATTTTAAGTCACATAGATAGTTTCCATATTTGAGAGATGTGAGACATCTAATACAGATCAAATAAATGCCATAGCGAAGCCATTTTAGAGCTGATATTTGTGTGTGCTACTTAAATCTAAAGTTTCATTAATTTTTAGTGTTTCGTTTTAGCAAATATTTAGCTTTTTGGAATGATCACAAAAAGTCATCAATTAATGCTGTAGATCCATCCATCAATTTTTAATTCATTACATCCTCACAAGCCCGATCTCACAGCAATCTGTACATATTTGTACAAATTTGTACAACCTCACACAAATTTGTATTAGCCCCTTCGTAAAAAAAAAAAAAAAAAAAATATATATATATATGACATACACCTAACCCTGCCCCTATACCTACCCGTCACTGGGGTTTAGACAAATCGTGCAAAATTGTACACTTGAGGTTGTATGAATTTGTCAGTACAGTCTCACGACAAATTGTACATATTCGTACAAGGTGTTTATGCTAAAATTTGTGCTAATTCGTACAAATATGACCTCACTCATACTAATTGGCAACTCATAAAATACGTACGACTTAACAAAAATCGTATTAATTCATACGAGTGAGGTTGTATGAATTTGTATGAATTAGCCACCATGTAAAATATGAATGAATTGCCGTGAGATTGGGTTGGAATTTGTACGAATTACCCCAAATTTTGCCCCCATGTACGAATACGTACGAATTGGTCATGAGACTGTCGGTGTCACAGATTTATGCCTAGCTGTGGTATTTTGAGTTACAGGGTGAATGGGATTTTATATTTTTATTTTTGTACACTGTTTTTATGACTGATACAGTTGGTAGAGGGCAGGAAATGTCAAAGCAAATGCATCAACCACAGCTGAAATGAAACACACTGGTTTGGTCCCACATGTTGTGTGCTTGATGAGATATTTACATATTTGAATTCAATATATATATTGATATATATATATATATATATATATCAATATATATATCAATATATATATATATTTATCAGTATATGTTTCCTTGGAATCAGGAAAGTTCCCAGCAGCATGAATAGACTACATGGAGTTCACTGGGAGACAGATTAAGTGAGCATAACAAATAGAGAATAAAAGAAGAATGTGGAGTGCACACAGTCTTTCTTTAGCGCATCCACTCCTGTTTCCTGTAATCAACTGAATACTTGACGCCACAGCTCTCCACCTTGCGTCTCTCAACATGCATGCATGAATAACTCCAAAGAGATAACGTTTAAGCCTCACTGAGCCGCCGCTCTATTTATCGCACCTAAACTCTCTCTCATTTTCTTTCCTTACTCATTCCACTTTTCACACCGCACCTACTGTGAATAGACTCCTAACACCCCCCACCCACCCCTTCAAATGCAACAAACGCTTTTGTCTCCCAATCACTTAACTGATACTTTTTACATAAGTGTTAGAGCACCTCTCCACATGTACAGGCGGAGGGAAAAAAGCAGTGGGTGGAAAGATATCTTAAAACATGACCCCTTAAAAGGATACGCGTCATCTGGCCTTTTGTGTCGGTTTTGGATGATGGAGACCAGGTGCAGTACATTCATCTATGAGGGGGTGTGTGTGTGTGTGTGTGTTGGACTTGGCTGAAACAGAGTGAAGCATCAGTTTGACCCATGGAATATTGAATGGCACAGAGTTGTTTTGAAATTATTGAAAAAGTTCACAGGGCAAGAGGTTGAAAATAGCTTTAGTTTGAAATTTATGTCGTAAAGTTTTGTATTTTTAATTAAATGCTTGTTGATCATGGATTTGGATTTCAATGTCTGTATAGTAATAATAATAATAATAATAATATACTGTACATACCAGTAAATCACAGTTTTACAAAAGATTTATATTTGAAATAATTGCTGTTTAACAGCAGCACATCATTCCTAAAATAAATAATAATACTTTTCTTGAGCAGAAATCAGCCTGTTAGAGTGATTTATGAGTAACTATGATGAAAATTCAGCATTACCATTACTATTATTGTAAATATTACACTATTTTACTGTACTTTCAATCAAATAAATGCAGCTGTCGCGAGCAAAAGAGAACTCTT
Organism: Enteromius radiatus; assembly: GCA_032357445.1. Lineage (NCBI taxonomy): Eukaryota > Metazoa > Chordata > Actinopteri > Cypriniformes > Cyprinidae > Enteromius > Enteromius radiatus. Next base: position 16,208,540 of record JAUCMS010000105.1, read on the forward strand.
TCAAAAACTTACAGGCTAGTCTTAATGAACACAGTTTCTGTTTTTGTTTTTAAAAATAAATATATACTATTTATGCATGCAGAAAAAAAAAACACTTTTTGTGTGTTTTTGCGTTATTCTTCGTTCACACCACTAGGTGTCAGTAGACACAATGCATATCAGCTTTCAGGAATCAATAACAGTGCAAGTATTTATTTGAAATTGGTCCCAAAATTCCTAGCTGAATTGTTTTTTTATTTTTATTGTATTTTTTCTTTGAACAGTTTACTAATGTTTATGGCATGCTTGCGAGAGTGGATTCAACTTTTTTTTTTTCTCTCCGTGTTCTCAATTTAACTGAATGCATTTTAACATTTAACCTCAAAATAACAGGCTAAAACATCAAAGATTATTGCTTGGTGCCAAAAGCTTCAGATATAGCCACGAATAACTGGTTGCAACTTGCAAATACACACTTCTCTCTGTATATGTGTGATGAAAGTCACAACGTAAAGGGCTGTAATGGTTTCTAGGTCAGCAAAACAGCACCTGTTGAACGCATAAGAGTGGAAAAGAGGAGAGAAAAAGAGTGTTCACTATATGGCCAATAAAATAAATCACTTACCAAATTTAGTTCCAGATTCTCTTTCAAAAAATACCATGGAAAGAAGGCCATACGATTTAATTCTCCTCTCTTTTAAGTATATTTTGGCCACAAATGTGTTTTGATAGGGCTCTGGAAGTTAATGAAAATGGGCTGGCATGTTTAGTTTGGTGGGACAGCCCAGATTGGAGAATATGAATCTTTTAATCAGCACATGGGTCAACTGAATGTCTATGCTAGGATTGTGTCCTTGGCCAAGACATCTGAATGCTCAACCTCAGTCAGATTTACAAGGTGGTTATTACTGAGTCTGAATGTGTGTGTATTGGTATATCTGTGGGATCGTGCTTGTGCGCGTGTGTGTTAAACCGCCCTCATTAAAAAGAAATGACATATATAATCAATGTGCAAGATTGTTAAATTTAGACGTGTAGAGGATATGGTTAAGCTGACGGAGACTTTTGCTCTTCTGTTCTGTTTCCAAACTCACCATGTTTTTTTTGTGTCTCTCATGCCTCAAACATCAAGGCGGATTTGTTCTGTACAAGCCTGGTGTAATTTAAAAAGCTAAATTAGAACAAACAAACGAAAGCGAGTACTAAGCACTATTAGAAATGCTCATTGCCCTCGTCTCACTTGGTTGGCCTACATAGAAATAGCAAAAGCCCACTGGCAAGAGTTCCCTCGAAAATTGATTGAGCCCTTAACCCAAACCCTTAAAGGCTGGGCAGCCAGTCAGCCATTATGGAGGACACTTTTGTCCGAAGTATGACGCAAAAAGGACCAACACGTGAATGAGACGGGTAAAAACATCTACAGCGTTATATCGCCCCCTACTGGTGAACCGCTCACAGCACTCCTGTGCCTGGTCACTTCCAGATTCAAGTTTGACCTTTCAGTATTTGGCCACCTCAGGAAACCCCCTTAACAATCTTCTCAACCTCAGCTGAACTGCACTGTGCTGCAGAACCTCTCTGCAACCATCTACTGTATGCATTCCAGCAGCGTTTGGTTTGGACAGGGCTGCTCGAGCACATCTGGGACTGGTTTACAAGTCCCCACACTTTCGGTTTAAATGTTAAAATTCGTTTCCACGCTATAAATGAAGGTTAGGTCTGTTTATTTGAGTTGCAGTCTTCGAAATGATACAATTAGATCATAACTGACCGTTTCCATATTTGTGTGATGAATCTGATTTACCGCTGTAATGTGGCAAACCGGGATAAAATAAACATGGGTGTGCTAATGGGATTAGATTAGTTAAATTTGGTTGAGGCTACTTCCTTACCGATGTAGGGAGCAAACTAGAATGTAGGATTTGGAATATGAATATGAATTAAATAAATAATAACAGTTATTAGGCTATTATTAGTCTAATGAGATATAAATTATACTTGTTTTAAATTCTTTAAATTCAATATAGAATTAAATTTTGCATCATCTTTGAGAAATTCAGGAAAGTATTTTATTTCGACAGTTTTTCAAAACCTATTCAATGAATCCCAACCATGCAAGCTATTGCATATATATCGCAACCACAAGGGGGCAGTATAAGAACACTTGATCTGTTCTTCCAGGCAGTTACTTTAGATTTATGTGCTTGTTCCCTGGGAGGGTAATCAGCAGGTTGTCAAAGAGGAATCATGCATCACTCATCAGGGAGCGCCCTCTCTGTCCTTTCCTTCTTCTAGCAGTCCTGTTCCAGCCTATATTCGGAAGATAATGCTTTGTGCTCAAAGAACCTCATCTCTTTAGCTTGGTCAGAAGATTACTAATAACCGAATAGTGTATGTGAGTAAAGTTGAAGAAAATATTCACCTTTGTGCAGTAATATTTTACCAAAATGTAATTTTGGTTCACCTTTGAAATGACTTTCCTTTTTCAGTAGCCTAATATTTTTAAGCCCCTCCTTTCCAAGCACATATATTTCAAGGCCCACCATTCGTCAACCTGTAAATGTCATTTTATGTGTCACCATTTTAGCATTAAAAGATTAAAACTCTAAAAGTTGCTTTCAGTTAAATAAAAAGATTAGATTTTTTAATTAGCAAAACCTTTGGCGTACTTGTATGAAAACACCAGCAAATAATTATTTCGTTTTTACTCGAGTCATTTTATATTATTTATCAAAAATGGCTTTTATGAGGGAGCAAGCGTAATTGAAATAGGGTAACCTTTAGTCTCGAGGCCAGATGTTTGTTCAAATGTCCTCATGAGAATGATGAAAAACAATCAGAAATGTTGTTGAGTGCCTGCACATGTTGGTAAGAATTTCTCAGTGTAACGAAGATAAAAAATAAGGGGGGTGGAAGCCAGTTGGGCTCTTCAGTCTAAAGTGCTGTCCTTCTAAAATGGGGCTGAAAAGAGGTTTTTAGTTAGTGCCAGATTGCATTCCACACAGTTCATTACCCAGCACTTACAGAGAGGACAAAGGTATCCCTTTGTATTATACATTCAAGGCTGACGAGACGAAATTCCATTTCAAGTCAGAGAGTTAGGTGCAGAAGGGAAATGCCAGTTGAGGGGTGAAAAAGAGAAAGAAGAAGGAGAAAAAAAGAATTGGTTGCAGGGATTAAACTCTGTCAGGTGAAGTTGTATGAGGGACTAGGCTAGCCTTTTACTTTCTTCATCAAATGGGAATAGCACACTTTTTTTAGTGCAAAAAAGGCATGAAAGAGCTGAACATATGCAAGGGCAAATGTGTGAAAGCTCTGAAGAAATCAAGGATGTTAAACTTGCTTTCAAATGCAGAACTCAAGGTTTTTTTTTTTTCTTTTTTTTGATTTTGCTCAAGGTTGGGGTGACATGTAAAACTGAAAGATTACATTGGAATATGAGTAGTGTGCCGACTGGTAAACTATATTCTAGCACTTTATAAGCATCCAGCATGGTGTTATATTGAGTCAAACTGTTCTAGACAGATACAGGACCTGCGTATCTGCCAATCAATATATCATTCATTATTTACCACCGCCCATTATCATAAAAGCTTACATCAAGGATATTAATACTGTTTGTAAAACTGACGAAATCTGCCATCAGGGCAGGTGTCAGACTTATATTGCTAAATATTTTATTTATTTAAGTATTTTTAAATTCTATATTTATAGATGTTAAAAGTTCTTATTTAATTCTCATATTTGTAAAAATATTTTCTTAGCACATGAACCAAAAAAAACAAAAAAACAACTTCATTATTGTTATTTTATAATTATAATTATATTAATCTAGAATATGTAAAGCAATAATTCACCCAGAAATGCAAATTTGCTGAAAATGTCCCTATCCTTAAGCAATATGCCTTAACGATGAATTTGTTTCTTACAAACACACAGGTTTTCACTTTGCAAGACATTATTCTTGCTCTTTCTGACGGCACCCATTAGGATCCAAATTATGTAATGCTATTTTTTTTGGGGGGGGGGGGGGGGGTGAACTATTGCTTTAGTCATGATTGGTTGATGATATTTAATATTTAGATATATCCATATTTCTATTGTCATCCATGAAAACGCTGTACCTGTGTATCAATCCGTTCATCCAGATAATCATGCAAATTTCACATCTCTCGTACCACAAACTCACTCTTGCATGATCATTTTTTGTGGAAACGACCTCAGAGAGCTGCAGTATTAATATAACATCAGTATCATGCTGTGTTTATCTTCTTGTTAGTCTGACTGGTTTATATGTAATAGACTCTATTTTTCTTATTAGAAACTTTAAAAGACTGTGATCTGTGGCCAAGAAAACACAACTTGAACCACAAATTTGTCCAGTTACTCACCCAAAAAGAGTACCTCTGGTAATCTTTGTAAGCTGCTGTTTTAGATAGCTGGTCATTCTTATCTCACCGAAGATCCAATTTAATTCCTTTCCAGCTTTGGTGTCTCCAAATCGGTTTGTCTGATTTATTAGTTCTTACTTGGACCACAATAACACAAGGATGTTTGGTATCCAGCCAGAAGTATATGGCTGCAAATGCTTATGTTGTTTATGAATATTGATGAAGGTTTGTTTTTTGTTTTTTTTTAGCCTCTGATTGACACTCAACCGAAGCTAGAAGGTTATGTCATGCTGCTCTGATATTTTTAACCATACTCAATTTTGACAACATTTCATACCTATTTCTCGACCTTGTAGATTCAAAGCTGGGGTAAAATCACTGCCGTAAAAATACAATACAACTTAACAGGGCTCAAGAGGACATTCACAGCTCGCATAAATTGCACCATCATTTTAATCAGGATAATGATGGTGGTACTGAGTGATATGATTCTGCAATTTTCTAATGTTAGTGATTACACTCTACATGGCACATCATGTTATATTGTTGGAGATTATTGGTGCATACTAATAGTGGATATTTGATGAGAAAGGTTATGTAAGCCTATAAACTCTAGCCTTGTCTTTATGTCTGCTGCCCTTACTTTAAAACAAGCAAATCCCAATTCAAACACAGGGGCTGTATATTTCACACAGTTTGTAGCTTATTTACCCTGATAACTTTAAATAAAACATCCCTGTTATTACACTGCGAGCAAATAAATAACATATGGGCAGATCTGAGACAACACCATCTTTACATTAAGCAAAATCATATTTTTTTTTGATGATCAGACAGACTCAAGGTTTTATAGATTTGATCAGTGTTGTTTTTGCTACCTTAAAAAAAAGATAAAATAAAATATTTTTCAACTAAATAATTAAATAGCAAAAGTTGTTGCTAACTGAAATAAAATGTTTTCTTAGAAGTGCTAAAATTACTAAAACTACAAATTGATTAAAGACACATTGAAAAGCACATAACAAAATAGTCATTTTGAAAAAGTTAGAACACCTTATTGAATTCCAGGGTTTTCTGTATTAGGACTAGTGCTGGGCAATGATTAATCGCGATTAATCGCATCCAAAATAAAAGTTTTTCTTTACATAATATATTTGTAT
>JAUCMS010000105.1:16224179-16243358 GCA_032357445.1 Enteromius radiatus
ATTTGCCATCTCGAAGCGAGATTCCTATTCGTCGGCTCCCGACGTGACGTCGGAGAGACCGTACGAAAGGGAACAAACTTATTTAAATCTTCGATGGCTTGAAGGTGAGTAAATTACAGCAAACCTTTGGCTGAACTATTGCTGAGGATTTTTATGTCTCTTTGTAAAATGAAAAACTTTTGTTCTGTGTTGCATCATAAAATCTGGGTCCTTTAGCAAAACCAGTTGCAAGCCAGTGATTGTTTGAGATTGAACACAAATTGCTGTTCTTGTGCTTGCACTGTCATAGATAAAACAGGTGTGACACCCACCCAGCATGCATACCTGAAAAACTGACACATCTGTTTAAGGTCACAGTTCTGTCAAAATACACACGCCATATGGAACGCTCTTCTGGGCACACATCATATTTTAGCACTTGCAGCCTGCCAGCAACACTGATAGAGAAGTGCTATTCCTGAGGGTGCCACACAGATGGGATGATCAATTTTACACGGTTTCTGCTACGTCGTCTACACGTTGATGGGTAAGTGAGTTACCTCTCAGTCCATGTTTTTTCACTACCGGTTTACTTAATAGGAAACAAAAAAAATGTCCTGAGAAATCATTTTGGTCGCAATGTTTCTGTTTAATTGTAAACACATCATACCCACTGCTTGTTATGCATGATGTTTAATGTTCTGTGTCGGCAGAATCAATTTGATGGCTGTCGTCCCGCACGGAGTATTGGAATGAACTTAATCAAGTCATCAGTGCTCTAATTTCTTGAACCTGATTTGGTTGGCAGAAACCGAATGTTGCTTCGTGTTTTTTAATTTCCATGACAAATTTGGGGTAGCATGGTGGTCTTGCTGAGATTTCTGACCTAATTAGCCAACTTGAGTAAAATATGTATTGACTGATTGTTTTTTACTAGAGAGACACCTAAAGAGTTATTTTAATACCAATTGGTAGTGTTTTTTTGTTTTTTTTTCTCACTGTTGTGCCACCAATTAAATCATCCAATCATGCATCTCAGGCCAGCTCTAGTGAGCTGCCACATTTCCTGCTGTCTATATAGGCAGCACTTGTCATGGAACCTTATAAGTGCCCCATTTTTAACAATCTACATGGTTGGCAACTCTGTGCACCACACAAATGTTAAACATGTTGCTAAGCTTTAATAATAAAAATGTAACAATAATAATGCGCACGCATATAGGGCATTGCAATATTGGTTGCACTTTATTTTACAGTATGTACTTACAGTGTACTTATACTATAGTGTACCTAAGAAAGTACTGTAATATATGGGGTAGGGGTAGGTTCAGGCTTAGTGTACCTAGTTATTACATAGTAATTGTAATTACTATAATAAGTACATAATACATGAGTAACAGGACTGTAAAATAAAGTGCTACCGCAATATTTGTTAATAAGTCAAATATATAATATATCTTTAGCTCTTCCCTGTCTTATCATCATCTTATCTTCCGCTCTCTTTATATAAATATACATGCTTATATAAACTGCTTCAGAATTTAGCCAAAACAAATCATTTTAGAAGACAGAATAGTTTAGATGCCTTCCTTTTGGAAAATCTTTTGGTTCAAAGGCATGCCAATGATGCTTTAAACGTTCTTAAAATGTAAAGTGAAAGTGACACTACACTTTCCCGGCCTGCTCATCCGTTTAAATTGTGACATGTCTCTTGCTTTGGTTTTAGTCAATAAACTGCATAATGTATTTTTTTCCTGCAGAATGAGTGCTTTTTCAGCTGGAATTGCATGTATCATTAAAGTGAACTCTATTAACCCCACTCGCACTACACGGACTCACGCTAGATTGAGATCAAATACCCCACGTACATTGTCTCTGACCAGTGCAAGGCCATCTCAACTCACCGTAGCACTTGCATCACAAAAAAGACGCTTTTGTGGCATTTTGGAGCAGGCCGTAAAAATCAGTGTCCATTTCACTGAAGACTGAAGAAAATCGTAAAAGTTTGAAAAGCCATTTAGGTGAATAAATGAGGACATAATTTAGTTTTATTCTCATTGTTTAGCTTTGAGTCAAATAATGCTATCCTCCAACGTGTGTTCAAGACAGTATTATAAAACTATTATTTTAATTAGAGATTTTTGATAATGACAACCCGATCTCATGATGTGTGTTTAAATAGTACACCAAATAATAAAAATAATAAAAAATGGATGTATTTGTACGAAGTGGCAAATTTGTGCTAATTTGTACGACCTCACTCGTATGATTTGTCTAAACCAAAGTGACGGGTAAGTTCAGGGACAGGTTATGAAGTATTGGTGTATGCCAAGTTGTCATAACAAAGGCATCTCAAACAATGTCATCTTTGCATTAAATATGACATAACTGAGCAAATGGCACTTAATAACAGTTGTCATAAACATGCATAACAACCTCCTTCATATTCATGACGTATGTCGTGATTATGAAGGTTTCATGTCACATGTCTTATGCACACCCTTTCAAGTAAAGTGTTACCTAATATTTATATGCACTTTCATGATTTTAAGCATGTCTTGCAGAAAATGAACCACAACAAACCACCACCACATATTGAGTGATAAATTCAAATGAGCTCTCTTCAATCAATAAAATGGATCTTTAAAAAAATATATTTTTGTGTGAAAAATGTTTCAACTCCTCAAAAACATAACGCTCACTGCATTTAACAAGATGAAGATGACTTTTTGATGTTTCTCATGTCATTGTGATGTGCTGTTGATATCTAAAACCTGTATTTATCATTTTTGAACATGCAAGATTAGCTTTATTTGCTTTTTTTGCTTTAAGTCATTTCTCTGAGAGAGCTGAGCGCTGTAAAAAAAGAAAAATTGTGCCAAAAAGACTTGATTCTGCCTTTAAATTAACTAATTAGTACTACTAGTGATTAAACAAGCGTGCTTTGTAGCAGTTGTCTCTCTTTTTGTTTCCTTGTTGGACAAAAGATGTATTTGGAGCTGTCAATCAAATGTTACATCTTTTTGTTGACTTGTAAATTTATTTATTTAATTAACTGCTCAAAACACAGTATGCGTTGTTCTCTTGTTTTCTCTCACCCATTGTCCAGACATACTTTCTGTGCGCTAGTAAACCTAGTGATCCGATCGCAGGTCACGTCATTGAATGTCTCTTAAAGAAAATAGAATCACTCACAGCCTAGTCTGATAGCTTCATCTTCAGGCACTCACAGAGACTTCAATTACTTTACAGATTCTTCAGCACATTCACGCCCCCCTAGTCACAAAAGAACACTGGTTTACTTGTCTCACACTCATCTGAACTCTCTATTCTCTCTTTTCAATTACCAGCCCACCTTGCTAAGCTAAAATATTGTAGTTTTGTGCCCTCGTTCAGGTCCACTGGGCAATTATCTGGATGAAGTCGCGCTTATCAGCCACTCCCCAATGATTACTCCACACTTACTCCTCAAGGAGACATCAGTGTTCTGCTCTACAAGTATTCTCTCACATGCCTTTGATCTTGCTGAAAGCTCTCGCCTCACAAGCCTGGCAAACAAACTTGACCTGGTTCTTTGGGAGACGTGACGCCCCTGAACATACTGTTGACCTTTGCTCGCTCACCCCCTGCCACTTTAATCGTACACCTACTGCTGTTACCTTTTAGAGGAAAAGTCCACGTTCACCCACTTCTTTTCTCTTCTCTTTTTCATGGTTTCTCTGCTCACTCACACAAACCTGCAGGCTCTGTGCCCTAAACACTGGCCTCTCACTGTCTGTAGGCTTTCTCATAACTCGAAATAAATAGAAATATCAAGTCCACAGATTCAAAAGACACTGACATCAAAAAGTATTTTGACACAAAAAAATACTTTTTTTAAACATCAGATCTGTTTATTTCCTTGCAGACTGAGCAGCAGCAGAAAATAAATATAATAATAATAATAAAACGCATTAAATTACATTTGAAATCTTTTTTTATGGAATACATCTTTCGGGTCGTTTTGTTTTCTATGACTCAGAATGTGACATGTATGTAACATCATCCAACGTGCGGAAGATTGTCTCATTTGTTACGTTTTATTTTATTCCACATCATATTTCATATGACATCCGTTATGTAGCAAATGGTGAAAGACTGCATGAGTCAGCAGTATTGGACAAAGTATATGCATGAATGGGTAAGATGTCTCTGCCGCTCATGTTCCCTCATGCGTCTTGTGAGTTCAGCACCGCCGTGACATGATGAATGTAAGCATAGTTCAGCAAATATCCAGTTTTGTCCTAGTATGACGAAATCTCTTTTCGTTGTGCTGATGCTCACATCATTAGTATAGCAGCTTATGTTCAGAATCCTTCATTTGTGAAATGACAGTCAGTCCTAAAAACTGGATTTATGTTCAGTGTAAACAAACTGCACTTAAAAATGTATGAATGTCATTGCATTTCAAAATATCTGGATAGCATGTACTGTATGTCTGGATTAGGAGGTATTCTGTGATTTCAACCTGGTATCATGGCATAATAGTTCCTGGCGACATTAAATATGTATCATTAAGTACTGTACATATCAAAAGAAATGTCCACTGAATGATGCTAAAACATGGGTTCAATAGATTCACCCTGGCATGTTTTTATTACGTTGGTATAGGTACATATTGCTGTATTTTTATTACGTTTTCAAATCTACCTGCATATTAATATTGTTTTAAAGTCATAACATGATATTGTTCAAGTAATTGTGCATTTATGCCATAAGACAAGAGTGTTTTTGGGATTGTTTTGTTCACTGTGGGGTGGGTTTTTTCTTTGAGTTATTAATTATGATCTGATGTGATTACGAAATTATCCAATTTGCATTTTACCTTGTGAACATGCTCAATAGCACTGCCTCGTTTGCTGCATTTGTAACTAGTCTTCTTTCCTTAGTCTTTGACACGTCATCAGTGGATGTGCATTTCTCCGAAGTCTTGTATTTCAACTTTCTTTAGCCTTAATGCCATTTTAATGGTGGTGCTTCACTCCTTTTAAGAGGTTTTTAGTTGTTGGTGTTACATTGCCCTTTTAAAGGTGTAGTTTTGATACTGTGTCACCTGGTGCTGCTTTTTATGTTGTTAAACTTCACAGCAATGAGTTTTAGCTATAGCTTTGACATGAGTGCCAAGTGTTTAAAGCTCAGCACATAAGACACACTTAATACTTTGCCATAAGTTATTACTTAAAGGCTCTAAATGACTATAAGACTAAATCCCTATACTGTAGCCTTGATGTTTGGCAACACTCGCCTATTAATCTTGCAAAAGAACCTGGAGCCTAATTGTTACTGTGTCTCCTGCCCTAGATACTGTAATTGGGAGCAGTGTGGTCAGAAAGCTTAATTTATTTCACGCTCTTATTATTCTTACAAATTCACTATAAATGACATTGGGATGAGGTTAAAAGTAATTGCAAAAAGGCTAAGAATAGTGAATGTGGTTTTAAGAAAAGGTCAAGCATAATTTGTTTGCAGATCCCATTTGGTTTGGTTTTGTTATCTAATGCAGTGAAATTCCTTTAAATGTGGCTTAGGTTTCCAAACGCTTCTCTTGTGCAAGAGGGCTGTTGGAATAGGCCTATTATATTACTGTCAGACTTTGATATTCCTTGTGACGTCAATAATGCCTGGTTTCTAATCATGCGACAGACCGCTTTCCACACTCTTTTTCCCCAGTTTCCCCCCAGGGGATCTCCTTCTGTGAATGTAATCAACATTTTCCTGATCAGTAGTTTTGTGACTTCATAAAAGCTTTCTTTATGGCACTACAGGAAAAATATTACCTGGATCAAGATATTAGTCAGTAAACTGTTCTGTATGCGAAAAACATAAAGTATGTGCGATAAAATTTGATCTCAGATAAAATTCTGGTGATGTCAGAAGTGATGTCAGTGTCACTTTTTCCTACGATGATCATTAAACTGTCTTAGTTTTTCAAGACAAGCCATGATCAGAACTAATGCTAGATTTCTTTCACGGTCACTTAATGTGCGTGGGTTGATAATGTAAAACTCAGAACAAGATTTTTTTATTTAATTTTTTGCATGCACCCATTTTGAACAATTTGAACCTGTAAAAGAACTCCTGCTGACATTCTTCAAAATGTCACTACGGTGATGCAGAGACACACAGAGGGGACAAATTAGTGAATGAAGTTGTTATTTTTATTTTATTTGCACACAAGAATTATTCATCATATTATTAATAATATTATATTATTAATCATCACTTCAAAACAGTTGCGTTCCAAAGACACACATAGCTTTCATGGTATTGGAACAAAATTGGGTAAGTTATTAATGAAAAAATGTACACTGTACATGAGAAGGTGAGATCGACAGCTAATGTTCAAAGTGATGCAAACATGCGCATGCGTTTGTTCGTTCGTTTGACTTGAAGCATTTCTGTACACTGAATCAAAAAAAGTAGGTGCGTGAGTGATTCGAAAGCATGAGCCATCTGATCTGCTCTCTATAGCTCTGATGAATGTCACACAACGATCTACCTGCAGTGTAAACGGCAAAACCTGGACATTTTATGCTATATAGAAATCCTGGCAAGCACGTGTCCCATAAAAATGGCCTGTATAGTCACCCTATGACCGAGTCACTGAATCATTCACTGAACCAATGGATATGAATCCCCCCTCCCCGTCGGCACTTTTTTGTTCAGAGATACACAACCAGTTTTGTATAGGTCATTTTTAACTTTTTTAAACTGAACAGCTTGCCTCATTTACCAGTGACAATCAGATATTTAGGAGATCAGTAGTATGAATTCATTCAGTGGAGCTACATATTTGTATTGCAGCACAAGCCACTGTTATTGCTGTATCCACATGATCTCTTTGCAGGTGTAATTTGCAAATTAAGTATTCATTTGTGTTAAAAGTGGCCCAAACCTGCCACATGGCCACATCCATTAACAGAGCATTTCTCATGGAAATTAGGGTCAATGTATTTTGAGTTTGAGATTAAATAGAAACGGTGGGAGGACAAACGTAATCAATTCTAGCAAGAGAGTGAAAGAGAGAGCGAAGGAAGCCAATCACCTAAGTGCACTGCTCTTCCAAACATAATCCCCTGGTGGTTAACTCTGTCGGTAATGAGAAATAATAATATATCATCCGGGGGTGGGGCCTATTCATAAAACACTGAGGAATTGGCTTTTTCAGTGATGGTGGTAATCCACTTGGTGTAATGTATATGGGGCAGTGGCACTGAATTTACTCACAAACACTTAATGTACAAATGGGGCATGATACATTTTCAGAAGAAAACAACCAAGCATGATTAAACTGTTAAGCATGTACAAAATATTCCCAGCCGTAGGTATAACTCATAGCTCATAAAGAGAACAATGGCAGATGCTATGTTGAATAAAGAGGCATTATCATTCATCACAGGGATTGATTCACACAGTCAGCATTTCTCAGGAGCTGTATTTGAATTATATGAACGATAATTGCCTGATATTAACATCTATCATGATCGGCGTGGCACTAGATTAATCTTTAGGACATCATCTACAGACGTTGCCATAAATCCGAAGTTTGATTTGACTAATTAACAACACACTCTGTTTAGTAAAACTTTCTTGCGTTAGTTCGCATCACACAGTGAATACTGAATAGAGACTGGGGATGATTGTACAATGCGGTTACAATCAGTTAGAAATACATCATTTTATTGATTTATAGTAGGAAAGAGAGAGAGAGAAAAATCATAATTTTAGATCTAGATTTTAATCTTGTTTAAATTTCTCTTTTTATTTATTTATTGTTGTTAACTGTTGGCCTGTATTTTACGTATATATATATATATATATATATATATATATATATATATATATTTGTTCCCTTTAACTTTTTTTAATTGAAATGCTTGAAATGTGAGTTAAGCAAAGGAGTTGATGGAAGCTGGATATTAAAAATACTAGATAAAAGTATTTTTTGATAAATACAGAAGAACTTTTACAAAAATGGTACTGACATCTATGTATTCTCTAATGCACTTTATATGTATGATTATTTGCACAGTTTAGGAGGAACTTTGATTTGTATCAGATATATGTGGGAAAATTATTTTAAAGCATGAGATAAATAGAGCAAAATCACTAAGTTACAGATGTTAAAGCAAAAAGTATTACAACCATCTCTGATTTCTCGTACCTCAGGCACATTTTACATAATCCTTACTGGTTGAACCTTGAAAAATATATATTATTGCACATATTGCCTAAGACTATATTGCTTTTAAAAATGGTCAATACAGTTATTCACACATTCTTGGGATTCACCCTTCTGGGATCTACCTCCCCAAGTAAGAAGAGCAAAAAAAGTGCTTGGCTCTTCAGCTGGCACCATCCTTCCACTATAAACAGCATAGCACATTTCACATGCCGCTGGGAACTCAGTTTCCATCAGTTCATATTTATCTATCTCCCTCAAACTGATGCTGGAGCTCTGGAGACATCCTCAAATGCTGTAGCCTTTGTATCACTCCCAAAAACATCATCCTCTATGCTGTATGATCTCTTTCTCTCTGCCACCCCCAGAGCTCCAACCCAACACAAGAAACACACCACACACATCTCTTTCCTTTTGCCTTTTTTCCTTCTCTTACAGCCTTTATCATCCTCACTGCAAGCATATCAATGGCACATAATGGCTTAAAGCACGGCACAGTAATTTCATTAACTGATGTTGTTTGATATGTTCACTTCTGAAACAGCAGCGCCTCATAGCAGACTGGGAAACATGCTGTAGCATTAACTGAACTTGAGCTATTGTAGTGTTTGGAAGTCATGTGGTTGGTTTCAATCTAACTCTGCATCCCTTCATGATTTCAAAAAACAAAAATGTTGATGATAATAAATGGTTGCTGTTTTTGAATAAAAGTTGTTATTGTTTTACTTTTAATAGATACACTGGAGAAAAATGGTTTAAAAACAATTAATAATTCAGAAATTGCTTGTACTGTATGTTCCACAAATAATTTAAAGGGACAGTTCAACCCTTTTCTTTTGTAGAAGATATTTTGCTACTCAAACAGCCTTGGGGCCACTCCATTGTTCATTGTGTTTCAAAATCATCTTTTATGTTCCACAGAAGAAAGAAAGTCATACAGGTTTGGAATTACATAAATGCAGGATTTTTTAGGGGTGTAGAGGGCAACCTGTTCTATAGGTGCTGTTTCTTATTTAGGAGTCACATTGGACGTCTTTTCATCACTTTTCTATAACTTCAAATCTAGTGCACAACCCATTTAGTCTACTTTTCTGGGTGCTTCTGTGTTGTGTCGTTTGTCCTTTTTGGAGCTTGACAGGCCTTGGTCAATACAGAAATTTAGAAATTCTTTGGTTGTTAATAACAATAACAGTGTGGTTTGAGACAAGGATGAGTAAATAATGAAACTACTCATTTATGTGGAAAAGCAAGCCTATGTGTTGAGGTTTGTGTGTGCAATGTTGTTTACCACCTATCATCAATGAGGCCAATTAAGGAGACGGGAGTCTAGCGCAAGGTGAGCAGAGCGTCTCGGTGTGCATGGAAGTCTCAATTTTACCGGCACAGCTGGGTTTTCAGGGCAGAGGAGGGAGGAAAAGAAGAAAGAGAGAGAATGTGCCTGGTGCTTGAAAGAGAAGGGAAGGGATGATGAGAACAGGAGGGAATCTTCCTAATGTTTGTTAAAAAAGAAGGAAGACGTGGCACCCTGCAGGAAAGTCCCCAACAGGCTGTTTAATAAGCTTAATCAACAATGCTGTAATGCTTAAAGGGATAGTTCACCCAAAAACTAAAATTCTGACATCATTTATTCACCCCCATGTTGTTCCAATGCATACAACAATATTCTTTTGCGGAACGCTTCTTGCAATAAAAGTCAATGGGGTGCAATATTTCTTTGACCCATGACTTTTAAAGATAATAGTTAAAATGTAGTTGAAATGTTATTTTAGAGTGATTCAGATTTGGAAAAACATGAGTAAATTTTCTTTTTTATGTGAACTGTCCTTTTTTCAATCTGGTCTCATGGCATAAACATACCTGGCCACACTTTATAGCGAGACATGAAATATGTACCAAAATTACATCTGTTTTCAAAAGACATGAATACTAGAGACAATAAAATACTTTATTACCTTTTCACGCAGCTTTGATTAATAAAGCGTAATTTTTGAAGAATATCATGTCTTCAAAACAATATTAATATGCTGGGATATTTGAAAACTGATGTTTTTGAACATTAGCATCACTCATATCCAGCTTCACCTCGATAGGTTTTCAAAAATGGTAAGATTACTCAGTATCTCACGTGATACGGTTTTGCACATACTTTAGGAGTTGGAAAGCTCAGGTTCAAATCCTGTGTTTTTGATATTAGTTTTGCATTTGTTAACACTATCAGGTAGGTTTAGGGTTGGATTTGGTGTAGGGCAGTGGTTCTCAATCCCGGTCCTCGCGCCCCAACACTCTGCATATTTTGCATGTCTCTCTTTGTAACGCACCTGATTCTGATAATCAGCTCATTAGAAGAGAGCTCTGTGCATGAACAATTGACATGGTCCCTACACAGTGTTCATTGCTCCCTTCTCCCTGAGCAGGGGAAATCCATTAAAGTTTACTTTGCATCTGAACATTTATTCACGGATTTGCGCTGTACATAAGTGAAAACAATCACGCACACTTAAATGTACTTTAAGTGGAATGTATAAGTTCACTTCAAACTGTAATCGTGGCAGAATATCCGGTGATATCCACTTTGCATTGCACAAATGTTCGAATAGGACAAACGTCAGAAGCGACAAGAGAAACATGAAAAATCTGCAGAGCGGTGGGGCGCGAGGACCAGGATTGAGAATCACTGGTGTAGGACATATTTCCATCAAGATAGAGCATTAACTTTTAGCGACAGTCCCTAGATATTTGAATTCTCAACCGTCGCAATACGTAGCTAAAGCAATGTGATAAAAACATAGCGATATTACCTATGTTTTAGCACCACTTAGTGGACATTTCTCTTTGAAACTGCAGGAAAACGCGCAGTTAGGTACATAAAAAAATTATTCTACAAAAAAAATGCACCGAGGTACAAATTTTTATGAGACCAGGTTGCCTTTTTTTGTGCTGTATGGTATTACAAACTCAAATACTTCTAAATACTTGTACAACAATAATTTGAATGAATACAGCAATAATATTTGTTGAATTTTAGTTTAGTGAATTTTTGTACAGTGATCTGTTGCTCTCTCTCATAAATTATAAAGCATCTTGATTGTAGCCTCCGTTCAAACAATCTATATCATTCAGTAAACAACAGCTATTAATCATCATTTAGTGGTTTCTTATAGACTTCCTCCTCTTCCATTCTAGAGGTTTCAAATGATGTCATGTAAGAGACGCTAATTGTGGCTGGCCGAGGTTTAAGGATGTTAAGGGTTTACTTGATGAAAGGATGTTCTCCTTGAACTTTATTTACGCAGAGTGGCTATGGGTCAAAGCAATATTTCTGTAGAATGAGCACGAAGCAGTAGATCTGAAAGGAGGTCACACTGTCTACTTTTCTAAAGCAAGAAGCACTATGAATGTCACTATGTGTTATGGTTGTGTGTGTGTGTGTGTGTGTGTGAGAGAGATGATGGGTGAGGCTCTGCATAGACAACTTGAAAGACCTTGATGTAGTGTTATCATACTTCGCATGACAGTATTGTGCAAATATACCTTTGGATCATTTCAAGGGGCAGTTCACTGGGATATGTTGACAAAAGTAGACAGCTCCCCAGAGTAGCTTGTGGCTCAAGCACAAACTGCATTTTGTAACCAACCTCATCCTCTTTCATTTCATCCAAAGGTGCTTTTGAATGCTGAGTGCGTACTCAAGTCCATTACAAATCACCTCAAGAGCTATTAAAGAACCTAAGTTTGAAATGTGGTGTCAGAATAAAGGACAGTTCTTCTTTCACTACTTTATCTGTAAAGAAGATTGCGTTTTCATGTATTTTAAAGCCGTGGTTTTCACAAAAATGAATATTCCATCATCATTTTCTCACTTTCGTGCTGTCTTCAAATAATTCAGTGACAATGTTCTCCTTTACTGCAGCTTTCAGAACTCATTCACTTTTGCATCTATTTAAATACAGTGTGTGAAGATGTATTGTTTTGATATCAAAGAAGACAAACAGCTTTGATTATCATATTTTAACTGTAACATCTAAAGTTTGATAACAAATAAGAGTGAGATTTTCAGCAAATACAAATGTTCATCACAGTTCAGAAAACCTAACTATATACTTAAGTTTTCAAACTATGGTTCTGGAGAATTTTATATAAAGTATTTTTATTGAAGTTGTAAGTATTACATATTTAATATGTTAATTATAGTATTAATTATATGTTTTTTGGTCACTGAAGAATCCTTCCACAAAAATAGCAGCACATTTATTTTCAACATTGATCACAATAAGCATGTTATCCTTAATACACTAGTTCACGCTTTCTCATTAATGCGTGGGGTAAAAGTAAAAGCAAGTTTGGTGAGCTGTCCGGGGAGCGAGCCGGGAGAACGGCAGGTTCCGAACCCTGGAGGCCTGAGCCCTAGCGAGGGTAAGGTTTGGTGCCCGGCTCGAGCTCTCGGTGCCCCCCGGAGGAGATGGGTTGGCTGAGAGGAGGAGGAGGATTTTGCAAAAGCGAGATGCAAGTGGGAAATCGGCAGAGGATTTTATAGCAGGTATGTGAGCTGTGATTGGGTGAACTTGATTGCGGGATGTGAAACAGCTGTGACATATTTCAAAAAGACATATTTCTACGCTTGTAAGACACTCAAAGTAAAGATAAATGAGATTCGGCCAGCGCTCCTCCTGAAACTTCATTATTATCAAAACGTTCACTAAATATTATGTTTCAGGAAGGGGGTCCTTTTCAAAAGGCATCATATTTAGGGGGTCTTGGCATCAAAAAACAGCTGCACGAATGACATTTGTATGAGTAAATGATGACAGGATTTTCAGTTTTGGATGAAATAAATCCTTGAATCTCAGTGCTTTGGCAATCAAAGTGTCTTATAAACGAGCGTCTTTTCTTGGTTTTAGTCCCAAGTGAGAAAGTTGCGCCTGCCGTATCTCATTTATCTTTACTTTCAGTGTCTTACAAGCGTAGAAATATGTCTTTTTGGGAAGTATGGTTTTCAAATCTGACAATTTATATGTGAGCAAACATCTAGGCAGAAGATAACGTTATTCAGGAGGTAACATCTGGTTGGAGCGGCTTTGTATTGAAGAACTGTCAAACCACAGTCTGTGAGAATGACTAATGATGCCTGTCATTTAGAATAAATAACATAAAACTAAACATTATCACTTGTTAAGATCAATTAGTGCAAGTCAGTGACCAAGAACTTGCCTACTGGGAAATTCGCCCTTCAAGAAGCTCGATGTTATCTTGTTAAGTTGGAACGCAGTTATGCTCTGTGAATAATGTCCATCCACCCATAGACTTTAATGACCAGAAGGTCTTCCCAAAGGATCGACATTCTGTCATGATGGGGGTGGGAGTTTGGGGCTGATGGGATGGATGACTGGTGAGGGAGAGAGAACTGATCTCCCGATGCTTGTTGGTGTCTCATTAGACAGAATATGATTTGACGTGTCTTGTCAAGGCTTGAACCCGTAACACAAATAACATCTGAGTACACGGCTCCGGCCACCTACATCGACATCAGCTCGGCCCCTTGACACACACAGACGCGTGTACACATCCAGACAGATATAATCTCATCTCGAGAGGGGATTGCGAATCCAGTGGCGTGTGTTGAAATACCGAGCCAGTTCGTCGTTATCGCATAAACATTTGAGTGTCTCAAGAGCCGGGGATTTGTGTGTGTGTGTTTTTCACTTCTTCATGTGGGAATCGCCAGAAGGATGCCTGCTTGCTTCCCGTAAAAATGTCAGTCTCCCATATCTTAATGAGATAAGCTAAAATGTCGGCCAAAGCCACAGAGAAATAAACACATGAGATGCCTGGGAATCAGTGAAGGAATGGAAATAGAGGAAAAGACAAGTTCACGTGGTGGGAAAGGTCAAATGGTACCAGGGTAATCTCATCGCACCTGACGGGGGGCAGTTGTGACATATTTAAGGGAGACGGGGGCTAGTTGTCACAAAAAGGGCTGCGTTTTAGTACTTTTTCTTACAATTCTGTGATTTTAAATTGCAATATGGAAAATCATATTTCAAAATTAAAGATATAAACCTCTGAGGAAAAAAAAATTCTGACTGTACTTTTCTCTCAGAATTCTGAGTTTATATTACGATTTTATGAAAACCTGTTTCCGTCACAGTTGATGAAAAAAAAAAGATTCTGTGAGTCATACTTTCTGATAATTGTGACTTAATTTGTCATTATACTGAGAAACTTTCTCGTAATAACGACTTACTATGACATAATAATGATAATTTTATTCATAATTTTCTCATTTTCGAGAAACTAAGTAATTATTATGAGAAATTATAAAATACTGTAATTGCAATTATAGTTTTGTTTATATATCTTCTATTTACTATTATTTTCATAAAATTTTTGGCAATGATTAATGCTGTCTAAATTAATTGTTAGGGTTAGGGTTAATCAACAGAACAGCGCAAGTTTAACAAAACTTATTTTGTTGTTCTTCTGCATCATTAAACATTTGTTTTCTACCACTTTTTTTGTATTTTAAAAGAGGAAATTTTATCACATTTTATCACACGCAGTGCACCAATTAAATATGATTAATTTACCTTTTCTTTAAAGGGTAACATTAACTTTCAAATTTTGTGTGTAGACTTTAAAAGTGTGACAACTAGCTATTCTGTCATCTCAGCATCAGCTCTTGTACAGGTATTTATTTATTTTAAAACCCCAAAACATTCTGTTCCTAACTGTCATACAGTGTGGCAGGGAAAAATACAATCTCTGACAGTGGGAGCTTTAGACAAACAGACTCTAGGCAGTATGGATGTTTTTTTTTTCCGTACACAGAAGGGCATTAGTTGCTGTGGGTAAAGGAAGCACCATGCAGTATCTCACAGAAGGAGTGAGGGAGGGAGAGTGCAGGTCTGTTTATGTGTTTACTCTCTCAGCTTGCTGTCCTTTACGTCTGAACTCTAAATGAGTGCAGCCTCTAGGGCTGCAGAGGTGATGGACTGCAGTAAAAAGTACCAGGAGTAATCTCCAACTCCCTGATAAGGAGCGACTCTCATGAATGTCTTTCTCTCTCTCCGTGCCACCTTGGCTGCAACAGCTCATGTCCCCTGGCTCAGTACCAGCAGCTAAAAATAGCTGAGCTGGCATGTGTGTCCATGGAACCACGGTTCAGGACTTCATTTTTGTTTTATTTATTTCATTTTTCATCTCCGTTTCTCTCTCCGCTCTTTCCCAATGCGCTCTTTTTTTTTTTGCAACGGACATCTGTTCACAAATTTTTCATGAGTAGAAAAAAGAGCTGATTAACTGAGGATGAAACATCCTCAAGGGGAAAAGGAGGGAAAAGGAGGCATGAAAACACCCACAGAAACAGAGGGATGAAAAGTGCCACTGTGAGGCCTTGGCAACAACTCTCAGAACTTGTTGTAGGCTAAATGATTCAGTGGGTTTTTTTTTTTTTTTTTTTTTTACATTAAAAGCAGCATTTGTTAATAAATTATTGACACAATCTTTAAAAAAAAAAAAAACAATAAGGAGCTGACCTAAATGCACTGAATGCCATTCTGTACCGTTTTGTGGTCAAAAAAGGACAATGTGTCCAAATTCCCCAGTTGTCCTGTTTTGAGTAAAAGTATCTTATCATCCTAAAGCAAAAAAAAAAAAAAACTATTATGAGGTGCAATGATACATTCAATTAGTTTTTTTCTTACAGACCACACAACTTCCACTACTTGATGTAGAAGAGAGATTTTGGACCAATGGCATTGCATGGTTGGTGAATTATTGCTTATAAAATGCTGGTAACAGCAATATGACAAAACTGATATATAATAAAAGCAATTGGTAGTAGTAGTCAAAATAAATAATAGTACTGACATGTAATATAGTTCATCGTTTAAACCTCGCTATTCTAATAATAGTCAGAATTAAGATCATTTGACTTCAGTAATTACCATATTAAGTCTGTCTAATGAAGTAGTACTAATTTGCATAAAATGTATGTAGAATCAATTCAGTTGCAATATTTTTTGCTTGTTTGGAAACATAAATTTTATTTTCATTCATTCAGTGTAGAATCAGTTTCTAAAAGTATATTGGTTTTTTTTTCATGAGGCAGGCATAGCTTTTCGCCTCCAAAACAAGGGTGTCTGCTCCTGTTTGTCATCTAATAAGAATGAATGGAACCAGCCAAGCTGAAAATATGCACCAGTGCTAATATTTATAAAATGACTGCTATTATAATCCATACAGCAGCACCCAGATATGACTTTCCAGCAGTGTAATTGCACTGCAAGTGTGTTTTGTGTGTAAGTGTTTGTGTGTGTCCTGATTTTTCCAACATTTTGGGGACCAAATGTCCTCACAGTGATAGTATTAAATTTAGACCTCATCGGGAATTTTCTTTTGTTGAGAAGTTTTCTGTGAGAAGTACAGTAGTTTTAGGGTTAGGGTAAGGGGATAGAATATCTCGATTAAATGTCCCCAAAAAACATGGAAACCTAGTATGTGTGTGTGTGTGTGTGTGTGTGTTTGAGGGCAGAGAGAGAGAAGGAAAAAAAAGAAATATATATATATATATATATATATAAATTAAATATATATATATATATATATCAATTAAATTAAAATCAACTAAATGTGTATCTCTTTAGATGATTCAAATGGCAATTCATGAGCTCATTCATTTTTGGCCGATTCATTAAAAAGAATTGTTCAATCAAAAAGTAATTTTCTGCATATTAGAAATTTACTGTCTTATTTTGCAGCATCCTGTCTTTCTCTCTCTCAGAACATATTTGCAATTCAAGCTCATGAACGTTTTACATAAACATTTACTCTAGATTCAATAACAGTGTGGTTAATGAAACTGATCATCATCATAATCATTCAGTCATAGTATTTATTTATATATTTTTTCTTCAGCCAGTTTTTCACACAAAATTGTCATATGGTTTTAGAAGACAGAATATATCGCATAATCATGGACCGGTTTTATAATGCTTTTTGTCACTTTGAATTGTCATCATGCTGCATAACGTTTGTTAAAAAAAAAAAATCTACTATTGTGTTTCACTGAATAAACAACAACTTCAATTATAACAGCACTTCCTTTTCTAGGTAGACTATTCCTTTAAGAATGACAAACAGTCACATAACAGCCATTTTCCTGCTGATAGACCTTGTTAAAGCGCATGTTTGTAAAGAAAAGAGATGCTCGGAGAATTAATTTAATAAAAAAAAATAAACAAATTTTTCTTTGTTCCGCAGCCAGCTTTATCTCGCCAGCTAGAATGTTTATACAGTAGTTGCAACTTGGTTGAAGCAACTATCACGGCATCAATGCTGTTTGAATATAATCGAGCCTAGCTCAATTAATTAGCCAGTTCTGTCTTTCATTTCACCCCTTTAATTAGTTGTGAGTTAATGAGCTGCACATTAATGGGAGTGATGCCTTATCAATTGAATAGCTTTCAGCAATTAAGGCAGTCTCAAATCAGCAGGTGAGAGAAAAAAAGGCTTTCAGTCTCACATCCTGATATTGATTCGAGCATAAGGCAGTGATGATTCAACTGGACTTCATAGACAGTGGAAACCATTAGCACATCTTTAAGTAAGACACAAATCACATGCTACTCAGCGAACGGAAGACATTTTAGTGGCAAAAATTCAATGCTTTTCAATGCAGGGTAATTGTGAGTAATGTTGTTTACTAGAGCAAGCCGTGCTGTTTCACATACATCTCTGCATTATATCACCTTTTCACTAATTATATTAGTAGAAATGACACATAAAACCACACGTCTGTATGCTTTCTTTACATTAACTTTACATCCTCTTTTGCATGATGGCACATCTTATGAGTCAGACACTAAAGAGGATGTCATTATCAGGCCTTGTTAGAGGTCGGCAGATTTCATGACGCTTTTCTGATGAAGGCATTTTTTACACAACCCCCCACCCCCCACCACCACCACCAACCTCAAAATGTGCATCAATTGAGTGTGCAATTTGCTGTCTAATTTGACTACCTCCACTTCAGCATGTGTGCCCTGGGGCGGGGGAAATTGGTAACAAAAGCTTTGCATGCATTTCATGCCTTTTTGATCCAGCCACTCATTTCTGTCTGATGAAGTTGGACTTCAATTCAAAGTGCCATTCTCAAAGCTGACAGAGCCTGTTGTTTTGAAGTATTACCAGCGTGCTGTCAGAGAAACATTCAAGCTTGATGATTACTTATCTCAAAAAAAAAAAAAAAAGTCTTCAAGTTGTTATTCATGGTTGTGGTGATTATTTTTTGTGTTGGAATTAGATGGTTATAAATGCAACATGTATTAATGGATGGTTTAGCCAAAAATTTAAATTCTGTAATGTACTCACCCTTGTGTCATATGCACAACATAATAAAAATATATTTATTTATAATAATTTATAGTGTCCATGTCATGCTCAGTGAAGACGGGAGACAGAGTAACAGTGATAATCAGGTTTTATTCAAACAAACAGAAATAAGTCTTTGTTGCAGAATCAACACAGAGTGTGATCTTTCAAACAGGTGCAAAACAACTTAGGATATCTTCAGGTGGGTAAGTATAGTCTTTTGCAGAGACACAGATTCACATGAGGTAGGTAACAGGTAAGTATACTCAGTCTTTCTCTCAGCACGGTGAACAGCCACTCTCTCAAAGAAGCAACACTCTCAGGCAGGCAAGCAAGCAGGACAAGTAACAGTAGCGGTATGACCTTGAGCTCAGGTCAAGGTGAATGGCTGAGCGAGTCTTTGTAGAGAGCTGGCTGATTAGTGACAGGTGTTGGTAGTCCGGTGATTGTGAACGGGTGACAGGTGTGGGTGAGTCTGTTGCTGCGTCCGAAATCGCTTACTTCCTACTATATAGCACGTGAAAAACAGCATGCGAGGCGAGTAGTATGTCCGAATTCATAGCATTCGAAAATCAGTAGGTGAGAAGTACCCGGATGACCTACTGCTTCCG
>JAUCMS010000105.1:16277821-16295675 GCA_032357445.1 Enteromius radiatus
GACTATCAGTCGACTATTGGCCAGATTCGAAAATTCCGATTCGACTATGAAAATCCTTAGTCGGGGACACCCCTAATATATATATACATATAAAACCATGAAAGGAGTTAAACACAGGTGATGGCCTGTTTTTCTAGATAATGTTTACTGATTCTAATGGCTTGTGCTTTTCCCCTGAGCTTCATGACTGTTTTCCCTTGTGGGGAAATTAGCACTGTGAGAGCTCTTAATTGCATGCATGTGTAATTAAGAGAGGTGGAACGAGACATGAAATAGCATATGCTGTGCTCTTATCTATAAAAACGCACAAATGAATGTTTTTTTTCCGGCCACGTAACTACAATATCTTTGCAGCTAAATTGCTGCACCCCGACAACCCTTATTATGTACATCAATAGTATCAGATGCAAATATGCATTGCAGCTCTTGCCGTTATTGTTCAGCTCACAATGGAGGAATGGAAATGCCTGACTGCTAAAGGGAAAATAATAGATTACCTTCAGTGAAACTTATAAAAGTTCTCATTGCATTTTCTGGGTGCAAAGAGATAATGTCACTCACTATGTATCCCGTAACCTCAGATTCAGTTTCGAGAGCGATGACGGGATCCCACTGCAGCACGAGCTGAGAGCCAATCAGATTCCACTCTACATTCTGAGGAGGCTGTCCAGGAGCTGTGGTTTGATGTGTATGAAAAAAAATGGGCAGAAAAAGAAATAAAGGGTTCACAATGTGTGATCAACTGTGCAAACCGCATTTGATAACAGCAAAATGTTTGACAAGTAGATTAGTACCGTCAGCAGGGGAAGTTTCTTTTAACTCAAATCTGTTGCTAATTCAAAACCATTTCTATCACAGACTGACTTGGGAAGTGTGATGCATTCTAATTGGATAAAATTAGTTTCCACGGTTTGGTATTGTGTGATTGTGTGTTATTCAATTTTCCTGGTTTTAATTTAGCATCTAAGTTTAGTGAGAGTTGTTCAGCCCTTTGGGTCAATTTCTGCTGCTTTTAAATGCTTTAAAAATAAACTCATCTTGACTTCACTAGACTACTGCAAAAATAGATAAACTAACTCTTCAGTTGGAAAAACACCTTCAAGTCAAGTCATGCCACAGCAGGTTCACAGTATGCGTATAGACTTAGTGATCTGTCGAAAAGTTATAGGTTTTCAAACTTGCACAGACATAACTCCAAAAACAAAGCGTGAATGTACAATTTGTATGTACTACTAGGTGCCTCAAGCAAAAAAGCCTTTTGAAAACTTTGAAAGATTTGATGTACATAAAAAAACATACTATGAAGCAGAAATAGATTCCTATAACATTCAGCAGAGTAAAAAATAATGTTAAGATTAAAAAAGATCCAGTGTACTAGGCGTACTGCGGATGAATAAATGACATCCTCCATTGAATATGAAACTGGACTGTGCTTACGTGGTTTTTTGGTGGTAATGTTGACAGATACAGACTGGGGGCCGGTTCCTGCGGTATTGAAGGCGCACACCGCTAGATAATATTGAGTGTTCCCCTGCAGGCCGCTGACATTCACTGCTGTGTAGTTTCCAGTGATCCGCACTTTACCCACTGTATCTGGCTTTGTGTCATCTTCCCAGTACACCACCTGTTCGCCAGGACACAAAACAAGGGCATTTTATATATCCTTGACTTTAGTTGTAAATAGCTCTCTGCCAGAACAATTAAAATCACTCTTGCAACCCTTTGTGACCCTAAATATGCAGATTTTTGCCTCAAAAGAAGTGCTAATATGAAAATGAAAATTTCTTAGCACGTTCATTTAACTTAAATGGTTGCTAATGGAAATATGTTAATTGGGTTAACATAGTAAATGCCAAGAATTTTATCTGCTGCCAAAGAAAGTGAGATATGAATGCATGGAGTTTATGACATTCTATGTTCTATGTTCTAAGTTATTACATTTGAGATTTCTAATGAGTCTTTTAACATTGATTTCACAGCAATCAATAACAAAGTGATCTCTTCAGATATTTGATACATGTATTTGACTTCATTTATATTATTCACTTCATTTAGCTGATCATTTTCTGCAAATTTCAAGCTTAAGAACATATCTCTGGCTGTGGAAATGGTATGTAGATTCTCTTGAGGATATGAACATTTAATTAACATTTAGCTGTGTGCTAGGTGAGAAACAATTAGGCAGTGGAATTGAAATAATCAATTATTAACCCCGGGACATATGTAATATCAATACTGAGGAATTAAGTATAGGAAGATTTAAGCCAATTTCAAAATTAGACATTAATGAGATCTGCCCGAGGGAGGCATACTTCTGAATTATTTCTTTTCTACGTTTTGCTCTCTCTGTTTTTGCAGGATGTAGTACACGGCATCATTCAGACTTGAATTGAGAATTCAGTAATTCATTCCAATTCAGTTCTTAAATTTAAATCTATTGTAAAATCTTGTTAATCCTGGTTAATACTGAATTCCTGTAAAATTTACTGGGAAAAAATGTAAACGCACATTCCCAGAATTCCCTGTCCGGGGGGCGAGCCGGGAGATCGGCGGACTCCGAGCCCTGGTGATTAGGACCCTGCGTGCCCCTCGTGAGGGAAGGCGCGAGACGGGCGGAAAAGGGGAGGAGGAGGGGTGCACAAAATGCAAGATGCGGAAGGGAAGGAAATGGATTCATTTATAGTGGGTAAGATACTGTAGATCTGATCGGACGGATGAAACGAGGAAATAGATTAGGTAATGTGGTGCCAGCCACGGTTGATTCGTACATGCTCCTCCCGAAACTTGTTTTGCAAATGTCACTTCATTATGTGACTTTCTCATCACCACTCTTCAGCAGGTGGTTATCAGTGTATTTCAAAAGGTAAAACAGATTTCAGTACTTTAAAAGGTTGGCATATTAACATTATATCAGTAAATGAAAATATGGCATTTAACTGTAAATTTAACTTAACAACGTAAAACCCAAAACATTGTTACTGTATTTTTACGGTCGAAATCCCGTCAACCACAGCTACTGGTTTTTCAACATAAATTTTACAAAAACATTTACAGTGCATTGTCTTTTGTATGTGTGAGGATTGACTAGGCAGAGTCGTACAGGCGAACTAAACAGGAGCAACGAGGATATAGAAGGTTAGGCAAAATCGAAGTAGAGGTACACAGGCTGGGTCTGAGGCAGGCAGATAACAATCACGGTCCAGGAACAGAAAATACAGGGTCAAGGGCAACAGGCAAACGATCATAAGAGAGAAAACAGTCCGAGGTTGGCAACAGCTAACAATAACTAGAGAGAAAACGCTTGGAATTGATAGCCGAGGCAGATCAAGACTTCGCTTAGCCCTGTTGTGGAAGTCTGGTATATATGCATGTGATAATGAGTAACAAGAGACAGGTGTGGGGCCTGATGGGAATTTTAATCTGAAAAGCCGGTTAATACTCCGGCGATATCTTCCTCTGATGGTCCGGAGGATGTCTTGGGGAACCCTCCGTCCCAACATTATGAGTGCTTTTAGACAGATTTCTTGATACTACCATTTAAAAGTTTGGGGTTGGTGTGATTTGAATTTTTTTTTCTTTTGTTTTTTTTGAAAGAAACTATTTTTACCTTTTAAAAAGTCTAGACTCACCCAGGTTGCATGTACTTCATTCAAGAAACAGTAAAACATTATTGTGAAATACATTTACAGTTTAAAATAGCGGTTTACTTTTCAAATATTTTTAAATATTTTTGTGGTTGCACCACTGAATGTTTTAGCAGTCATTACTCAGTATATCAAACTATTACATTTGTCCTGTTATTCCAAATTTAATTCCAATTAAGCTTCCTGTAGGTGTGACAAATGCAATGCAAATTCCAAGTCATAAACTGAAAAGAAGACAGATATTCTTACTTCCACTGAACAACAAGATGTCCAAATTATTATACAGATAACGTAATCATTTTTAAAAAGTAGCAATAAATTAGAAAAACTTAAAGTTGATGTATCATGCATTAGCACTCTCAGACTGTTGGACCTGGTTTTGTGCAAAAGGAAATGCAATGATAGTTTAAAAAGGAATTTTCCATTTCAAATGCTACAGGTGCTTCAAAGGACCATGAGCACAAATAAATGGTATATATACGCATACAGCTCAGTTCCTTGATCCATGCTGCTTTGATTTGGTCTTTGAGTCCTCGCTAACCAAAGACGAGACAAAAATAAAACCTAAAAAGTTTTCCCCTCATCTAGAATCCAGTGACATGATAGTTCTATTCTTTCCAGACAATATGGCCGCTACCATGGCAACGTGGCGGTTTTGTGCCGCAGGGCAGGGGTGACAGAGATGGAGAGAGTGGCTTGTGAGAAAGCGAGACTCTCTTTGCATTCTTGAAAGGCCAGTGGAGAGCTTTTATCCAGCTTCTAAGAGCCGCAGACATTTAACAAAGCAGCAGCGCTGTCTAAACACTGGCATTCTCCATGTTTGAGGGTGGCATGGGAGAGGTGAGAAGCACTTTTACTAATCGCTTGAGATCCGGATCGCATTATTACAGGGAAAACATGACATTTAATGTGGCCAACGGGAAGACAATGCGAATCAAACCTCATATCCGAGAACTCTTTCAGGGGTCGACGCGATCGGCTCCCAGGTAACTTCGATGTCAGCCGCCGACAGACTTTTTGCTGAGACTCTCTCCGGCGCTATGCTCGGCACTGTGGAGGAACGGAGAGACGTTGAGGCTCTTATTCAAAAAGCTTTACACAGCCATCGAAGTAAAATTGGATTAAGTCAGAGAATGAAGCCCTGGTCTCACCTGAGAGAGGCCCTACTTCATTTTAATGGGAACTGTGACTGACAGAGAAGGAGACAATCTGCTGGGAAAATTCAATTAACACTCTAGCACATGAATAGGCCTGTAAGTGTCTAGCAGGATTTGTTGTAACCTATAGCCGCAATAACTAATATAAGGTTGTCATTCGCAGCTTGAACGAGGAAGGAGGGGCGTAAGCTGTCTCAATCAACTTATTCCATCATTCTCATTCAAGGTCACACCTGTATGTGTGAAGGGAGGGAACCGAGACAGTGTTTGAGAACGTGAAGGGACTACTGCTGAGTCTGACTGTGTTTGTGTGTTCTTAATGTTTTAGCTCCACGGGCCCAAACAATGTATCGCTCACTGGCCCATATTGGTGTTTTCGGATGATTAGACCAAATTTAAAGCAGATATCATCAGGACTCAGACTATTAGGACCATATGTAGGATTAGTGATATGAACTAAGTGTACTATTTTGCTTATTTTCTAAAGAAAATATATTATTTTTGATGATAGTTTCGGTTTAGTGGATGATAACAAATAAAAAAAGGCACAGATTTGCATACAGTCCCATTCAAATAGTTTTTAAAAGACATTCATACTTTTAATTAGCAAGCATACATTAAATTGAGCTAAATTTATAGTAAATCGTTGGTTTAAAAAAAAAAAAAATCAAATAAATGCTGTTTTTTGGCTACCACTTAAAAATAAGTATAATTTAACACTGATAACTCAGCATATTAGACTGATTTCTTAAGTATCTGCATGCTCAAGTAATGATGCTGAAAATTCAGCTTTGCCATCACATTAATAAATTACAAGATCAAAGATATTAAATTGTAATATTATATCACAATATTTACCAAGTAAATGCAGCATTAGTAAGCATAAGAACCTTTTAAAAACATAAAAAAATCTATCTATCTATCTAGGGACCAGGATATCATATAATGTCACATCATAGCCATTTATTTTAAACATTGTACCTAATTAAAAAAGTTTATTTGTGGTAAAATCACTGTAATGTATGACCTCTCGTAGCTTATTGCTTTTTGTACATATTTCAATTACTGGTCTGAAGTATATTTGGAGCATACTGTCTGTAAAAGTGGCATGCAAAACAATAATTATAATATTTTATTTTAATTTTGGGCAGAGATGGGTAGGTTAGGGATATGTAAAGTGGGAGGAGTTGGATCTGGAGTTGGTGCACCACTGTAATACCAGTGTACTTACATGATAATTCCTCAGGACCTGTCTACTTAATATAAAGTGTAACATTCTGGACACCAACCACAATGTGTAACAGAAGAGTAGTGACATGGCCACTATATGAAGTAAAAAAATCTGGTTACCTTCCTCTGCAGAGAACACTGTTGCGATACTGCTGAAAGGTCCCTCTCCGCGGTTGTTGAATGCTCCCACTTTGACGTTGAATGGTGAGAAAGGTGGGATGGTATCATTGCGAAAAACGTAGCGGGTGATGCTGGGTGCAGAGATCACGGCGCGGGTCCAAGTGACCATTCCCACCGGCCGGAAAGCGATGATATAACCAAAGCCCTCTCCATTCTGCAACTCCTCTGGAACAGGCTTAGAGTGGAACACAAAACTATAGTGATATTAAAACAAATTGAGGTCAACACACCAACTGACCCACATGAAAGAGGGATTTATTAGCACTTAGTTTAAAGAGGACGTTCTTTCTCAAGTCACTTTCATAATTATGCATGCTGTTTCATGACTTCAAATTAGTAGATGGAACATTTAAAAGAAAAAAAATTCAATGATAAAAATCCTCTCAAACATACAAGACCAGAAAGTTTGAGGTCTGTAAGATTTTTTTTTTTACATTTTTGAAAGAAGTCATTAATGCTCACCAACGGCTACATTTACTTGATGAAAATACAATAAAAACAGATGAAGGCAATTTCTTAGGAATATTAGACTTTCCCTTGCTAAATGCCTTTTTTTCCTGTAACAGAAAGAAGCATATTTGTGAAGGAAATGCACTTCAAAGAAACTCTCTGGCCCTGAGTTAACTTCAATTTGGAGGAGAAGTAGTAAAGGCAGGAGTCCGGAGGCCAAGAGGGAGGGGTCTTGGTGCGGGCAACTATCATAAAATGGCTACATTTCATTCTACACAATTAAGCACCGGCATTTAGCCCAGGCTGGCCGAGGGAGCAGTAAAATCTGACAAATGACTTACCTCCCATGTTATCACTAATTCCGATTTGGTACCTCCTCCGCCTCCGACATCAGTGGGAGCTGTGTCAGGCACTGCGGGCAAAAACCCAAAGAAGAGATTAAAACGCTGGCGGCAGAGCTCTGATTGGGCTTTTTCATTGTATGTTTCAGCATCAAAAGTGTATTTAAATTTTCATCCCAAAAAGACTCTAAACTATCTCTTTTCACAGAGATTCTACCTTCTTTAAACCATCCCTCAAAAATTTGTGAATATAAAAGAATGCATTTTCAGAATAGGTTTTGAGTGTTGCATGTGGAATAAAAGTGATGGATGTGACAGATGACGGGAGAATTGAGGATGTATGGTCTGCTCCAGTGCTTTCAATTTCAGTGCCTGTCTGGAATAAGTCTCACACTAGCATACTCACTAGCATCTTCTGTTCTGATCTTGGTAGACGGGGGACTGGGCTCTCCCATCCCGACACTGTTACTGGCCAGGACTCTGAACTCATATTCCACCCAAGCGTTCAAACCCACCACGGTTGCAGTCAGAGTGTTCCCATTGATCACCTCAGGAACTGAGGATGAAAAGAACAGTAAAATACAATACTGAACTGAAAATAAACTGAAATAAAATAGATAAAGCACTAAAAGTTTATACACTAAAATGACTCAAACTGAAATAAAACTAAAATAAAATACAGCTAAATAAAATTCAAATTAATAAAATGACAAAACATAAAATTAAATTCTAAATTTTAAATTATTATAAAACATAATAAAATATTAATAATAATTAAATATTATGTACAGTAAATTTACATGATATTAATCAACTAAATATACTAAAAATGTAAATGTAAATTAATAAAAAAATGCTAAAAGCACAAAAAGTGAAACAAAAATTCTAATTCAGATCTCTCTCTGTCTCTCTCTTTTTAAATAAAAATAAATAAATATAAATAAAATAAATAAAAATAGCAAACATTTAAAATTTTTCAAAAAGAAAAAAAAAATATATATATATATGTATATATATATATATATACACACACAGTAATTTAAAAAATATAAATAACAAAACAATAATAGACAGTGTTCAAACATTTAAAATTTGGTTTCCACAAAAAGACTGAAGAACTGTTTACAGTGGCTTTTTTACATTTTGAAAAT
This sequence comes from Enteromius radiatus, assembly GCA_032357445.1. Taxonomy (NCBI): domain Eukaryota; kingdom Metazoa; phylum Chordata; class Actinopteri; order Cypriniformes; family Cyprinidae; genus Enteromius; species Enteromius radiatus. The sequence goes on from JAUCMS010000105.1 coordinate 16,285,975, forward strand.
AAAATGTCTGTTTGCCTGTCTGTCTACTAATTATATAATATTATATAATAGCTAAAATGAAATCTTACTACATGTCAATAACAAAATAAATACAAATACAAAAATAAAAACTAAAAACCAATGAATTAGTTTTTTTTTTTTAAATAAAATTAAATGTAATGCAGTGGGATATGTCTGTGATGGGTGATGATGTACCTGTGTCGACAGCTTGCCAGCCGACAGTAAAAGGAGTCCTGGCCTGGATGACATATCCAGTAATGGGACTTCCATTGTCCTGGCCTGGGCTCCAGGACAGCTGAGCCGTGCTGTCTGTGACCTCCTCCACCACAACCAAGTCTGGGGGGCTGGGGGGACCTGACTCAATCACACAGCCCATATGGAATTGAATTAATTAGGAGTGTTTGATTATACTCCGCACCTGCTCAAACGCTAAACTGGCCCCATGCATTGTGCATATTGATGACTTAGAAACTGTCTCACTCTGATAAAAAGACAACTATTTGTTTAGGAGTGTGTGTTCTAAGGTGTTAGACATGGCGAACGGTTTGTGCTAAAGCATGCTTGCGTGAGTTTTAGCAAGGGCAGCAAGGTGTGTGTATGTGTGTATGCTTGTATATGCGCAACTAAATGATTCACATTTCTGCTCCAAATAACTCTCTGCCATTTAAATGTTTTCTCTTCATTTGCACTGCATTCTGGGGGCTGTCGTGCTGCTTAGCCGATGTGTAAATGAGCCAATTAAAGACATCCTCTATGATAAACAGCTCCTCTCCAAACACCTGGGACAGAACCGTGATGTGTAATGGCCATGAATACCAATGTGACTCACAAAAACAGCAGCGAAGACGAGGCCCCATAAAACATCCCAAGTGACACATTTAGCACTCTCTGAACTCTTGCTACATTAGCAGTGCCCTTTCATTGAAATACACACCTCGCAAGAAGCTCTTCACTGTGGTGGTTGTGTGTATATATATATATATATATATACACAAAACAATGGGCACAGTAGGCAAATGTTGTGCATGTGGACATATAAATCGAAAACAATTTGTTCCTACCTTTAACAACCAATATTGCATCAGCAGACAAACTCTCGACGTCTGTGTCGACGAGACAAACATACTTCCCTCCGTGATTAAGCTGAATGTTTCTAATCATTAGGTCACCGGAAAAGCTCTGCAAGAAAAGGGGAAATAACAATTAAATTGCAAAGTTTAATAATTAATACTAATTTATGTTGTTACAGCACAAGACACCAAATCCACTCTTTACTGATAAACTGTGATGCATTATCATTCATAACATCTTTCATGAATCAAAACAGAACCTCGAGGCATGCTGTGTTATTTTTTTTGGCTGGTGCCATGAAATTCTGGCACTAATTCAAAAATGAGAGAACAGGTACTAGAAACCAAACAGAATTCACAGGCTGATTCAGATTCTTTTATTCACGTTTCACATTTTTCTGTTCACATGTAAGGGCAATGCAAATTCATTTTTCTGTGTAATACTTCATAGTGGAATTTAATTATTATAATCAAATAAAAAAAAACATTAAAGTAATACTTTAAAAAAAGCAATACTACACTGTAAATGATACTACTACCACACACAAAAAAAAAAAATATATATATATATACTGTATATATATAGTCCTTTATTTTATCCAAGCATTTGCCAATTTTTTTTAGTTTAAATAATTATTATTTTTAATTTTTAAATCTACTAAAGTATTAAATATATATATATAAATATTAAAATCTCCTAATTATGACACACACAAAAAGTAACAATTTAAAATAAATCTGAACATTTTACAAAGATTTATTCAACCTCAAAACTATATACTGTAAATATATCTGGTACTCAAATAGCACTAGTTTACGTGGTCATCAAAATATTAAATAAATAAATGTATTATTCCCTCTCATGCTAGCTTCACATTTCTGCAAACTTAGACATTCATCCCTCCCTTTAAAATGGCTGCTGTGCTCTGAGATACATGTGGACCTAAATAAACAGTCTCAGTGACTAGCCTCCGGGATTCACTCGGATCCAGCTCTCTCAGCCACACAGGAGCTCAGCAAAACACACACACACACTGTGGCTAATTGGCAAGACGATACTAATTATTCCACAATTACATAAGCCAGAACCAGGTAAATGAGCAAAGCACATGCCGAGTGAGAGTTAATATTGTTCCAGATAAGCATACAGCACATTAAAATCATAACGAATCTGCATTTCTAGTAGATTTCAAAAACATGAGCTTAAGTAAAAAACTGCTAAGTATAAGACAGCACGATGTGTAAAAGAAGCAAAATACATGTTATGTTCTGTGGTTCTGATTAATTGACATCTCAATTTAACTGATCAATTTCTAAAAATAAATAATAAGTAATAAAATAAAATAGCAATTACTTGTACTACTTTTCCATTAAAGTATTTTAAAATAAAAAAATAAAAAAATTGAATTCTTCTTTTTTTTTTTTTTTAAAGGTTTGCTGCCGCAGTTTATCTCACTGTTCCTCCCTGGCTTTTAAATAAAGAATGTCTAGAAGTTAATACAAGCGTGAATCCTGTATATCTCATAGTCTCTAGTGGTCTATACCAGCCCCAAACCACAGAGCACTACTCTACTGTAATAGTACATGTAAGTATCTGATGCACTCTAAGCTCTCAAAAAAGACAAGCACTTATGTTTGACTGTGGTTTCCTCTCTATCAAGTTCAATTCCTATGAAAAAATGCCTTAAACCCAATCAATATATATATTAAAAAAAGACCATTTTATGGGTAGAATCCAAATGTTCAGGATTGCATGAGAAGACTGCAGAGCGGGTGATGTTTAATTATGGTAATGGACCCATCAGAGGTTGTTGAGAAGGAAGGCATAGTCTTTGGGTGCAGAGGAAGTGTGAATCCGTGAAAACCATATCTCATTATAACCCACATCTGCATATGTCAATGTCATTTGTAATTGTCCTTGAGAGAAGCCCCATGTATTAACTTAACGTAGCCTCTGCCACATTACAGTAAAAAGCCTTGTTGTACGTTTAAGGGGCCTGAATCAAGATCATGAAAATGAGCAAAAGTGGTGTCTATGTGTTTATTTTATAAGTTAAATACACAGTATTATATAATTTAAATAACATTTTCTGCTGAATTAAATGCAAGTTGCCCAGCAAATGAACCATCTACTCCTGTGCTTTTCAAATAGAGCCTTAGCCAGGTTTCAAATCCTGGAAAGAAAATTATCAACAGCTGTTTATTATTCTGCTCAAACTCCCAGCCAACCAAAGGAAAATCTAAACCAAAACAGCTAAATGGAATGTGACACAACACAAAGCGTTTCTCAAGGCAACATTTCAATTCATTGGAGTCCTGTGGTAATAAGGAATTGTCTCCCCTGAGATGTAAAATGTCCTGTGAAACTGGAAGGGTAAAATGGGAACAAGACTCTTAATTGATCTGGCCTGTTTCCCTGGTCCACACTGTAGAGCGCAGCTGTTTGGTATACATGCTGAATGATTCACAGTCAATGTAGGTCAACGATGGAATGACCCAGAACAAGATGGCAAAATTTATCCCAAGAATCCAATTTCAAACTACAGACATAATGGAAGGAAAGTCTCTTTGAGAGAGAGAGCATTGTCCCAATGGCTTGTTCCTGTCCAGCGCAATGATTAGATTAAAACCCAGTTCCTGTACTTCAAGTGCTTGTGTTTGAGATCTATTCGATAAGACGGTTTTTATCACATGCCAGGTTCTTTGGTTTGATTTAAATGATGAGCACCTATAACTAAAACTAATTAATCTGAAACTCCTTCTCAGATAAACCAAATGCTCTAACCTATCTTTGAATTGGTCCAAAAAATGTACAACATAAATTTTATTTGACATAATTCTCATGACAGATTTTTAAAAATTGATCAAAATGAGCATATTCTACATTTCCGAAGCGTCCATTTGTTTACGATGAAAGTAATTGTTATATTTCACATTGTAATTTAGTCATTCAGTTCATTTATAAATAAACAGACTGTAGACATTTGCCGTTTTTATAAATGATTTGTGAAGGTTAGATTATGTCTACACAGCAAGGAAAATCCTGTTTTCTGAGATATGTTCTCCATAAATGTTTCATGCCTGGAGGTGGTGGTGTGGGATGAGGGTGCTGAGGTTGCAATACAGCCCTAAAACCACAATACTCACCCCTCCTACTCGCTCAAAGTGGTCGGCGTCCTGATGGAAATCAATGGGCTGACCGTTGAAGGCCCAGGAGAAGGCCACATCCAAGGCTGGATCGGCAGTCACCTGGCAGGGCAGCACGATGCTCTCACCCACCGTGATCTCTGTGCTGCTGGGACCCTGGCTGATCCTCGTGGGCTCTGTTAGTTACAGTGTCAACACATTCTGTCAGTTTAGCTCTGGGATACAAACTGAGGTGAGAGAACCACTTCTGTAGCCAGGCAAATAACAAGACAATTTTTCTTTCTGTTTTAAAAAATCTAGTGAATTGCCACCAGAAGAAGCATTTTAAAGCATCATAGACATGATCCTAACACATGGCTTCATGAATTATTCCTTACTAATCAATTAGAATTACGAATAGAAATATGCGTAGTGTACATTATACAAATAAACTTAACAAAATAACAAAATTTATAAACAAACCATAGTTCCAAAATAATGAAAAGCTACCCTTTTAAATATACCCATGAATAAATTAACCCATTTAAATACATGTAAACAGATTGTTAAAATATACATGCATGTGTGTGCATTTAAATATATACATAATAAATATACATGGTACACACACATTTATAGAAAAATGAAAAACTTCTGAATAAATATATTTAGAAACATAAATATGCTGGCACCCGTGTTTTCAGAAATGAAATTTAAACAATTCTAAATATTCTAAAATAATTGTAACAATATGTTACTGTTGTCCTGACGAGCAGTAGGCTGTGGGTTAGCGATTTTACTGCATTATATGGTGGTTTATTGCTATAATAAATAATCTTAATTTCTAGGTACTATACTTACAGTACTATACTTTCCATATGGGTGCTATTAATTTGAGAAGAACATAAAGTGGATTTTAATAAGAGCCAAATGAATTGGCAGCATGTCTTCTGTGAGCAGAATACAGTTGACTGAAAACACTTTGTAATGGAAAGGTCATTTTAATTAAATTACATTAAGGGGGTCAACTGCTGGTGCATGACAAAAACATAATGAGAGAAAAATACATGGAAGGAAAAGAAAAAGAAACCCTATAAAAGACGTATGGGCTCACACAGAGGCCTCGGTGGTATAAAGCTAATGAGTTTCTTCTGATTTACCATGAAAATACTGCTGATTAAACCGCTAACCTACATAATGTAGAATAAAAATGAAGAATAACATTCATCCTAACAATCCACATGGATAATGGCCACAGCAATTACGGATGACCTTAACAATGAGTAATTAATGAAACATAGACTGGGGTGTGTGGAAGACTGAAACATGAACTACACGGAACACTAGAGAAGAGAATGTTATGCCTTCCACAACATAGAAGGCCTTCTTAAAGTGACAGCTCACCCAAAAAAGGAAATTATATTATTTACTCAATTTCATGTTGTTCCTTTATTCCTTAAATCACAAAAGTTTTTTTATGCAATTACAATAAACAAGAAATAGCCACAAAAGCATTATTAGAGCTCGACAGTAAGAATAGCCTCATGGACCAGGCATGTAAAACAACACAACAAAGTGCTATTTTATATTTAATTAGTACATTTCTGTGCCTGAATACTTATGTTAAACCTACCTAAAATTTAAAAAAGCTCTTTTTAATAAATGTCTATCATTGTTCTGCTGTACTTACTTGTGCCAATCTGTTAATTTGTAAAAAAAAAAAAAAAAAGACTTTTCACTTCTTCTGTAATGTGTATAGCTTATATTAAGCTAGTAGTGCTTGCTGAAATTGTAAAAGTAGAAGTTAGAATTGTAAAATTTCATTGATATCTAAACTTTTGCTGACTTACAGATAAAATTAGAATACAACATTAAAAGGGACAATTTAATGAAAACAGTAGCTATTTTTATTTTATTTTTTATGTATTATTTTATTACTTTTTTATACAATTATTTAATTTAATTTCATTTTGTTGTATTTAATTTATGACTTGGGAATCTAAACATATTAATTATCGCTAGTGCCATGATCTACTGGAAATCTACAACACAATTCATTGAATTTTCTAGGCTTGATCTCTGAATAGATGCAGTTTTTTATCAGTAAATCAGTTTATGTGGTTCACAAATAATTCTTTCACAAATTGGAATGACTTCTCAAGTTCAACTTAATGCCCTTTTCCAATTGACTGGTCGTGGCTGACAGTGAACAAAGACATAAAATACTTACAGACTTGAGATACAACATGATTCATATGGATTACTTAAATGTGGTTGTTTTCTCCTTTTTTGAAGCTTTAACACACCAGTCAGAATTCACTGTAATAGCATTAAAAATAACGTACATTATCTTCTTCATATTTTTTTAATTTTATTTTGTGTTCCACAGAAGAAGAAAAAAATCATATCCTTTTGGAACAACTTGAGGATGACTAAAAGATGACAGAATTAACATTTTTGGGTGAACTATTCCTTAAATAGGAGTTTGAAAAGATGTCTTAAAACTTTTAGACCTAGAGAGTTGATAACAAAAGCCATTTGTCTTGAAATAGTGTGGCGCCATTGTGTAGGACTTCTCAGTGTGCTTGATTATATAAAACAAATCTTACGCTTTGTGATTTTTTGACTTGAAAGGCTGAGAGCAGTGACAAAAGAAACTTAGAAGAATGGAGTTGTCAGTTGGTTAATACATTTCTTGAAACAGCTGAAGCAATGCATCATGATATGTGCCAGATGTGGCATTTCATTCAAAGCTAATCATAGTTAAACCATCAAGAATACAGTATCTGAGTCAACAATAAAAGTGGACCGGACGGAGCATTGTCTCCACAGAATAAAATAAAGCTGTTATTCATCCAAAACTACTTTAGGTCCTAAAGCTAAACGATTATCATAAGAAACCAAGCCTATTTCGAGAGAGATGAATCAGCTTTTTATGCTTTTTACAAAAAAAAATAATTTAATTTTGTCTTTGTTTGGATAGTAAAACATTTTTCTTTTGTCTGGCTTTTTGCTATTTTCTTTTATAGTGATAGAGAAAAGAAAGTGTCTGTAAATAACGGGGCGAGAGAAAGAGTGGAGAAACCAGTTCTTGAAAATGTTGCAAGCCGTATTCGAACCTTTGAATGTTGATCTGAAAAACACAGTGACTTACCTGTGATTATCAGTCGTCCTGTTGTGCTAGCTGTGCCAAACTGGTTTTTAGCGATGCACGTGTAAGTACCTCCATCTCGCTTAGTCACGTTGGCAATCTTAAGGGTCCCATTCGGGAAGAGAGAAATCCTAAAGGTGATGGATAATGTATTAGCATCACCTAGACTCACATGGCTTCAGTGTGATAAAATATAAACTCCAAAGCTAAATACCTTTCGCTTCTTTGCAGTGTCTCAGTCCCTCTTTTCCACAGGCTAATGGCTCTGGGCGAAGCATGTGGCCTGCAATCTAGGCTAACGTCACTACCCGAGCGAGCCTTAAGCACTCGGCTCAAAGGATTCTGGGAGAAGCTGGGAGCAGAGGCTGTAGGAGACAGAGAGATTTGGTCCTCAGACTCACACTTAAAGCCTCAATGGAATCTGTGATGAACAGAAATTGACGTTCAAACAGCCTCTGGCAAAAAAAAAGGAAGAAAGCCTTTTAGAAAAGTCTAAAGGACTTAACAAATAGAGCTGTCCGTTTCCACTGGCTTCTTCCAGGCCATTTGTCTTAAACTAAAACTTACATTTTAGTGTGCCGCTCTGTGCCGTGTCTTCAATAGACGCCATTTATTTGAAACTGGCCTCGTACGCACAATACTGGCCAATGTGTTTTGATTAAAATGAATGAATTTCAGCAATCGCAGACATCATTTCACAATCAATACTGCGGAAAGATGAGTGTTACAATGGAGCACTCAATCAGACGGATGTTTTCAGTGCTGCCTTGTAATCTGAGCCTGGGCTGTGACTACACAATAAAGTTTTAGCATTCAAATGAAGGATGGAAAGCTGGCAGTGAAAACACAGAGGTCGTACCAAGCACCATCAGTTCGGCGCTGGAATAAATTATGCCGTGCTTGTTCTCTGCCACACACTGATACATCCCGCCATCTGAGAGGTTTAGCGAGGAGATGGAGAGAGCGCCGTTCTCTATTTGCACTCGGCCCTGCAGACATAAAAACAAACAAATTCAAATGGTTGCTATGCGGTTGCTAGGGTGCTTGATTACATGGTTGCTTACTGACCCAAGTCAAGAGAGACCAGAGCCAAGTTTCAATGATATTCTGATTGCTAGATAAGGACTGGAGCCTTCATTCAATTAACTAAAACTATATAAAAAAAGATGGTTACTTGAAATTACTTGAAATAAAATAAATGTTAATAAAAATGTACAAGTTAAACTTAAGCTCTATTCAGATGGGACTTTTTGGCAAACTCAGTGATCCTCTGAGAAATCTAATCCTGTCCGAATGCCTGTGCTTGCTGACATTATTTCTCATAATGCATTTCCTTGTTTGTTTTGACCAACTTCCAGATGCTCTAATGAATGTGTGTCTTTTTAATGTTTGTAATTTGCACTCAAATACATAATGTTTTAATTTAATACATACAGTATGTACCCTTATGAAAATTACATATGGTTTTACTACAAATAAAATTAAAATAAAATAGTTAACAATGGTTTTGCTATACTAGCCATAACCATGGTATTTATTGTGATTTTAGCTAGTTGCCACGGAAATATGTTTTGATTTAATTTAAGCTGATGACTGTAAAATGACCGCAACTACTGTAAAACTTTAACAAAAAAATTATACAAAAAATACAAATATTAATAATACTGTTTCAATGTAAGACAATGGGGGTTTCTTTGCGCACTTTATGTATGTTTTGCTAATAACATAGTTCGAGAGGATCGCTGGACGATTAAATCATACACAGCTGGTAGCTCGTCAGCTAATCATTCCATCATCAAATCACGTCCAATCAAAACACTTCCCTTCACTATAAATATCCCGGTTTTCCTTCCCTACGCATCTCGCTTTTGTGCACTAGCATTCGCTACGACAAAGCTAAGATGTCTGACACCGATTCTTCGGATTATGCCCGCAAGGAGCCCGGCTCCCGCTCCAACTCCGGCCACCCAGCAAGCCGCAGCCCCGCCAGCCGCAGCCCCGCCAGCCTCCCAACTCGAGCCCGCGGGGCCTTGAAGAGGCCGCCGGCCCATCAGGCCGCCCAGCTCGCCTGCAAAACGAGCCCGCCAACGCTCGCCTCCTCCCACCAGACAACCACCACCATCCTCGGCTTCATCCTACACTTCTGCTCGATCATCCGCCAGCAAATGGACCATCATCACTCTCCGCCAAACTCTCGCCGCCGCCGCGGGAATAAACTTTTCCCGCAAATCAAACAAGCAGGACCTCATAAATCTCATCAGCACCCACCTCCCGGATGCTTCACCACCAGCTACAACCCCGCCAAGAAAAAGAACCCACAAATCAGCTCACCTCACGCCCGCTCCAGCCTCCCA
>JAUCMS010000105.1:16321794-16340462 GCA_032357445.1 Enteromius radiatus
TAAAAATGGCTGTCCACCAACATTTACCATCCAACCTGACAGAACTGGAGAGGATCTGCAAGGAGGAATGGCAGAGGGTGCTATTAAATACTGAGCAAAGGGTCTGAAAACTTGTGATATTTCAGTTTTTCTTTTTTAATAAATCTGCAAAAATGTTTTTCTGTCAATATGGGGTGCTGTATGTACATTAATGAGGAAAACAAATTATGCTTTCCGTACCCACTGTACATTATCCTAAGTTTGAACAGTTATTTGATTAAAGCATTACTTTTTTTAATATCATATTGTTATTTATTTTCTGAACATAACATGATCATTAATTCCAATGGTATTCAAAACAACTAAATATTCGACATGCACATATGAACTTATCCAACTTCAGAGTCTTGTCTGAAACCTCCTCCAAGGCAAGGACTGAATGAATCCAAGGCTTAAGATCATAATGAAATTCTTCCCTTTAGATCCATTACATATATACATTCAGCCCATAATAAAAACAGAATGCAAAAAACAAAAAAAAAACACATTCAGTTTGAAACAGCAGGACAATAATTTACCTGCGAGGCAGCCAATGATTGATAGCACCACAAGTCGTTTCCATAGTAACGTCATCTTTAGTCGCCAAGGGCAAGTATGCCTCTCATTCAATTGCTTGTGAATGGAATGATTTCTGCCTTGAATGTGAGACGTATAATCTGTGGGGGAAAGTAATTACAGAAATAATTAAAATAAGACATTCTGAGTCAAATATGACAGATGCGTTGCCTTTATATACAGATCTGAGAGATTAAACCTCTGTTGAAGTGATCACCTCTACTGTGGGGACAAATACTGGTGAAATGTTGTTAGATCAAAGAGAAATTTAACAACTGAGATGTTTTCAATATGACGGCGACTAAAATATTAAAGCACTGCAAATAAAAGCCCTGGGAGACTGGAGATAAAATGTGCAGAAAATCAATGCAATGATGTTTTGAGTATGAATGACAGATGGGAGTGATGCTTCGATGGAAGAATAAAACAAGAAAGCAGACAGTTAGAAACCCCCAACTGTTAACTCTGTACAAAATATTCATTGCACATTTAAGGAGAGTAGAAACTGCTTTTGTTCTGATGCTTGATGTGCTCTAAATTATGCATTATTATTCGTGATAGCGAAGAAACAAACAGAAACCTGCAACATCAGAGAAATCAGGGGGCTGGAATTTGTTGACCTCAAAAGCTACTTTCTCTTGACTATTAATAGGAGCTAGAAGCCAACCTAAATACTGTTAGCCGCTTTCACTAGCACATAGCATTCCACCCACATGTACAGGCAAAATGACATCTTCTGAGGCCCTGCGTAGGGTTGAATCTGACAGAATAATTCGCAATGACTTCTCAGAGGACCTTTCATTCTGATTACCAGAAATGCAGCCATTTACATATGAGGTGTATGCATATCTCAATTATAGTGTGATGCCATCTTGCAGAAAATATCCTTGCATTCAAAAGCAGATGGAGTGCAACCAAATGGAATAAAAAGCAGTGGTTTTGAGATTACATGTAATATAACAAGACTCAAGTACTTGTTATTAGATTAAATTACACTTTACTCATGATCAAACTACAGTTATTATTATTCATAATATATTGATTCTCCCTAATTCCTCTTTTCCGTCATTTTCCCCAATTTTTTTTTTTTTTTACAGGACATGTTGGCAAAAAAAAAAAAAAAAAAATGTTAAATGTTTATTTTAAAGACTTAACATGTAATAAAGTTCATAATGTTTAATCAGTGCAATAATTATATTTTAAAACTTTTCACAGCAAATATTATATATGATCAAGTAACCGGCATCCCAAACTTGTGTTAATGTTGCACAGTCATATTTAAGGCATATTTCTAATTTATTTCACTTATTGTTTACTTAAATATATAAAAATGCTTCCTATGTTCTTCTTTTATATGCCATAATATGGGTTTTCTGTACCAAAAGCTACATTTACTATATTTAAAACTATACTACAAGTTATCTTGACTGAATGGCAAGCACTTTGGGATTTTTATAAACCATTTCATGAGGGACTGACTCCTGTGAGTGTTGGAGATTTTCCTTTACTCGCTTTATTTTGCTTTGAAAATCCCTAACTGTCACAGTTCCAGCTCTATGGCCTGAGGCCATATGATTTTTTCTTTTTTCTTTTTTCTTTTCACAAAGAACCAGTCAGTCTTTATTTAACACCCCACACAGTTCTTTTTCATGAAGCTTACTAATTTTTGCTGTACTTGACCCTTGATCAATAAAGGCATGCAGGCTTAGGGAAAGGGTAATCTGCTATCATTTCATTATAAGTGCATAATCTTCAGAAAAACCCCTTGTTTAATGCTGTATCCTAGTGGGGATAACTGGTGGGTGTCTGTAGTAATTGCAGGGACAGGGGGTCTCTGGGTGGACTTGACTGGCGTCTTTTTAGTTTGGGGGCACATTATGCTGCAGGAAACTCTGTCAGATTGGATTACACAGTTTGCTTTTGACTCAGGACAAGAGCGAAGAGGAACTGTAGCTACAGTCCTCCAATGAAAAACATTACGGTTGTCATTGTTTCTCATTATGACCTCTGCATGTAACCTGCATGCAACCAAAAAAAAAGCAAGGCATCAAAATAAAGGACAACTCACGCCCTATAGCAAGACTTTCAAGACCAGACTGCTGTTGGAAAAAGAAAATGCGAGTTAACAAACTGAATGTAGATTTCAAATTGCGTGCATGTCACATCCAGCAACACGCGAGACGGGGCATGAATTGCAATTACAACCAATCTATCATGAGTCTTCCAAAAAACTGAGCTGTGGTGTCGTTTTCCACCAGCTTCCACTAACCATCTTATTAGGGAAAATGATGAGCATTTGACTAGTTAAATGTAATGAGGCAGTGCAGCATCACCTCTGCAACAGTGCTATGCGATAAAAGCCATCGCATGATTCTATTGCTCCAGTAAATGAGATCACTACTAAGCATAAACATTGGAATATAAGTGGTTGAAGGTGTATGTTTTGCAATTCAGGCTGATTTCATTTGTGATTTCATCTGAATGGTAGATCAGCATGTGCAACAGTCTACATGTGATTACAAATGGATAATACATTGTATTATAAAGATGATCAGCAGTTTGGCAAGTGCTGATGAACATACCAAGTAATGCAGTTCTTATGACTATGGTGCATGATATGCCAGCAACCCACTGGTAGATGAGAAAAACTACATATGAGCCAACTAGTAAATCTAACACTTGAAGCTAAAATAGATCCACAATAGATTTTGTTTTTATGGTTGAAATAAATCCCACATATCAATCCGAGATCTGGATACTTTATAAACCAGATTTTGTTTGTTTTATTGGTTGGTTGGTTGGTTGTTTTTAATCAATTAGATATTAGGGTTAGGTTGAGCCTAGTGGCTCTTAGGTAACCTAAAATAGTGTTATGAAAACATGGATTATGACAGAAATTCTGACCAAAAACGTTTGCTGATTACTGAAGGCAAAACTCATCTCTTGACAAACTGAGGTTCTTGTGGGTACTGCCCCTGAAACCATCCCCGTCATGCTTTTGAGCAAGCCACTTAACCCCAGGTTATTCCATGGGGATCGTCCCTTTAATAAGTATACCTCTTTGAAAAGAAGTGTCAGCTAAATTACTTCTTACACTAAAGCCCTGAACCTGAGTATTACGTGTACTTTTAGACTACAATTACTGTAGATCAACTACTTGGTGGTACTTCGACTGACATTAAACATTTGGTGTGGGAGCCAGTTTCCTACTCCTGCTATAAATCATCATTTCTTGTAACAATGTGGCGATTTTGACTATATACTGTATATTGTGTTTTAGACAGTGAGAATAAATCACATCCCATGCCTGACCATCAAACCTTAAGCAATTCAGTGAAGGAAAGAGTACTGTGATGGTGTCTGCTGCAACCACTGTTGTTATTGTGAACTAAAACGGTTTAAAATAGTTTCCATTAAATTAAATACTAACACAAAATAGAATAGAATGTTGTAGCTTAAATACAAATTACTAGCCTGTGCCCGCCCATACTTCCTGTGATGCTGTGATGCCCATGGATTGGTTAATTTTTCCGATCCCTGATCCAGCTATTTTTTCAATATCGAGGCCGATATCCGATCCTAATATCGGATCGGTGCACCACTAGTGGGAACCAATGCAGCAGAAGGTCGCTGTTCAAGCCTTCAATTGGTGATGGTGGCTTCAGGTTTCGTCGCTACGCATACGTCATCAGAATAAGTTGTCTGATTGGTTGTAGATTCGTCCAGTAGTATAAAGAGGCCTCACCTCGCAGAAGGCGGGTAGTAAGGTAGCTTGGCCAGACTAAGATCCTACCCAACAAACACACAACGTTGCCTGGACGTAGCCAACCTTTTAGCCACGTTGTAACAACGTGGCTAAAAGGTTGTCAGTTCTACGTTGTGTAGTTAAGGTAGTTACTACGTTGTCACAATGTTGCCATTCAACCACGGTTGCGGAAGGTTGTGCTAAGGTTGTCTGAACAACCACTGTACGACATGTACTCGTCACTGTTCCGAAGCACCTTTTAAATTTTAACGGACCGTTGGGCTTCCTCAAGGATACGTGAGTATTTCTTATGATTTCTCTTTTAGATGAATAAGATATGTAAATATCCAAACAAAACCTACAACTTCCGTGTCCAACGTGCGATTTATTTGTTCTGTTAATAAACTGAATGGACAAAATAGCTGATATTTCCCATAATGACTGATAGTTTGCGATCGGGTTTGTGGTAATGTTAACTTTAATGTTTGTCTTTAAAGTTTCTATCAATGTCCAGATATCGTTGTTACTGGTAACTTATTTAGGAAAAATCGTTAAACATTCTGGTCATGTAAGTGAAAAAGTGTTTTAACACTACGCCAAAAAGTTAAAGCAATAAATAAATAAACAAGACGCAGAAAAAAATTGGTTGGAACGTCGTCTCGTAGTTGCTGAATGTCGCGTAACAACGTTAGGGTCCCTTTAACCCTTTAGCGTCTTACATTTTGACGTTGCTACAACGTCGCTAGGACGTAGACAACAACGTTGCCAGAGTAAAAATGGAACGTAGCAGCGACGTCGCCACAACGTAGATGTGTTTATTGGGTATGAGCTTTATAGTCACGGAAGCCAGGCTAACAAATTACCAAAAAAATGAATGAATACAGAGGTGAGCACAACTGAAGCAGAATCCTTGAACAGCAGTATACACAATTCACTCATGCTTTTCCAACATAGAAAAAGATTTCCGCCTTTGGTGACTATAAAATTGAAAGGTGTGTTCTATAGAAGTGTCATGGGGCAGCAAGAGAAAGTGCACTTAATAGTAAGATGGCACCTAGCGATCCATCCTACAACCCAATAATCACAGTGACAGATGAACACACACACACACACACTGCCTTAAAGGGACAGTTCACCCAGGACAGAAAATTGTCGCCATTTGTTCAGCCTTGTGTCATTCCAAAACCTGTAACTACTTTACTTTCTTTTTCCAAAAAATTTAAGAGTGCTATAGTCGTTTTTTCACACAACAATGAATGGGGATTCAAACTCTGAATGTTGCTAGAGCATTATAAAGCATTAAAAGGAAAAAGAAAAAGAAAAAAGTGGTCCAAATAACGTCTATGCTATATTATACGTTTCAAAGTATAAGATCTTCAAGAAATAGTTTGACCTGATCACAAAATCAGTCTGAAAGATACAAAATTCATGTATTTTAGTTCCAAAGAAGTGAGAAAGTCATATGGGTTTAGAACAACACAATGACAACTTTCATCCTGGGGTGAAGTATTCCTTTAGGCCTCAGCCAGAGATTTAAAAAAAGATAGAGAAAATGCACTTAGATAACGAGAGAAAAAAAGTTTGTGATCCAGACTGCAGAAAGCAAATTTGAGAGATGGATATTAAGGCAGAATTTGGGGAAAAAACTCACCGTTATATAAACCAACATTACTTTCATCTCTAATGAATTCCTCCCGCATGTTCAAATTTATCTTTAGTCTCTCTTTAAATAAACTTTATACACCACAATGAGAGGAATAAATAGTCTCGGAGGAAGCCAAGCTGTGCTGTGGAGTGGTTCGACTGAATTCTGCACACTGCTGTTTCCCAGTGTTCTCACCTCTAATTTGGCTGTGCTTGTTAGCAACAAAATGAGATGAGCCATGCATCCCAGATGCATCCATAAATAAACATGAACACACGAGAGAAGGATCCCATTCCTATTTGAATAGCAGATGTGGTGCAGATAGAGAGTCGAATGTGTATTTTCTCCCGTGTGTCCTTCCTCTCCCTCAGTCTCACTCCTGCAATACATAATGGCACTAAAGTTCCCAAAGCTTAGTCACACCTTTGTGAGATTATAAACCAAGCCATAGAGGCAGTGTTGGCTGATATATGGAGAGGCTGATAGTTTATTGATCCACATAACACTTTTTCGAGGGAGTTTACTTAAAAAAAAATATATAAAAAACAAAAATAAAAACCTATGTCAGATCATAAAAGTATGACAATGTGCTTTGACTCTTTTACTGATAACTCAAAAGTTTGAACAGTCATGCCTTATTATTACTTTGTGGAATTAGATTAAACAGTTATTCTCTTTAGCATTCAGATCGCTCCAAAAAGACCCTCAACTGACCCATGTTTCAACCTGACAAGTTATATTCCACACAACCATTTCCAAAAGAGCAATATCTATCCGTTTAAATATTTAGAACAGAACAAAACCAGAAAAATCACTTTTTCTCAGGCCTGCAAAGCACAATTCCCTGATATTTCTCTCCATGGGATTCCATATGCATCTTGAATAATGTGAGGGAGGCATTATAAGGGAATTTTGTTACGGATGACTTGAATCAGAGCAAATGGAGATTCTGAAGACCTATCTGTACCTGCCAGTTTTTATCCCTTATACATCATATCATGAGTCTGAGGAAATACAAGGTTTTCTGCAAGATAAGAGTGATGTTTGTGCCCCGTGTGACCTTCTGCCCTACATGACTGAGATCAGTGCAGTTCACATAATAAATCATACATGTGCTGCGATCACAACAGCATATGTCTCTGTCAGTGTTCGCATAATATAATTTGAACAATATATTTTATATTTTAAGTTAAAAAAATAAAATAAAATGGTCCCAAAATGTGTATTTTTACATGCTATGTCCAAAAGAATGTTATCACTTGTGGTTAAACTCTATTCGTTTAACAATAGCAGATCAAAATATTTTCACTGTTGTTGACAGAATATCATTGGTAAAGGAACGTATGGTTTAAAGATCATGCCAACATGGCGGATGTAGCCTACTATGTCCCTAAATATATCACTACTATACATCTGAATATCTGAAGAACGCCCATCACTCCAGAAGTAAGTCCTCCAATGAATTCAATACACTCTGGCTGCACTTTGAAAGTACAAGATTTGGGGCGCAGATTTTCCTACAGTAGCAGAAGGCTGCTATGTCACCGCTACTCTGCAGCACGACCAGTTTAGTCAGATTCTCGAAGAATTAGCTAATACTAAAAAAACTCTTGAATAAATGACTCTCCTGAGATCCTGTTCTTTTTAGTCAATCCAAAACATACAGATTCCAGAAATGCATTTTTTCCAACAAGAACAACAGGATCCAATTCTCGAACCAATGACTCCTAAGGTTTGAATATGTTTTGTGACACTTATGAATTCGTCTTGGTGTTATATGAATTATTTGCTTGCAAAACCTATTATTTTTTTTATTTTGTTTTGTTCAACGAACTGTGTTGCTAAATTTAAATTAGGCTACGTGAGGTAGGTTTTGCTGATAAACATGAAAGATACAGAGTTGTTTTAATTAGTGGTGTCATATGAATAAATGACTGAATGAATTAAACTACCACATTTTTGTTTGATATTTGACACTCTGAAAAGTCTACGTGAAAAGTCTTTTCCCGTTTATTTTAATAGTATTTGTTATCAGTCTGTCCTTTGAAATCTCAAATGATCCCAGGCTGCAGAGTAGACGAATGCTTTAAGAATCACATTTCTTTTCTTCCCCATACGATACAGACTATGTCTTCCTTAAAAGTAGCTACTAAAAGATCGCAAGTGGAACCGGGTTTGTAATTATTAAATTCCCATCCCTATCATAACGTTGATTTACTCGGCTCTATTGGGGTTGTGGTCAGAATTTCAAGCGCTTGTTTTTCATATTAACAAGACACTGTATATTTATCCATACTGTATAAACATCACATTATTTGGCATCTCGAAAAAAAAAACTTGCGCTTACTGCTTAACTTTAAATAATCTAATAGCGCATGGATAAAGAATAACTCACCGTGACGCGCTCCAGCTCACTGTATTCCGAGTCAAAATAAGAGAAGACGTGAGAATTTACTCCATATTCAGTGATGGGATGAACCTCAGCACCTCTAACCCCCTAATGTCGTCGGTAACATATTTCCTGATGTCGTTCTCTCACTTTAAGTACCAAATAAATGCCCTCTAAATCGAAGTCTGTGTGGAGACGGAAAGGAAAACGAGCTTTATTCCCTCTCGTGCACAGAGATGCTCCTCGTATTCCCGCAAGCGCCCCGCAATTAGTCCACGACTCACAGCGCTCCGGCGTATCCACTGCACGCACGTGCCCCGTGATCGGTTCCTACCAGCAGAGTGATCCAGAAAGACGGTTGGTTAGGTATATATGATGCGTATCTCCTCCTCCAGCAGGCGCTCAGTGGATGAAATGCGCAGCTGTGGTACCTTACATGCTGATGCACCTCCAGCTGAGAGTGTCTTTGTAAGCACGCCCCAAATTCAATGAGCAAAGTGCCTCTAAGGGAAGATTTTTATGTGATAGTGATCTTTTGAACCACTCGTCTAATGCCTGCCCCTTCCTGCATGCAGTGCCATTTGCTGTTTCTGCGTTAGAAAAGGATGTCTGTCATAAACTGGACCCTTATATGCAACATTAGAACTGTAATAGCATGGAATGGCTCTAATTCCCTATACATTTGAATAAAGCTCATATTGTGCATACTGTATGTGCTATGCTGAGATACGACAAGGACAGCCCAGGATAAACCTAATATGTTTCATTTGTTCCACAAAGCATTCCCCCAGTAGCACTTGCAGTTTGTTCTCAGCTCAACTTAGGGAGATGAGTGCTAGTTGTCACACGTTTTACTCCTGTGAATATTTCTCAAGGCAGGTTTATTTTTGAAAGTCAATTAATGGCACAAGCTTTAAAGTCTAGGCTACAAAAAAGCAATTAAACATGTCCACCAATAAAAGATACAGTTCATTGAACACACATCAATGTACCCAATGGGACACGTTGTCAAACTATAATAAAACAGTTGGTGAAACATGAAAAAATGTATATTAAATTAGTATATTAAAGCAATATTTGGCATTAAAAATAACACGGAAAACAACAAGTGACAATAAATGAATGAAATAAATGAAAACCTTCTCGTAAGCTGCCATTTTGTATTTGTTTGATTATTCAACAACATTTAAAATATGATTATAATTGGAATTTTAAGTTTGGAGGAAATACTTCCCTAAATTGAATGTATTTTTGACCTATAGGTATATAGAACAAGCATTCTAAATATACTGTACAGCTACAGAATATATATATATATATTTGTGTAATAGGACTTTTGCCTCAAAGGACATATAGCCCTTGTGAACATCCATGTGTGACAATTAGCCCCGATCTTCCGTAATTTAAACTGACTAGCAAACCAGTGAATCTCAGATAACCCTACCATTCCAGGTCATTTGGAATTCAGCTACAAAACAGCACACCCTACTGCTGAATGCCACCATAACACAGCTACTGTTCCACTTGTGAACCTTTGTCCTTCAATGCTATACACTGCTGGAAAAATAAATAAATAATACAAATCCTGCCTAAGGTGGCTAACTGGTTCTAGCTGCCTGAGTTCGGCTGTCCAGGCTAGTTTGATGATTTTGGAGGGTTTGGGGCCACCTGGTAAAGCTAGGAGACTAGCTAAACAAACAGACTGAAGTGTTAACTAAACTGGACTTTGGCTCAAGTCCATCTTGAATCAGATTTCAGATCATTCCAGTCTAAGTCTCGGACCTGATGTCCAGACTGAGGTGCAATGCAGCTTAAGCTGTTATTTTTCATCCCCAAATTAAACTCTCTTAGCTTTACTGTTATAATTAAGCCAAGCAATGATCCAATAGTATATAAAAGGATAATCGAGAATACATCCATATCATTTTGCAGAGTGAACCAAACACTTAACAGTGTCAATCAATAAAACCTGTGCTATTTGAAGACTGGATTCTATTGTGGCTCAGGGTTGGAGATTTTTCTTTGACGCTTTGTCAAAGCCCAGTGCAGTTTCTAAGAATTAGTAAAAGACAGATGAGAGATGGAGAAATAGATCTTTGAGAAAGGTCTTGTAAATAATAGTACATTTAATTCATTTAATTATGTGCACTGGAACTCATAGTGAAGATTTGAGCATAAACTGATACTTTACAGCTGTAAGCATCAAAATAATAATTCACCAAAATGAAAATTCAGTTTTTCCTTATGCACTGCACACATTTCACATGCAGTTTTTCATGAAACTCATAAGACTGTTTAAGAATCATATTTTGTCATTAAATAGAAACTTTTCTTTGCAAAGTCATCAAGCAGATTGATAAGACTTGGAATATCTTCTATGGTCATACGGAATACATCTAGGGTACTTTTTTAGAGTCTTACTGCTTCAAAATTTCATGGTTAATTCAATGTGTTGAGTGCCATTTCTTTGTCTTTTGGAAAGTCATTTCAGAGTGAAAATTGTTTCAAGGAAAATCATACACTGAATAAATCTCAATTCTTCTTATGGAAAAAATATACAAACATACAGGTTTGGAATCCACCTCAGCACGAGAACTGTGAGTAAAGAATATTATTTCAAGGTTTGGCAATATATAAACACGGATGAAATATATTTTTAATTCTTTGTTTTACTTTGCAAATGGTTTTATGCTTACATAAATTTTGAATGCCTTTAATAGATATGAAACTTCAGGTTGTTGCCTCCTAGCTTAGCCAGCAACCCAAATATCCAAGAAAACATTGTTATTAAATGCAGCCCTATAATCTCAGATTTCATTATCCAGACTTGAAGATAAGATGCTGGCTATGTGCAACGAAGACAAATCTTCTCACGTTATTTTATCTTCCAATACAGAGGGAAAAATGGCATCAAACAGAATTTGATCCCTCATTTGGTGGATACCCTGCTGGGGTTTGTGAACTTCAAAGCTGGGCAGGTGACACAGATCCATCTGGTTCCCCTATAGGCTTTGAGTAAATCAAGGGCACCTCACTGCTTATTCAGCATGACGTGTCTTTCATTGTATTCTCTAGACAGTGCACAGTGGCTTACTTGGGCACTGTTTAGACACATATGAGCTGTTTCAGTATCTCTTGTCATGTGTTTTCTTCCAAATTATTATTATGTTTCTTGAGTATCTCTTTTTGTTTTTTCCAATTGGCTGCTTAATCGAATCTAATCTAGATTAAATTCTAAACATCTTAATCTAAATAAATATTTTTGGAAAGCGCTGTTTCCAAATGCAGTTGATGTTGATTTTAAAATTGTATTCTGAATGGGTTGAGTTTAAATGAGGTGAATGAAATCCCAAATCAAAGCTAATCTCGTCAGAAGAGCGGAATTGCACCATATATTTTAAGTTTGGTTTTATTTATTTATGAACTCATAAATCTCTGTCTCCTAATTTGTTTGCAATGCCCTGAATTCCAAGAAAATCATTATTTCTGGCTTTCAAAATATATTTAATAATGGAACTCCTGAACGACCTGTCAATCATGGCTCATCATTAATCATAACCGAACAGTTGGGGAAACTTTTAATGACTCGTCATCAATCATTAATGTCATAATCATCAATCATGATCAAACTGTTGTGGGAAACTTTTAATTAAACTGTACTTGACCTATATATTTGATTATTTGGTTAGCTTTAATTTTAAGCAAGTTCATTTGGAATTTTATTACAAAAAAGTAGCATCTGCAAAATGATAAACCTAAAATGTCATGTAATACCAACTATTTCATAAATAATCTCAATGGTTTCAATATAGATAAAAAACAAACAAACAAACACAAAATCTTTCAGGCTAAATGTGATTAAATTTGCTGAAAGTAGCAGAAAAATGTAATCATTAGTGTGTCACACATTGGCTACTTGGCCAAGGAAGTAAATGAAATTAATTTCCAAAGAGCTGTGTACCAATTCATGCCTCTATCAAACTACATAAGTTAAGCTTGCTGTTCATATCAGCATTGAGTTTTAACCCTCTTCTGCATGATGCTCCCTCAGGGTAGCAAACTCATTTTCTTCTTTTTGCAACCCTAGGATGCTCATAAAAATGGCAATAAAGTAGTATAATGAACAGATTACTTTGAATAAACTATTTAAACGTGTTTCCTCATCAAACTGCATGCTGCTGGGCATTAAAAAAAACTCTGGCATGGTGCACCAGTTAAAGCTTCTTTTTTAACACCTAATAATAAACACATATGTTTATTATTCAACAACCACAATGTCATACAGAGTTACAGTTGAGGTTTAATTTTGACTTCCACTGTTAACCCTTTGTATGTTATTGTTATGCATTGATCTTTTATGACACAGATGTGATGAAAAAGTGACATGGCGGTCAATGTTTAGTTATTGTGTGATATTGACTCACATTGCTTGTCTTATACCCGTGTCATAACTCAGGACCGTTAGAACATTTCTCAACGTGTCCAGCTCACCAAACAGCCCTATTGACTAAAGTGTTTGATCCACAACCGAGAACGCAGAAGCAAGAGCAGAGAAACACAGGGAACGAGGCATCAATACAAACACATAGTGCCTTTTTTTCAGATAGCTGCATGGTCGAATGCACACTCATCTTTCATGACTTCTCATTTGGAGGCTGTGACAGCCCACTGGTATTAATTAAAAAGAGAGGGAGATCTGTACCACTCAGCTCTGACCCACGACAGACATTGCTCCCAATTAGGTGCCCTCCAAAGTCTCTCCCGCTAAGGCTTTATGGCAACATGGTTTTCCAGAGTGATGATTTGAGGTTGTAAATGATAGCACGGCTGTGGTCGAGACTCCAGTTTATTCAGAACATGATGCAGTGCTGCGGGCTCACTTCAAAATGTCTTACACTCTACCTCAAAATCTAATATTTAATGTTGTTCCACAATATAATTCATTATTTATCTTTATGTTACTCAAAAATGCTTGACTTAGGCCTACTTCCTTGGAATACGCTACATGACTTTTAAAATCGGAACAGATTTTTAAAACAATAGGCATCATACATGCATTTACCGACTGTGTAATAGTGACAAAGGAAAACTGGGCAACATACACCACACGACCAAGGATCATTTCAGACCTTGCCCAGAAGTTGCTTCACGCAGAACCACGCACCTTGTTGCAAGAAGAAGCATGACAAATGTTTTCTAAAATGTTTGATATCCTTCAGTCGGATGGAATTAAAGTCTGAAGCAAAAAAATCAGAGTCTGTGACCGTAATACACCACCCCATCTTCTGTGGAATCTGTCTGCTTTAATCTGCAGACTAGCTCTGACTTTCTTCAACTAACTTGTTCAGACTATAAAATCGGGGCAAACCCCAAAATCGCATTGTGTATTACAGGATTAAGTTGAAGAAATTCTGAAGATTGTACTAGTATTTTCCATCCAGTTATGATGAATGGAATTGTTCAAGCTTTTTAAATGATTCTTTTGTTTTGAACCGATTTTTATAAGAATAACTCTTTCAGATAGTGATTTGTTTATTTCATTGTAGATACAAATGTGCAACACTACTAAAAATCTCAGTGAAAAAAACTTAGAATAAAGCTCTTATGGCCTGTTAACGCCAATAACAATTACTATAACAGTAACAACATTAGCATCCACATCAACTTAAAATAATGTTCTATTATGTTCATGCTGCCATTATGTTATCTGCCACTTTGATAAGCTGGATGGATTCTAATTTGTTATCAATGTTCTTATTTTGAAAGTGATTTCAACTGTATTGTTTCTCTGTGCTGTTGTGAAGTGGCATTTGATATTCTTTTAAATATAGACGACTTTTAAAACTACTGTATTTTTATTGTTACCATTATAGTTATCATCCTTGTTGTGAGCAGGCCATTAACGCATGTTCTTGTGTGAGTTTTTTCATTCGTTAGTCACATATAGCAAAGAAATAATTTGTTTTCCTCCCAAGTGCATTGAGCTCTGCAGACGTGAGCGCTGAACTAAGGATACACTATTTTAAAAGCGATCCATACGCCTTGTACACTATATTCCAAAGTCATCTAAAGAATGAATCTGTGTTTACACACACAGAAGAAAGTCATACAGGTTTGAAACATGACGGCGAATAAATGATGACAGAACATTCATATTTTGGGCAGACTGGTCCTCTGGGGACAAAATAAATGGGCTCAGACTCTCAATAAACAAAACCAAATAAAATGTCTGTTGAGTCCTTTAGATATGAAATATCTATTGTGCCTGTTTGAGTGTTGCAGCTGTCAATATCAATCTTATCTCTGCACAGTCTGAGTTTGTTTAGTGTCTGTTTGCTTCTTTTAGCAGATAGAAGAATTTTCTTCTTGGCTGAGCATGTTTGCAACATTCACTCAAAAACCCAATGCCAGCCTTTCAATCCATTGCATCCCACTTCATTTTGTGATAAAACAATCTCTGAACCAAGGGTGTTTCTGGACCTTCTTACTCAAATATTTTAGTGGTGCTTTATAGTGAAATACCACTGTGCTCCGACGAAATGTTACTGAAAATAAATCCTTGTCTGATGATGGAGATTGCCTAAAAAAAATTGTTTTTAAGCGAAACACCTTCTGTTTTCTATCAGCTGTTTAAAATCAGAACCAGCAGCCACATTTGTACAAGGAATCGCTGTTGCTCTAAATCATCAAACAAATTGTTTACAATTCAGTTTGATACATTTGGACACTTCACTCATGTACCCAATCATTTAATGTTTACCTGCAGTCAGTAGGAAACAAAATCATTTGTCAGCAATGAACCAGCATTTTATGGAAAGTGTAGCTTGTGAACAACTTTGTTCAGTTTAAGGCTATTTATATTCATATATCCAAAACAGAAGCCAAATAAAATTTTATATCAGTGTATAACTACAATATAACAAAATGTACCTCACAATCAATTCGTGCATATTTTACGAGGTGTCTAATCCATACAAATTTGTACAAACTCACCTGTACAATTTTGTACGATTTGAGTGACAGGTAGGTTTAGGGGCGGGCTTAGGTGTACAAAATATGTATGTACAAAATCATATGAATTGTGGAGCTTGTAAAATACTGTACATATGTTTTAGCATTAAGCGTATGAATTTGTACAAGTGAGGTTGTACAAATTTGTATGAATTGCCCACCTTGTAAAATATGTATGGTTGGAGACCATATTGGGTTACTGGGTTTTAATTCAGAGGTCAGATCTATTGTCTGAATAAAATCAAGCTAATATTCCATATGATTAGGCTTGTTATTTACTTTTATTTATTTATTTATTTATTTTGTGAGCAGCCCTGTTACTTCGAGATCCGGATTGGCTGGCTAAATCCTCACTATGCTGATTACCAGAGTGGTATGCGTATTCATTTAATAACTGAGGACTAGCCTACTCATGTTTCAAATACTGTCAAAACCCTGTGCAAATGAACATCCTGCCCTTTCCAGTGTCTTTTTTCCCTGGATTGTTACAAAATAACAGTCAAATAGAAGTGTACAGTATTTTACATATCTGCTTTTTGACACATGCTTATTAATAGCGTGTGTACCACCACCAGGGATTCGGAATTTCCTAAGGGGATCTTTAAAACTGGATCATATCCCAGGAGACCCCTGCTAGCCTGCATCTGACAGCTAAAAGATCACTATATTTGTATGCTCAACAACAAATCATATGCACATAGAAGCCAGAAAGGCAAGACCTTAATGCAAACTAGCACTTTGAATCCATCTCCTTATCCTGCTATGTTTGTAATGTGAAGTGTTATAAATGATGCTGTATTCCCATGGAGCTGTTCTGTGCTGGAAGAACAGGAAGTGAGTGAGCTTTTGATGTTTTCTTTCTCAATGTAGGTTAGAGGAAGTGTGAGGCCCAGGT
The DNA here is from genome assembly GCA_032357445.1 of Enteromius radiatus. Taxonomy (NCBI): domain Eukaryota; kingdom Metazoa; phylum Chordata; class Actinopteri; order Cypriniformes; family Cyprinidae; genus Enteromius; species Enteromius radiatus. The sequence continues at coordinate 16,338,074 of JAUCMS010000105.1, forward strand.
GGTGTGTGATTCTACAGAGCATTGTCTGAACCAATACATATGCCATTATAGTGTGGCATGTCTTTTTGTTTACGCTTTTGAAAAAGATATGCAATGTGGAGCACCAAATTTATGCGTGAATGTATGTATGCATGTGTTAGATGTTTGGCTGCTCTCCAAAACAGAAGGTAAAACAGGATACAGTGTATTATTTCTCATATTCTCTCTTTCTCGCTCTTGCTGATGGCAGATGTAATTAGTGTTTTTATTGAATGAACATTTGGATTTGTTACTCATCCATGTAGATCACTCTTATGCATCATTGCATACTCTTAGTGAATTACAATTGGTTGCTTTGTAGATTTCTAGACATATGGCAGTTATTTATTTATTTATTAATTTATTCATTTTGTTTATTTAAAATGTTCAGATCAGTATGCATCTGTAATTTGCATCAAATCAGATTACAGACTACGTAGAAAACAGAAATGTGCAGCTTTCTGCCAAAGTTTGGAAAAGTGTTTGTGAATGTACTTTGCAAAAGTTATTATTTTGCTCATTTGCCTGACCACAACTTTATTAAATATAGACACATTGTGCTACATAAAATGAATCTTCAGTCCCTCAATTAATAATGAACTAACAATCTGAAGTAAAAAGAAAGCTGTGAATAAAAACATTTTCACTTTAAAATGTCACTTCTGAATGAAATACCAGTCTATAATCCATAATAACACTTGCTCCAGTAAAAAATTACGTTGATATGAGTACAGGTCATTATCAGGTATCTCCAAATCTAGTGTTGCAAATGTGATATACACTTATTGGTACGTATTTCGTGTTTCACTAAAAATGCACCAAGGTACTTTCATGTCATGAGACCAAAAGTCCTACATCAAAATAAAATCCACTAAAATATTTTTTTATAACTGCTTGCACTTGTAAATGGTGCTTGGTCCGTGCATATTTCTCTCCTGATTCAGACAATGTTTTTTTTACACCTGAGGAAGCAATATTAAGTTTAGAAGACTTGTATTTTACTCAGATTCAGTATGATGTTAAAAACATTTTAATTATGAGTATGATGCATTATTCTCTGCAGAGGATCCATTGGCAAGTGATGCACTGCAATGCTAAATTTCTCAAAATCTGTTAGATGAAGAAGCAAACTCTACATTTTTGGCCCAATAATGAGTAAACTTTCAGCAAATTTTACATTTTGGGTGGGTTATTCCTTTAGTTTTCCAATTCTATTTGTCTGCCTCTAATGGTGCCAAAATGCAAAGCACTAACAGCATGTTTAATATGTTGATAAGTCTTTGTTATACATTTTAGTCAGCTAGAGTTTGGACAAGGCTGAATTTTTACTCCTAATCTTACGGAATTTGTAGAGCAATAGTAAATGTGACACCTTTTAGGTCCATTGATCAATTTTTTTTTCTTCTGTTATGACCTTGCTTGTTTAAATCACTTGCAAACATTGTCTCTTAATCAATGCTTTTACTTAGTGTGAAGCAGGCCAAGAAGGCAGGATACAGTAGCGCATTTCCCTTTATCACTTTTTTTGTCTCATGAGAAGGGGGCACCCCAGCCACCACCGATATCTTCACTTATTCAGCATGGCATCCTTTCAAGCCAGGGCGTGCCATTCGCCTATTTATTTAAACGACATCAATATTTAATTGGCGAACGTGTTGCAGAAGATCACAAGAGCACTCACAAAGGACCTCAGGCTGAATATGCAACGCCTTGATAAATATTTCAGCACTCCATTTCGCCAGCTCCCCCACTGACTCACTGTGTGCCTCGAGCTGATGCATGCAAGAATTAAACATGTTATAGCAGTATTTGTTCTTGAAAAAAGGAACAAAACAAGCAGGGCATTGCTGAGGTGAGGTGTTCAGAAGAAGAGCGTTTAAGCTTGATATTGCTCCATTATTGTGAGCCAATTATAGGAATGCATACAAAAACCCTCAGATACTGAAAATCAGTGCATTTAATTCAGTCAACCGCTTCAACGGGTCATTTCTACGTATTATGCAGTACACTGGCTTTTTAATATATGGGACATAATATTTGATAAAAATAACTATTAATACTATTTGCACAAAATTGAGTTCTGATAAATAGGTTAAAATGAAAAATGCATTATTAATGTTATTTTATTAGATTTTTTTTTTTATTGAGTCAATTTATAGGCTATTCCAATGTCCTAACTGTTACTTTCCATCCTGTTAGCCTTTCATATATTATCTATATAAAAAGAAAAAGAAAACAAAAAAGTTATGGGACAGCAGCTACATATATATATATATATATATATATATATATATACTATATTACCAAAAGTTTTCGCTCACCTGCCTTTACTCATTCTATGAACTGAAGTGCCATCCCATTCCTAACTCAT
>JAUCMS010000105.1:16347932-16360841 GCA_032357445.1 Enteromius radiatus
TTCACACATAGATTAAGGTACATCTGAACAATGATTTCCAATAATAAAATCCAAATGTCAAAAAATGGCGTTTATCGTGTTTTGCAACGAAACTCTTCATATGTTTATATTGTTTTGCTCGCTTGCTTTTCCAACCCACTCTGTCTCTACCAGCAGGTCGCCGGACGATCCAGCTCCCCAGTCCACCCTGTTCCACATACACCATAAGTCTTTACACAATTTATCACGTGTTTAAAATTGAACTGGAAATTAGGTGCCGGGTGTCCGGCCAGAGGAGAAATGGACCCAACTAAGCCCAGTTCTCACAAGGTTTATTTTTTCCCCATTCTCTCATGGATGGGGTTTTGGTTCCTTGCCGCTGTTGCCTCTGGCTTGCTTAGTTGGGGACACCTGATTTCTAGCGATCATTGTCATCTTGACTACAGCGACCGTCTCTGCATTGATAAACAAAACTTTAATCTCGTCATCTTACATTTACCATTACTCTGTTTTTCCTACTATCCCTCATCCGTCCAGCATCCTCTCTCATTGACTATTTTGGGGGTGCGAATTTGGCTGCTGTCCTCTCAAAGCTTTTTTGGGGGGCAGACGGAGATTGAGCCGAACGCCGAACTCTTTCCCACGCTAGGGTTCAAACCATTAGGGTTCGGGGTTCGCTGTTCTCCCGGCTCGCTCCCCAGACAACACACCAAATTCGCTAATTCATTTACTACGAGGAAGCGTGAACTCTTGAAATTAGTGTTAAATAAATGCACCATGAAACACCAGAAAGCTTTCTTTCTCTTCAACAAGACACTTGAGTTTGTGTCTTTCAGAAGTATTAATGTCATGCTGTAGCCTCGTTTCTCAGTGGGCAAAGAAGGCAGGGAGACACAGGATGAATCAAAGTGAATGACATATACTAACAACGACCGACAAACTGGAACTCAAAAGGACACAGATTAAATACAAATGGAAACAAATAGGGAAATTGGGAACACCTGTGATAATAATAAGTTATTTGCACTCTGTGTAAATTTAAAAACTGCAGCAGTTCGACAATATACAAAAACTCACCCATGAGCAAATACAATCTCATTAGTACAAACATGGTATCATAAATTGTACATCTTTAACTCAAATCAGAATGTTAAAAACTCTAACTAATGTGCTTTTTAAATACGTTTTCACTAGACCACCTTTGGGTGATTTTTGAAGCTTGAATGCATTAGTACTTTTACATTTATATATTATTAAGCAATAATATTATACTATGTTTCATTTGTATCCATATTTCACAAACTTGTCATGACTGTTACAGATTAAAATAGCGTAAATAGAGTTTTGTCTGTTCTGAAATGTAGTGTGCAGATGGCTCTGGCCTCATAGAAAAATCTGTTACCTCACTCTGTATGTTCTCTGCCCATCTGTGATTGTATTAGTTTCTAGAATTTCTGGCTCATGTCATACACGTTTATAATATCATTAGTACATCCCAGATTATAGATGTTTAGAATATGATTTCTAACATGAAATCTTTGCTCTACAAATTTTGTGATTATGTGATAGTACAAAGAAAATAACATATAACAGTTGGTTGTGCAAATAAAATCAGTTATTTGGAATAAAAATATGGTTTCCTAAAAATGGCCAAACATGCAACTGTTTTTGAATGCTTGTCAAAGTAGATGCTTGATGCAGTCAGGAGGTGAAGTTGTGACATCCAACAGTTAACTGAACCATGCTAACCTGCCAAACCTTGACCCCTTTCACACGCTCATAATGCATAGCAATACACACTTCTAGGGTCACATGATCAGCACACATCGTCAGGGCATGACACATCCTCCATTAACAGTAAAAAAAAAATTATCACAATGACGCAAATGAATGCAAATATCCCAAGCGCATAGGCAGAACACATCAAAATCCTTCAAAGAGATTTGACATCTTGCTTCTTAAACCTATAACCATTGCTGCAACTTGTGACATCAAAAGCAAGCTCCTTAGGAAGATCAGAGAGAGTACAATTTGGAAAGCTGAAGTGAAATTGCCGTCCATGTCCACACAAATTCTTCTATATGAAAAATCCAGCACTTGACGAGCAGCTATGTCTGTGTATGTGACTGTGAGCGTGGATAGGTGGGTGTACTGATACAAAAATGAAAGACTTTTGACACAATCCTTGTTCTTATGAATCATCTTCACAGTCAGTTAAAACAGGATGGTGCCCCATGGAATGCTATAAGTCACGTATTTCTCTTTTCACTTGAAAGTGTCTTCGTTCGATGAGAGTCTGGTTTGCTTAGAAGATTTTGAATGTGTGCAGTCTTAAAATACAAAGCTCAAGGTTTGAGTTCTTGATGAAATTTCAAAGAACAAGGACACACCAGGCACAAATTAGCAGAGACACAGCTGCTGTTTGACTTTCTCTTGCTTGATTGTTCTTTTGTCACACTTGTACTGAAAGACAGTCATGAAGCCAAAGGTGACAAGGTGTGTGAGGGAAAGACAATGTATTATCACCAGCGTTTGCATTGAATTCAGTTCTCTTTTAATCATATTCCTTCACTAGGACAGTTGAATAACAGAGGTTTTTTATAAGGATCATTTTAATCTCATAATACAAAATTTTGCATTGTGATACAGACAGACAGACAGACAGATAGATGACCTTGACAGGTTTTGCGGCAATAATTTTGCATTTACAGCAGATCTCCTCAGACATATTTTAGAAATCATTGCTAAAATCGCACACTCCCAAGTTTTCGGCAATAGCATTCAGGATTATAGAGGTGGCAGACCTCAATACACAGAGACGATGAACAATGAAAAGCCCATCTCATGGGTTCAAATGAGAGGGAAGCGTGATTCATTATGCAGTTGAGAGTGGAGTTGTACAGCTGTTGAACATCACCCAGGACAGACAGAAGTGCCACCAAATTAATTTGAAATCCGCCCTCCATTATGAATGAGGGCCAGGTGTTTCTCATTAAAAGTGGGCACACTGTCAGGAACACTTCAAGCTCACATGTGTGCCCACACACACACACGCACATATGCATACACTTTTTGGTGGGTGTTAAATTATACACTCCAAATAAGCTGGTGGCAGAATTTACCTCTGCTACAAGATTGTGTGGTTGTTACTGCGTGGGGTTTTGCTATTCTTAGGTTACATCATTTCTAAAAATCTTGTTAGGTCAGTTCTTATCAAAAACTGCAGAATATGTGTATTTCAGAGTTATGATCGGTCTGTAGTAATTATAACAGGATTTTATTTTTTTACGTTTTAAAGGGAATGTAAGTGTTGTATTCCCATGGATAAATTGCTGTCTTGATGCCAGTGTGCTGTTATGTAGTTGCCAAGGTTTTGGTTGGTCGCTTATACTCGCCCAAAGGACCACAGTAGCCTAAATATTCCTGGCCTTTATGTGTAGATTTATGTGTAAATTATACATTGCCAGTAAAATGACTAAATAATTCACGTTTTATAGATGTTTTTTAAAGTAGTCTCTTATTCTCAGCAAGGCTACCCAAGACTTTTAAATGGTTTTCAAACATTAATAATAACATTAATAATAATGGCTGCTGAAAATTCAGCCTAACCTGCAACAGGAATAATGTACATTTTAAACCAATATGAAAAAATAAAAGTTATTTGAAACTGTAATATTTAGTTATATTACAATTTTTTACAGTATTTTTAATCAAGTAAAATCTGATTTTGTGAGCATAATATATATATACATAATATATTGCTTTTTGTTGGTACTGTACATAATATTAAAATGACAATTTACAAGAACACTCACATCAGTGAACAGCTGAGTCATCCTATTGGTTCATTGTCAGTTTGCAGACAGTCAGTTGTGTTCAGAATATGCAGATCTCTCCATCTGGTGTCCTAGACAAGCACCCTTAGCGGCCTGCCCAGTGCCAGAGCGCCCGGTCTCACCCAGACTCCTGCTTCACGAGTTGATCTAGGGTGCCAATGTGACCTGATCCTCAATCAGTGCCAGGTGTTTCTGCCAAGAGAAAGAGCTGAAAATAACCCTACGATTCATCATGGGAAATAGCCAGCTGGGTGAGTGCGTGCATGTGTGAGCAGAGTATGCATGAGGTATGCAATGCTTTATTCAACAGGGCCAAGAGATGCAGCTTCACATGACAATAATCAGCTGTATCCCATATACTGTACCTCTTATCCAGATTATTATATCAATAATTTATCATTTTTATAACACTAATCTGTGTGCGAGCTGTTATTAGTGTCCTCTCAGCAGTATTAATAATAATATTAATACATTTTATTCTTAACTTTATATTAAACAAAATTTCAAAGTGCTACAAATTCAAAAAGAAGAAAAAACATAACTCAAATTTTGATTTGAACTATGATTTGATCAAAAAGTGAGGTATTATTTGTAACAATAGTAACAATTGTAACAATTGATTTATTTAAATAGACTTTTGAATACATAATCAGATTTTCTATCTATCTATATTTATGAATGCTGTCAAACGATTAATTGTGATTAATCACATTCAAAAAACTTTTTGTTTACATAATATGTGCACTGTGTGTATTTATTATCTACATATAGAAGCACACACACATACAGCTTATATTCTGAAAATATTTACATGTTTTCACATGTTAATTTCTAGAATTAATATTATATATAAATATATTTAAAATATAAACATTATATATTCTTCTTAAATATATACATACAAGTGTTTGTGTTTATATATACATAATAAGCACATATATTATGTGATTATATATCGCGACTAATCGTTTGACAGCACTAATATATATATATATATATTTATATATATATAGATTTCTGTAAAGTGTAGCGTAAACAGTAAAGTAAAGTGTTCCAATACAAGCAACTGCTATTTCATTATCATTATTCAAAAGTCCCTTTGTGACTATAAATAGTACATAAAATATTATTTCATAAGTCCATCTTAAGCAACTGCTATTCAAATAGCATCATGCAAAGCCCCTTTCCTTTTTTATACGACTTGAATGACAAATTCTGTTGTAATAGCAACAAATATCTTAACAGGTTTGAATGCGATTGCTAAAAATGTGTCCTGAGGGTAATTATTGCCACTCAGATTAATTAAAACATCTCTGAAAAATCATAGCATACCAATTTTTTTACACAAGCATTATGTACTGGCAATCCATCTATCTAGGTGACTCTGTTCTTTTAAATCACGGCAATGTTTTTCTTCTCTCACAGGTCTAGGCTTGTTTAAGTGAAATTATTCTTTTGTGGTTGATGGCAAACTGTTATTATTCTCTACTGAAGTGGTGAAACAGCTGCTAAATCATTTCCTCAGCGTTGCGGGTGGATAGATGCCAGATATGATTGAGTGAGGCTGCAACATACACCTGTCTCAGAACATCGTGGAACTGCAGCAACAGGAAACTCTGTCATAATAACATAACAAGAGGTGATTGTAATAAAAGAATATTAAGGGAATGCGAATGCCTCACATTAGATAGATACACGCACAGCAATTGTTTTATGTCCTGCATATGGCATCACCAACCCGTTGATGTAGGAAAATGTGTTTTGGTCTTCACAGAGGTTATTTCTCTTCAACTACTAGGAATATTAAGTGATGTTGATAAACAAGTTTCGGGAGGAGCGCGCACGCATGATTTGCCATGGCCAGCATCGCATTACTCAAATCATTCCAGTTCTATTTAGTCCAATCAAATCTATAAGCCTCATCCTTAAATAAGCTCACTTCCTTCCGTTATCTCATTATGCATCCCTCCTCAGCCCCTTCCTCACCTCATTCTGCTTCTTCCTGCACCGGAGGGCACGCAGGGTTCGTCCGCCGCTCTCCCGGCTCGCCCCTCGGACAGCACGTCAAACATGCTTATTATTATCATAAGGAAGTGCGAACTCATGAATTGAGTTTGTTTCATTAGCTTTAAAGAAAATTACAAAATATACCGTAACCAACCTAGGCTCACTGGAAATACGTTCCGCTACCTACATTTTTGCAAAACTCCAGGAACTTACTTACTTACTACATACAAATCGCTGCAGCTTCCAGTTGAAATGGACACTAGAGGGATTAAAAATCTCACAACTGTTATTCCTTTTCACACAAAGTATGATCTGCAAGTCCACAGTTTCCATTAATAAAGTCTAATTTTTGTATACGAACTTGAGGGCTATTATGCTGTGGATTCAAACCATTTTTAACATGCTTTGACGTTCGAAAACTGGCATATTTAAACGTTAGTGTCACATATCACATATGGGTTTTCTATCTCAATATTACTCAGTAGCTCGAAAACAGCTGAAAGTTTAAATAGCACAGCTGCATCAACAAATCAGCTTTTATATCACTGTTGCATTTGTTAAAACTACATTTCCAACATGATAGAGCATTCACTTTTAGTGACGCTTCTCGAATATTTGAATTATGAACCACCACAATACGTACCTGAAGCAACGTAATACAAACACAACAATTGAACTCACGTTTTAGCACAACTAAAGAAATGTATTTAGAGGCACATATTTCCAATGAGCCTGGGTTGACCATAACGGTCATGCATGACTGTCAGAGCTATAAAATAATTGAGCATAGAGGCCTTGAATGAATTTCTTGAGTTCATATTGAAATCACTAAGTGATTTCACTAAATGATTTCACATCTATTACACAGTTCAAACTTGTAATCTATTACTAGCCACTTGTAATCCAGTTTAACCAGCCTCTAAATGTGCTGGAATAGTGTGATGCTGTGAACATTCACATTAAATTGTTTGGAAAATTGTTCTCTGCAAATTGCATTCAGTGCAAATTTTGGCTGTGGTTGCACCATTTCCTGATTTGCATTAAACATATCTCAGTGCAAGCAAACAAACAACACTATCATGGGTGAAATTCATACTCAATAAATTCAACACTGTATTTTAAGACACAATTATTTTTGGTAATTTTATAGTATCATTATAAATACATTTTTATTAATATTAATTAGAAAATATACATTTTATTTGAATATGTTGTTGATTTCATGCATTCTTTTATTAGATACGTTATGTATCCTTATTATATAAATTAGTATTCATTATTTTTATGACATTTTTTGTTTTAGTTTTGCCTTGTGATGCCCTCAAGATGTTGTTTATTTATTGATCACAGTTGAGAACCTCCTCAGAAGGTAAATCTAAGAAGCGGCAGACATTATTGTTTTTAAGGTGAAACACTTGAGATATTAAAGAGATCTCAGCTGTTATTTTTCTCTTTCTTTTGGATTTCAGCACTCAGCATTGTTTTGCTCATAGTTGCCATGGTAACTGTGACAGTGATAACTTTCATGTCTGCAGGTGTGCAGCTCTGGCAAAATTTCAATCCAATATCTTCTTGAATAGTTCAAAGCCCTGCGGATGATCTGCCGTGCATGCCACGTGTCTTTCAATTTAATGATGTTACTTGTGAAATTTCCTCATTACAACAAGTTCAGGTCAGTCTTAATATGACTCTTAACGTCTTTTAAGCATTAACCTTAGTGTACTCCGCCTGAGCTTAGCAAAATCTTCAAACGCTCCTCCACTACTGCTCACCTGTAAGACCTTGCTTCCATATTCTCTTTGTGTTTTTAGACTTCTACTGCAGTAGCTTGAGACTGAACCCGGGAAATGGACATCAGTGGCTTCACCTGAGCTGTTGTGGGATCTGTCTACTGCTGAACCTGTAGTAGAATAGAAAGCTACTCTATTGATTGAAAATGGCAATTTGCTGAGATGCAGTCAAAATAATACTTTGCACTCATTGTTATGAACTACCATATTAAACATGACGAATGTACAGAAACAGATTGTTTTCCACATACTGTACATTATTGTTTCTCCTCTAAGCCCCGCCTTCTGAAACAGTTCATTGTAAATACGACTTGACCACTGACTTAGAAAACGTAACTTATTTAAAGGTTGTGAGTCAGAAGCACCAGCAGCAACACAAAAGCAAGAATAATAGTTCCACCTCCTTTCTTTGCATTAACATTTGGGTTGTGTTTAAAAAGAAACCAGCCTGTGACATAGAAAAGTGGGGAAATGTTGAAACGAGCCATTTAGCTTTTATAAATAATATCTCTTTGATTTTGAAACTTGAATCTTTACAACTTTAGGGATCTTATCTTTACACTAACAGTTTGTAACACTCCAAAGAGAAAGGAAAATTTGAAAAAGCATCATATATGACCCCTTTAAATTGTAATAATATTTTAACATTACTGTTTTACTGTATTTTTTATCAAATAAATGTCTTGGTGAGCAGAGACATCTGTCAAACATAAAATAATAGGAAATAACCTGCACTCATGAATGATAAAAAATGATATACAAAATATAAATTATATACACTCTAAAAAAAAACAACCAATCTGGTTGTGTTCAGATTTTACCCAGCATTTTTTAGAGTGTATAATGCATTAAGAACTAACAACTGAGTTTTTTGTTGTGAAGTGTTATCTAAAGACTAAAATGACCCCATAGCATACCAAAATGAATCAATCTCATTTGCAAATTAATAAAGAAAAAGTGTTAATCATCAACCAGAAAGATGTAAACCTTTGATATTTTTCAATGAAAAAGTCTTTAATCACTAGTATTCAGATGTAACATGTCTGCATTAAGATTGATGACTGCTTGAAGAACATCTGCTCTGAGCACAGCTTGTATGGAGCCGTGCGAGTGACTCTTATGTGGCTGTTTTCATTTTCAATAATGGCTGATACTGCAGCATCGCACCCCAGCTCTGTGAGCCGGCAGCAGTCTCTTCACTCAGCTCTAAGGAGGAACATCAGACTATTTAAATCTCTCAACCAACCAGTGAAGCACCCTTCAAACCAGCACTGCTCCATGTGTAACAGGACGCAGGTGCAGTGTGACTGTACTGCTAAAGCCAATTAGCAGGGTAGTCTACTTCAAGAGACATTCGAATGATAAAATTACTGGATGATCACAACAAAACATGACTGGATTTAATTCAGAGAGGGCCTCTGACATCTGCCAAAACTCAATGTTCTTTAGGACATTAGAGAATCTATATTCGTGGTGAATATATAGAGTACTTATTCAATGCAACGCAGCACAGTTGACAGTAGCCAATGACTTCTATTAATAATAATAATAATCTATGCAAGTCAGTCACTACCATCAACTTGTTTGGAATAACACAAGGGTGAGAAACTTGTGACCAAATTTTCATTTATTGGTGAAATATGTCATGTATTTTGGTCAGTCCAGCAACTATTTTCTTAGGGTCAGCACAGAGATAGTTATTGGAATATTTGTATATATTTTATCAGCAACATTTAATCATTTAAATACAGAGAATGTTACAGGGTTGGAATCTTGCAGATTTCTCCACATACTTTAAATGTTGACTTGCATACTTAACACAGTATACATATTGGATACAGCAGTAAAGATAAGAATATGCTATTCTGAGCGTAGCCATTGGCTAGAGATGGGGTCATACACTCCTGCTCTCCATTCCAGCTTCCCAGTGAAATTACTAAATAAAATGCAACAAGACACCCCCGATTCTCATATATATTCATTGATATGCAGTAGCAATTTTGTTTGGTTGTTTGCTTATTTTTAAGATGTATCCACAGGCTGGTTTTGAACCCATATAGATTTCAGTAATATTTGTTTTTCCATTTTCGCTTCTTTCATTCTCTCTCACATGCCCTCTTTCTACTATTAGACATCCTTTCTCTCTATTTTCTATTCAATCAGCATCACTGCAGTCCTGTGGTCAGGAGCGTGTGGTCAAGAGAAATTATGGGAAATTGCAGACGTATCTGGTTTTTATTGCATCAGTGTTGTCACAATGAACCAAGTCTCTTGCGTGCAAGTACAATATGTCCTCAAGGTTCAGATCAACATAGCCCTCGGTTAAAGGGATAGTCTAGAAAAGAATCTCACCCTCATGCCATTCCAATCCTGCATGACTTCTTTAAACACAAAAGATGACTCAACAAAAGCACATTGTATACCACTATACATTTATTCTATAAACAAAAAAAATAATTGAGACATTTTTCAAAATAACATATTTTATGTTTCATAGAAGAAAATCAGTTGGTTTGGAATGACAGTAGCGTGACGAAATGACAATGTTACTATTGTTACTAGTGAACTTTAAAATGAACATAACAACAGGTCTGTTGCTTTGGGGGGTTGTTTGTGAAATGTAGTAGAAATGTAGTTGTGCTTAGTGTGAGCTGTGATTAATTTCAATACATGGCCAAGTAAGTCATCATAGTCAACATAATTATAGTGGAAAATGCAAGTTTCTTTGGCCTGCTCAAAGAAATAGATTTTAAAATGCTTATGACTGACAAGGTTGCTTATGACGACCTTGGCTTGCACTCACCTCATAGAGATTGGCTGCCTTCCGGCAATTTTTGCTTCTCATTTGCCTAAAGTTTAGTATTTCTCAACTTTTTGACAGTCTCACCATTTACTCTATTCCACCATCAATCCCACAATCCCCTGCATAAGCCCTCTGCCAAGCTCCCATAGAGAGCAAACACTCGCCTTGTAGGGTCACAAAATAACAGCATCCTCCTTTGTTAGACCCCACTGGACATTCACAACCTCTTACTTGGACACTTTTTGTTTTTCCACTCGTTTTGACTTTTGATGCATCGCCCTTAATCCCACAGTTGCTGTCGTCAACTCCCGACACTCGCTTTCACTTTTATCTTCTTGTCCTCGCTGCAGTCAATAAACTAAGACTCTGGGGGGAGCATAGAGAGGAGGATCGAGCGACGGAAATAACAAAGTTGTACGCAAACTTTTGTCACTGCTGGGCCGTGTTGATAATTAATGTCAAAACAGTGCAGTGGTATGGGGCAGCAGTGGCTTCATTTTGAGCTTGACATGGTCGCAGTGCGCCAGCAGGCTTCAGAGAGCTTCAAGGGCTGCAGAAGAGACATATTCCAGCAGAATGCACCGCCAAGCCCTGCCACTGCCCCTCTAATGAGGAGAGGGACTGTCAACAGTCGCTTCTCTTGCTCCCTAGCCAAGCCTCACTTCCTTATTCGTTCTCTTTCCGTCTCCCTCTCACTCCCCACGGGATCCCAATTCCCCATAGGCCTTTTCTGCCATTCACACTGACTTCACAAATTAATCAAATACCCTATGAAGTGCCCTTAAATGCACTCTCATTTTCACCCTGTTAAATTTTGGACCCATTACCAACAAGCCAGCTACATCGATGGTTTTGTTAGGAGTGCTAAAGTGGGCCAAGATGCATTCCCAGCATGGCTGTTTTCCACAAGGAAAATTAATATTACAACAAAAGAGATCAAATAGTGTGTAAACCCTTTATTGTTCTGAAGTATCACTGTGCAACACCAATGGATAAAGTTTTCTCTGTTTGACATAGACTGCATGTGAGAAGAGGCATATTACTTTGGCTAATTTACTGATAGTGACCACCTGTGGTTTTTTGAAATTACTCTGCAAATCTTGCTTGTTGAATCAGTGTAAACATCAAATGGAGCATGTTGGGCTAATTTACCCTGTTCATACAGTGGTTCTTCAACAGGGTCAACTGTTTTTTCCCCCAAAATATTTCTACTTTCATTTTTCACAGAAGAAAGAAGCTGATACAGATTTTTAACAACTTGAAGTGATGACAGAATTTTCTTTTTTAGGTTAATTGTCCTTGTGAGAGTTTGTGATGTTCCCTACCTGGTCTCGTGGCATACATTGCTGCACTTTTTAGCGAGACATGAAATACGTACCAGCAAGTACATACCGTAACACTGCAGTTTGCAAAAGAAATGAACCCTAGAGGCAGTAAAACTCAGACACCATTTATTCCTTTTCATTTACATTTACAGAGTTTTAATTAATAAAGTGTAATTTTCACACAATTACTTAATAAGAATATCATGTTATGACTTCAAAATAGTAATATGCTGGGATATTTGAAAAATTATGCTTTTGAACGTTAGCATCACACATTTCCAGCTTCATATCTATGGCTTTTCATAGACGGTAGGTTTGTTCGGTGGCTCATGGAGTACAGAGATGTACTTGAGAGGCAAGGAGCTTTGGTTTAAATCATGTGTAACTACAGTACAAAAAAAAAAAAAACAGTTCACATTTACATAAAAGGAAGTTGAAATTGCATGGTTGCATCAACAAAAGCCTTATTATATCATTTTAGCATTTGTTAATATCGGGTAGGTTTAGGGTTGGATTTGGTGTCGGGCATTTTTCCAACATGATAGAGGACGTTAACTTTTAGCAACAGTCCGTGATATTTACATTCTGAACTGCCGCAATACATATCTATATCAACGTGATAAAATACCTATATCAAAAAAGATAGGTACTGTAATGTAGATGTGCAAAATGTAAGTTACAAGCACAATTTCATAAGGTGGGGATAACAGTCAACCAGCAAATTAGACAAGCTTTTCCAATGAATCCAAGCTGTATATAAGCTGTACCTAATTAATTTTTAATTAGTCTTGACAAGTCCATTTACTTTTGAAGTACATTTGATCTTGTTTCAAGGATTTCTAGATATTTTAACTGGAAAAAAGATCAATAAGAATAGGAATTTATGCTCTTTAGACAGTAGACGGTACAGTTCTCTGTGTGCTTAATGAACTCTGCATATTTAAATATTTTCCCTTTAGAACAATGGCTTCTAAATTTGGCAAAATGTTAGCAGTTGGTGCTTGGCATGATACTACCCAAACACTGACAGGTGGCGTCATTGATATTTGATAGGGATATGGCCTTTTCTACAGTATATTCAATTCAATTCAAATTTATTTGTATAGCGCTTTTCACGATACATATCATTGCAAAGCAGCTTTACACCAAAGTAATGTTTTACAGTATAT
>JAUCMS010000105.1:16366597-16397128 GCA_032357445.1 Enteromius radiatus
ATTGGCCCGGGTTGATCCGTTCCAGGTGCGAATCCTTTGCTGCCAGGGCGACGCTGATCGGTGCTCGTCACAATATACTTTATAATATAGCACTTTGGTCAACCTTAGTTGCTTTTAATGTGCTTTTTAAATAAATATTGTGTGTGTGTTATATACACTGCCATTCCCCCCACTAAGGCTGCATTTATTTAATAAAAAAAAGAAAGATATTGTTAGATATTATTACATAATAGTCAGCCATTACTCCAGTCTTACTCCAGCCGTATGATCCTTCAGACTTTTTTGTAAACAGTTGTGCTGTTTAATATATATATATATATATATATATATAGAAACCTGTGATATATTTTTCAGGATTCTTTGATAAATAAAAAGTATAAAAATAAATAAAATATTACTTGTAATTAGATTAAGCCTATATTACAAATACTCATTATCAGATCACAGTTACCTTTCCACGGATTGCATGATTACAGATTATTCACAATGGTAGCAAATGATTCATAATTTATTGATTGTCCATAAATCCCTTTGTTCTTTTTTTCCTTTCTAAAAAAAATCTTCTGGTCTTTAAATGCATCACATGCATTTGCTTTAATATATGTCTAGAAATAGTTTGTCCTCGTTTTTGTGTAAATCATGTGATTTACAGTACAGTTTCCATCTGATGGACAATACATTCATTTAGATTTGTGTAGAGGGGAAGGCTTGAGCCATAACATCATATAGACTTGGGGCAAGTTACCATAGCAACCACATAGCAATATACTACAAAAAAAAAAAAAACTTACAGCACCAAAGGAACCACATAGCAACAAACTAACAAACATTCACAACACCCTAGCATGTTCTGCATTTTGCACAGCCAAGAATCATGAACTTTTACTTTAAAAAAACACATTCTTCACATCACTGGCGATCCCTACCCCCAAAGTGAAGCCCTAAAGCATCTGTGCTGTTGCATATGTCATTTTGTGTCTTTGACCCGCCTACTGATTATTTAACGCACTGCACTATATATATATATATATATATATATATATATATACGGTGCAGTTTACTTTCACTTTCCCTCAGTGTAGGCAATCAAGAGCAGCGTACATGCATCTTTCAGTGTTTGATTCAAGTTTGCTTCAGTCTGATTCAAGTGTTGAAACCTTGGAAATATATGTACTGTATATAAGTGCTATATTACTACTAAACAGTGATTCTATGTACAGTGGTTTATTAGAGGTTATTATTATGTTTTTGTAAAGTCACCAAGGTCACTGCTTTCTGTCTCACCTTTAATATCCAATTACAAATCACTGCGTTGGCATAAAATGTTGAGACAATATACTGGGGACCATTCTTATTGATTTTTGTCTCTTTTCTTTAATTAGCTGTGCGGCTTAAATTGTGATTTCATCTGCCCCCTGGCCTAACCGTATTGATTGCCTGTACTTTCCTCTAAAACAACCATCCTACGTATTACCTTTTTCCCCCCCGTCCCGAGCCCTTGCGGTTTGGTGTGCTAACTGGTGTGCTTCTGTCTGATGGGCTGAGATGTGGCAAAATTTCATCCCTCGGGAGAAAAAAATCTATTACGGTGTTTTGAGCCACCAGTGGGATTTGAGGGCCAAACAGCAAAACTGTTGTGTTTTCTCATCTCTGAATTTCATCAGGGGAATCGAGCAAACATGTCAATGAAATGCCCGAGGGGCAGTGTTGAATTTTTGATGAAGTGAGGCCCCTTTTGAAGAATAGCAACAAATCTCAGAGTGTTTGTTTGCTGTGGCTACATTCACCCAACAATAAGTTCAGATGTCTGAGATCAGTCTTGGAGGTTTTCCTTTTGGAAGAGTGAAGCCTCTTTTGTGTTCCAGAGACATCAGATATGAAGATGCAAGCCTCTCTTTGGCGCACCGGGGTAAGAAATGAAAGTCATTATTTGCCTGAACACACTGTCATTGTGCAGCAATCATCCACTGAAAAATGTAATTATGCCACGTTTAATTCTCACAGAGTGGCGGTGGAGCTCAGGAGACAACTTCAAAGGTTATGCTTGCATGAGCTTTAGAGAAAAATTCTTTGCATTGTCCAGTTACATCACCAGTATTTTATAACACTTATCAAAGCCATATTTTCAGGGATGTTTTCCGTCTTTCAAGCTGCCCGTCTTCTCCTCTTCATTGTTTCATTACCATTTAATGTTCTTTGAAAGCATATAATTAAGTTCTTCATCAACACTACAGATCTCTCCAGGGTCTGCGCATCTTTTGTCCACTGTGGAATTGGAAATGCCTTTCTACGTTGCTATCCACACATTTTAATTACAAGCTCACCACCAGTTATGGCCCCTGCTTCAGCTCAATGATGAGGTTGTCCAATAGGATCCAGGCTTGAAAAATCCACATCTTCCAGTGACATTTGCTTGGGTTTCGGAGGGGGGAGGATTACAGGAAGGAGCATATGAAATGGTGATAAAGGTATTATGTGGTTATTAAGAGTACCTCTCTAGTCAATAGCCTGTCATATGAGAATCTCATAATCTGGTTGTAATCAGATGAGTGTGCTGGAGCAAAAGAACATTACATGGTGTTTCAGCAGGAAGATGATGGGAGATGATTACGTGGTATGAAAAATGGTTATATTGGTTTGCAATCTTTCATTTTTTCAGTAAACATGGACACATCCAAATATCCTGAGACGGATTTGACATCTACCCAGGGAACCAACATGCTTTTAACCTGAAGAATCAAAAATCCTTGATCTGCCACATACTCAGAGGGAATGAGAGGAAGAGCCCATAGGTCTAAGCCCTTCAAAGCTTCCTAATGGCAGATGAAAACAATAGAGTAATCCCTTTTGTGAAGCAGAAATGCATGTTTTGCCAGTTGACAGCCAAAGTGTGTTAAAGACTCAAAATCTAAGTCCTGTGTTTTTGGATTATTTTTTTAGAGACCAGGTTATTGGAAATGTGAATTTAATATATATAACACATCAGACGTGGTGTGTGTGTGTGTGTGTGTATGCTTTAGGAACACTGTAAAAAAATTCCATAAAATCTATGGTAATAAAAACTGGCAGCTGTGGTTGCCAGAATTTGACCATGAAAAAAATACAGTAACAACATTTCAGGTTTTAGGGTTTTAAGTCAAATTTACAGTTAAATACCGTAATGTAATTTACTATTATTATGTTAATTTACCAACCTATTGAACTTTTGAAATACACTGATAACCACCAAATGCAAGTGGTGATGAGAAAGTCACATGATGAACCAAAGCCCATCACAAGCATTTTTAAATATGAACATATATAGAAGGTGCTCAGTGTCATTCACACAAGCACCATCACGAGAGAATCATTCATCTGAAATACGCAATAAACATTAATTTAACAACATTACTGTAACACACAATCCTAATAAACATAACTGATAAGAAAAAAAAACTAAGAAACATAGTTATTTCAAAGAAAAATCATCAAATTCAAACAAAATTTTAAATGCAATGCAGGGAATTCTGGGAAATTTTACAGTAATTTACCATTAACCATTTAACAGTTTTTTTACTGTTAAAATCGTCATTTTTTACAGTAAAGAGTTAACTTTGTTTTTTAAATTGTTTAAGAAAAAATGTATTTGAAGTTATTTTTTACCTAATAAAATAAACCAACTGCAGTTTGATTGAAACTTTATTATTACAAATTAACTCTTCATATGTAGTATGTATATGTATGTACAGTATACTAATTTGTACTGTGTTATATCATACATTAAAATGATCAGATTAAGTAATTATTTTGAGTATGTATCACTTCAAATGATTAATAATTTATTGCTAACATTCTTTTTTTTATTTAGCGCAAATGATTGTAACTATCAGGAAAATATATTTATTTTATTTATTTTTATGGGTTAAATCTTAATTTAAATTGATTGATTCAGGGCTTTACTCTTCTGTTACAAACATAAAGCATTGCAGTCTAAGTGCAGTCTACCTCCAGGGTCACATATAATCATCTTTAAAGTCCAGCATTTTCTTTACCTCAGATGGAAATGCATATTCAGACCTAGCATACGGGCAGCAGACCGCAAACAGGCTGCATATTTATTTCCACATCATTTATTCTCATTACACAGTCTTCAGGATGTCAATGGAGCCATTTCTGCTCCATTGATACACCAGTGTGTGTGAGAGAGGGGGGGAGATAGAGAGATGCGAGATAAAAGGTATTATTGTGTTGAGGTTGAACTGGTGAACTCTGACACTTTTTGAAAGAGGTTGCAACTCTTTGCTAGCCCAGTGATGATTGTTCATTTCTCCATTCGTCACTGGAAAATTCTCTAAAAGAAAAATATCTGAAGACAAACAATTAATGTTTTAATTTGGCAGTTAATACTATAATAGTAAAAAACCGATATGTCAATAGTACAATTTAAATGTTTATCTCATATGTACTGTATATCAGTATTTCAGTATTGTCCGTTATATTTTACACACCCTCTGAATACACAGCGATATTCACACCGCAATTAAGCTCAACTAACAAAAATCCTACTGAGATACTGTTACCAATCTGCTTTCAGCTGAGCAACATGTTCTGCCACACTGGCCATAAGTCTAACCTTTTTGTCATCACATGTCTGATACTCATCACTATAGATTGGTGTAGTGCAAGCACTTTCCTGCCCCTGCAGTAGACGCTTAGATGTGACAGGTGTCTGCTGGCTGACAATAAATCAATTTGGATTTAAGAGAGCACCTACTGAGGAGCAGTGGGCCTCATAAAACGATCCAATTACATTTTGTGCTGGGTGAATCTATGGTCTTGTAAGCCTCTCAATTAGATTAGATCGGCCCAAATTAGATTAGTTTAGATTTTCGCTGGTCATTTGCTGCCTTTGAGGGGATCCACCAGAATGAGTTAGGCACTCGTTTACCAGTTTAGCAGGTATGAATTTCCTCTGTTAATTCTGATGTGTTGGCTATAATAAATAAACTCAACTAAATGGGTTCAAATAGGGAGATAACTGACAAAAACTGTCAACACCAGTGATGTGTAAACTTTAAGGGTATGGGCTATGGCTTATATTAAATATAGATATTATATATATAAATATTTACATGTGTGTGTGTATGGATATAAAATGTAACGGTACACCAAAATTATAGTTCAGTATGTACCTTGAACTTTTTTTTTTTTAAAGTCACAGTTCAGGAAAAAACTATAGATGAATTATAGGAGAAAAAAAAATCTAAAAATAAAAATTATATATATGTCTTTTTGTTTAAATTTATTTATTAAACAATGCTTTACTAAAATTGTATATCTGTATTTAATTAATTATAGTACAAATTATATTTAAAATTCATCCAATGCTGCAAACTACATCATACTACAACTACATGCATTACTATAATATTTGAGGTAACAATGTACACTGCTCAAAAAAATAAAGGGATCACTAAAATAACACATCCTAGATATGAATGAAATATTCTTATTAAATACTTTGTTCTTTACATAGGCTTTATTAAAATTATCAATGGAAATCAAATGTATTAACCCACAGAGGTCTGGATTTGGAGTCACACTCAAAATTGAAGTGAAAAAACACACTACAGGCTGATCCAACTTTGATGTAATGTCCTTAAAACAAGTGAAAATGAGGCTCAGTCGTGTGTGTGGCCTCCACGTGCCCTGTATGACCTCCCTACAATGCCTGGGCATGCTCCTGATGAGGTGGCCAATGGTTTCCTGAGGGATCGCCTCCCAGACCTGGACTAAAGCATCCACGAGAGGAGAATGCTAGATAAATATTAAATATTTTAAGAAATTGAAAATTATTTTACTGCACATTGTTTTTGTTTTTAATCATAAACTACTGTAACACATGTAAGGATGTTGTGACATTGTCTGTTACAGGAGATTTATCCAAGCAAATTGTGTTTTGTGATGTATTTTGGATCAAATAAATGCAGGTTTGGTGAGCAGAAGAGATGTCTTTCAAAGACATAAAAATCTAAAAACATTTGAGTTTGACAGGTAGTGTAAATAAAATACATATGAGTTTGTGGTGTGGTTACATTTCAGTAATATTGACAGTCAAAGTTGATGAGATCTCCAATGAGAAACAGCAGGATGGGATTCAGGCTGCACCATTCTTCCAGAATTTCAGCTAATCGGTGACTTTCAATGCATTTGGAGCCACAAAACTTGTTGTATGCACTTTTGGCAAAAATGTTACATATTACATCTGAACACACCTACAATAATGTGTTTGATTTCAGCGAGTGGATATCCGGGGCATTAATGCATGTATCAGAATACACGGAATTCACTTCAATTAAAATAGACTACGCTCAAAAGAGTATAATTAACTATAAGCTGCACTTACAAACTGCATACATCATATTATGAAATTAATGTTTTAAATATATAGATATGTAATGATACAAACTGCTGATTCATTCAGGAATTAATATATATATATATATATATATATATATATATATATATATATATTTGCAAAATTGTAAATCATACATAAGGCAGGTTTACAGTTTATAAAATTATGTTTCTGCTCGAGTGAAGTATAATTGAAATATAATAATTCAACAATCAGATAGATATAGTATTTGTTCTTATGGTGTCTTTCTTTATAAATGTCACTTGGTTCGATATTTTATGTAATGCAAATTAAATTTAGCATTTTAATTGTTCTTTTTAGGACTTTCTTAACTGTATATAACCTTAAACCCATGGGCACTATAATGCATTTTTCCATGACAATAGCCAAGTTTCCATCCAGTTTTTATGCTGTTTTGTTATCGACAAAGATAAAAGCAAATTTCACAATTTTTTTTTTTTCGCAAATTCTCTTTGTCGATAACAAAACAGCGTAAAAACTGGAAGGACACTTGGCTTGTGTCGACATTTACAAAATTTTATCAATATTTACCATTTCCATCAGCTATATCGGTAAAAAAATTTGAAGCACTAAATATTTTTTTCGCAAAATCTCCTTGTATGGAAACTTGGCTACTGTGGTACCTATAAAAGGCACACAAGACATAATCCAGGAGCCATCAATTGTGCTGCTGTCTAAGGTGCTGAAAACACAACAGGGGCCAAATATTTTTTTTAAGTCCCTTCAATTAACATACCAGTATTTTTACTCTGCTAGCCTTAGCTGGTTTAAACGGGTCTCCCAGCTCGGTCAAGCTGGTTTTCAGGCACTCCCAGCTGGACAAGCCTCTCGAAAACCAGTTGTGTGTGTGTTTTTTTAGTTGTTTTGTTTTTAAAGGAACAAGATTTGGTGTTTTTATGCCAATTTGATGTAATAAAAGTAATATAAGTCTATATATATATATATATATATATATATATATATTAATTATACATAATCCAGGCTGAGGAAAGTGACATTATACAGTGACTCATTGTCCTATTAATACCCCTAAGTCTTCTGAGAAATTCATATTCAATTGGCATATTGTCGGTGAGTAGAGTCACTGTCATTGAGAAAGGGGGTGTGTTAACCTCGGTCACAATGTATCGAAGTTGTGGAGGGTTTTCTCGGTTGCCATGGATTTGTAAAAGCTATTGACTGCGTTCAGCCTTTCACTGAACGTATTTGTAAGAGAAACGCACCACTGAAGGGAAGCATCATCGCTCGAGACATTCCGCTGTCGAGCGCTGACTAACAACAGCTCGAGCTCTACACACTTCGCACACAAACTACTGCGAAAGGTAAGCAATACTTTATTTTTTGTCGATGAGATGTTTTATCCTCGATATGTCAGTAGATACGCGTGTTTTAACACTTTGAAAGCCTGTTATGTGATGAATGAGAGTTATAGTAAAGCGCATCCGACAGGTGAAACCAAACCCGGTTATTTACTATTCCTATGAGTAGCGTACTTGCTTTGAAGTCCAGCTGAGATATGAAGCCAAACTGACCTAATGTGTGCTATCGCGGATATTAAGGATGTTTAGATGATATGGAGACAGGACTGTTTGATGTCTTGCGTCATTATAGTAAGAACTGCATCATGTGTAGTATTAAAGATGGATTTAAGTGGCCATAGGCACATTGTATATTGCACTGCTTTTTGCTTGAGCCATATAGATGTATAGAAATGAAGCTGCAGCTCTTTTTCTCTTGGTTTATAGCATAATAGTGTATCAGAGGCAGTTTGTTCTCATGAGATTTAAGGATGTAGTACAATCTGTGAATCTAAAATAGATGCTGTCTTGCAGTTCTTTCTATGCAGCACATGTGGTACTTTCATTGCACTTGTGGTGGTTTAAGTATATCATGCTTTTGAAAACATGCCCTTGGTAGCCCTTGACATTTTTACCACTAACATTATATCTTGAATAGATGCTAATTTTTCTCTACAGGATTGATCTCTTTTGGAGTTCTTGGCTTACTCTTGGGTTCTCACTGAACCCCAGGCTATCTAGTCTTAAAATAAACGTTTCAGTTAAAAAAAAAAAGGGATTTAGAGCAAGCTGGTGAAGTTCCACAGTGTATTTTCAATTCTCCAATTGAGAAAATCATCTAACAGTATGTACTGCAGTGGCATATGGCGAGCTTTTTAAAAGAGGATGCAAAGTCCTATTCTTGCATTGATGGAGGTTTTTTAACGTCATGTTTCATTTAATGGAGAAATGGTCTCCATGTAAATGAAACAAATTATGCAATAACATTTATATTAAATTATATTATAAAACAGTGAGCTTTTTGAAAAATATTCATGAAGCCCTCCATAAATGGATGCCATTTATATATTAAGCAATTTCAGGTAAATTTTTGATTCAGTTGTTATCAAAAGTGAAGATATCTAAGTGGGTAAGTTGTTTCCTTTGTCTATTTTTTTACCAGTTGCAGGATGATTTATACTAGCCTGACTATATCAGGCCTCGTACGTCCGCTCAATTTCAGTTCGCTTCTGTAATCAGTCTGATATAGCAGACCATCTCTCAGTTTCTCTGTTCGGAAAAGATTAGGTGTGTTCGACTTCAAACAGCGCTGCAGCGACTGATCGGTCGGTGTATGACATCAAAGTACCGCAAGAGCATTTGGTTCCATAAGCTCTTTATGATCACTCTTTCAGTACTTTAATGGCATACACCGATTCGGTCACTGCAGTGCAGCTTCAAGTTGAACACACCTTTAGGTTTATCAGCTGTTACTGATCATCAACAAGAAACTGGGAAGGCCAAAGTCCGGCAAAGCGATCTGTGATTGGCTTACAGGTAGACCAATGATTTTAAACTTCAGACAATTTGACTGAAAGAACTTATAGCCTGAGGTAACATCAAAAACCACTGAAGAACCTTTAATTGTAAGAGTTTAGTTATACATAACATGTAGGCTTTTTAAACTCCTCAAGTAGTTTCTTTAATGTAAAACATATTGAATGCAGCCTTCAGAGTTGAATTCAGATGTGATTATGAAGCCTTTACGCCTATTATGAAAATCATATTCTTTCTAAATCTGTGTCATGACAGCAAGATAAGTTACTCTACTGTAATGAAAACAATTAAAGTCGCATTAGAGACAGAAGGCAGCCTCGTGTGCTTTGAGACTTCACGAGTGAATTTCGGTAGGATGAATTAGCACGGTGATTGGTTTCTTCTTCGGTCCAGAGTAAAGAGTGTGGAAAAGCCAGATAAGAAATGGGTTGGATGTTCTTCCACTGAGACAGTGGGTGTGATTTGCTACTAATGAGTGGTGGCAGAGGAATGAACATTATGCTCATCTGAGCTTGTGAGAACATCATAGATTGCTGGCTTTCTATTAAACATTTTAAAATCCCACTTCCAGTAACAAAAGGCCTCATTTATTTCAAATTGAAATCTTGCTTATGTACGATATCCAATGTGGCTGATTATCATTATTATGCAACAGTTAACCTGATAAATTGGGTTGGGTCACACATTTGTGTGTTTATTTACTGGGCGATTTAACTGCGAAATTATAAATCATTTCGCCTGCATATAGTTTGAAAGCATTATGATTTGTTATATGAAAGATATTTTACAACAGCAGAGTTCAGTGCACTTTATAGTAGCAAAGTTCAAGGTTTCAGAGTTCATAAGAAGTTCTAATGAACATTATCAACCTTTCGAATCAATGTGTGACGTTTCTTTTTGAATTTGATGACCAAGAACTAAGATTCCAATTTGAATTTAAATGAATGGAAACTAAATTAAATGATCAACTGTTGTTACTTTTTATTAATTATGTCTTATCTATGTTAAAACTGGATTTCTTTCATGGCATAATGGCCATTTATTTGCCAAATTCTGCCAATTGAGGCCACTGTGAGGAAACTAGGGCAAATTCCTCTCACCAACAGTCCACAAATAGAACAATGCAGGGCGCCACTATTATTCTATCAGATCCCTGCCATCCAATAAAATGATTTTCTCAGTTTATGTAAGGATTAAGTAATGTTTCTTGTTGAGGTGTGTAGAGGTGTGCTGTTTTCTAAACATTCAGATATATGATTTAACTGGGCAGATGATAAAATTACTAGAGAAGAAGGCACTTAAGCATTTCTAGGGACTGGAAAACCTTAGCAACTGCATAGGAACCACCCTAGTTTCATGCTAGCAGGTCTTGCGGTCAAGCACCAGAAATCTAGTTCTATATACTCCTTGAGGATCACTGTAAATTGATGTGTGATAAGACATTTTTCTTATTCATGGTATACTTTTATTTTATTCAAAGGTTGCCAAAACAATCTAGATTTCATTTTGTGTGGGAGATGACCTCTGTGGCCGAGCACAGTCTAGGCTAACTGATTTTCACTGTGGATTCGAACCATCGCAGGCAGAGATGAAACCTACAACGAGGCCTCTCATCTCCATGTGTGATGCCATATTCACTCAGACATACAAATTCAATTGAGGAACACCTGCGCCCTAAGCTAAAAAATATGCTGCATCTCGCTTTTCATTTTCATGCGAGCTTAATGCAGGCGCCAAAGTTTTCTAAAGCAGAACGACACTAAATAAATAAATAAATGAACGAGGGTGGTATGCCTGAAAAGAAGCGCAAATATGATGTGAATCCGTGTGAAAGGGAATGTGAGAGGGTGGAAAAATTATTCAGAATGAGCTTTTTAGTCTGGTTTGCAAAATGTAAAATTACTGGAAATGTCACAGAGTTGACATTTGCAGACTTTGCAAACTGGATTTGGTTTGGTAACAAACGATATATCAGTACTAAATCATTTTTCTCAAGGACTAAGTTAGAGAGTATTGTTGTTAAGCTAAACATACAAACTGCTTCAAAAGAAGAGTTTTGTCCAAAAAATTCCCTCATTACTTATTTATTCTCAAGAATAAACCTGGATGACTTACCTGGAGCATATAGTAGACTCTCCAAAAAAGTACAAAACATCTTAAAATACTATAAATGACTGTTTTAAATTTATGACATAGCTGTGTGTGAGGAAACAGAACCAAATTGAAATATTTATTCACTATTTTGGCTTGAGATCTGCTGCAATGCATCATCTTGACATTCAAAGTTTGAATATCTTAAGGCATGAATGAAATTTTAGAGATACAGCTTGTAAAAATCATGGTTTATTTATAAAGTACCTTTTTAAAACCTTTTAAAAAACAATAACAGTAAAAAAAAAAAATAATAATAATAATAGTAATAATAACTATTTTTTTATAAAATGTTATAATTAATATTTTATTATTTTGATTTTATAATGATATTACTACATATTCTGAATATTTTATATGAAATAATTAACAAATATGTAATATTAAAAATTAGTTGCATATTCTTATTGCAGTCTATTACATATCTATCACATATTTTTGTAATATTTAATATTTTGTTTAATATTTTATATTCTGTAAATTTAATTAAAGTGCTTCATAATTTGGTTTATCAGTAGTAAAGAGAAAGTCATAAAGGTTTAAAACAACATGAGGGTAATATATATATATATATATATATATATATATATATATATATATATTGTTATTGTTATATATATTGCTTTGTGAACTGTCTCTTTTAGAATTGAAACACCTTGGACCTACAGTATGCTGTATTTAAGGCTTTGCTTAAGGTTTTCTGTTACATAAAATAAGCTTCAGTTGTCAATTCTGAAGACATTCCTCACAGTGGCAGCACCTATAGAAACTGTTTTTCAGGATTACTAGCTTAAAGCCACTATCTCTGAGATCCACTCATTTTTAAAATGAAATTATTTTCTCTCAAGAAGAGGGCAGAGCCTGTGTGTGTGTGTAGCCTGTGTATTCAGTGCTTTTGAATGTGGGTGTAAAATAGATCAATTCTGTCTGTTCAGCATTGGGGGAGGGGAGTAACGTGTAGCTGTAGTAAAGATGCGGTGATTATAGTGATGGAGATTCTCCCCCATACCTTATTTAACAGGCTGGTTGTCATTGGAGTTACTCGGTCACCGTCATCACTTACACCAAAAGGAGAATTACTATGATGAGGTAATACTGAAGGACAAACCTGAAAAGGAGGTCAGTCTTATCAGACATGTTCAGGGTTCCCTTTATCCATCCTTTCCCAAGAGGCAAAAAGAAAGCAAGGAGAACACCAGGGTTTTACATTTTGCACATGCCTAAGGCAGTAGGAAAGCACAACTTCTGTACGATTCATCTAGTATTAGATGTCGTTTGATCATTCAGTATTTTTTCTGATCTTGAAGTACTGGATCGTTAACTGTTGGAGTGGACATTTTTTTTATAATTGTGAGAAAGTGCCCTTTGGCTGTTTGTGTATTTGAGGTAATATATCAGCTGCACACAGACTGTACAGTATTTTAGAGAAGCACCATTCTTTTTAGTTTGAAGTCAGCATGAAATTATTATCGACCCTCTTTACTTCTCTTTAATGCACTTTCCTTGTCCTATTGTGCATGTTTAATCATAATCATCTTGTGTTACATCAAAAAATGTATTTATAATAACACGTTACAGAACAATGTTTGGGTGTGAGTATCTAAATTGTCAAATTTAGAAGGATCAAGCTGCCAATTAGTCTACAAGGTTTTGTTTATTTAATTTTATTTTCATTCAGATATATGTCACAAGTATGTTTCTTGTCAGTTCAACTTTTTATCTAGCAATTGTGATTTTTAGCTCCTATAGTGTAAAATATATCTCACAGCAAGAGTTTATAACTGCTTTTAAACAATTCATTCATCTTTTCATGTGTTTTACCAACCATACCTCTATTCATAGTCAAATGAATTAAAAAAAAACAACAAAACAAAAAACAACAAAAAAGATCTGCTCAGCAATAAAGGTAACGAAAAAGGCAGTAGTTTCTTTAATGTCATGCCTTTGCATCCTTATTCATGCGTAACCTTATCAGGTTAGCTTGGATAAAGGAAGTTGAGAGATCAGCATCTTTTTAAAAATAAAACATCACATTTTTGCACAGGGCTGTGAGGCAAAATAACGCCAGCGGCAACATTTCCTGCAGGTGCCCATCCCCCAGCATGCCTGTGGTCAGAGTCTGATTAATGGTCCTATCTCTTTCACAAATCTCCACTTCCACAGATGCACTTTAAATCTTATTCGTGAGGCACAACGTATCAGTTAAACAACAGGAGATATGATCCTGAACTTTTCAAGACAGATCTCATACTGCACAGCAGGGTGCCGCATTAAAAAATCATGCTAGTATATGTCCCATAACATGGTGTGAAATATAGCATGCTCGTGATGTCTACAATATAATGTTCACTGTGATAGAGATATGAAACTCAAAGCATGTGACACTGATGGAATTTATACGAGCCATTATTCAAATCAGCAAGACCCAAACTGTGAAGGGAGCGGATTATATAAATAAAGACAAAAAAATAATAAAATGATGAATGGGCTTTGACCGCTTATGGAATAGCGACATCTTTGTCCCTGGGGTTCTCATAAAGGAGGTTGTGTTTCAGGGTTTGGGCAACCCTGGAAAGGCACTGCAAAGATGGAGTGGATGGAAAGAAAAGATGCTAGAAAGAAAGGATGAAGGAGGATAGATGTGACAGCCATGGGGACCTAAAAGTTCATGGCAGTGAAAAGGCTCATTGTGTCCCGGGACGTGATGTGAAACATGCAGAGGTTTGCTTTTTGCGCCAGTTTGTCCCTCTCGCTATGTAAACAAGGATGTACCAGTCACAGGACCTGCAAGAAGACCTTTAATAAAGAAACATTTAGCTCTTGCGTTAACAAGCTTCTTTATAAATTTAAACGGACAGTTCACCTCATCTTCTTCCGAACCTTTATGGTATTTTTTTCTTCTGTGGAACTCATACAGAGATGTTTTGAAGAGCGTTCATGCTGTTCTTTTCCTATAATGACACCAGATGAGAACCTGGAGCTGGTTGCAATGTTAAAAGTTAAAGTTTACACCTTGTGTCACTGTAAATGGTATCGTAAGTTCAAATAACATGGGCACTAATAAAAATGTATGCACTGCAAATCATTCAAGTGTTTGACGTGGATGAAACATAGAACATTGTTCCATTAACAAACTACAATGTAATAATTTTTCAAAGTTATAGAAACTTTGAAAAACTAAAACATATTGTATTTTATAAATAAATACTATTTAATAAATCCATTAAAATGATCCATAAAAAGTACAAAGTAATATATTTATTAAAGTTTTTTTATAGGCCTTAATTAAATGTAGATTTTTTATTTCATGTTTATTATTTTATTTCATGGTAATTATTTTTAGTTATTTGAATTTTAAGAAAGATTGTTGCAGGATACACTGTCAATCTCCAAGAAGCACCATAAAAGCAGTCAATACAGCTCAAGATCTATTTTACAAGTCTTCTGAAGCTAAATGATAGCTTTTTAAATAAATATAAAAAGTAATTATTGACTGAATCTTTTATACAACCTTTCCTTTTGCATTACAAGGATAACACATGGCTGAATAAATTATGACAAAATAAAGAATTATTCCTTTAAGCATGATTGCTTTTAGATTTTAAGTTGACAGAACACCCAAAACTAAGCTAAATAATTTAGCAAGGGCTTGTGGGTCGTTAACTTGTTTTATTATCTGAGGTCAATGCCAGAGCTAAGGACTTCAGCTTGTCTTGCATCACATTGTAAATCAGTTTTAATGGGTATGAACTCCATATGTGCACACATAAACAAAAACAAGACCAGCAGGTGCAGTCCCCATTTCTATCTTCTCTAATGCCCACTTCAATGTGTTTAGCATGCGCTATGGTCTTAACAAGCCTCTCTATACAGTATATCCAACTCGGAAACCATGTCTATCAGAGTGACAGAGTGTGAGACCCATATATAACACCCCCATTGGGACCCAATACAATGAAGGTGTTACAAAGAGACACGCAAATGCAAAAAATAAACAAAAAAACAACGCACATACTGCTAATATATGTGCGTGCCCTGCATAGAGAGAACATGTTTACTGCCTAAGAGCGGTAAAATGCTATTAGCTGGGCATCAGAGGGTTGATGAGCATTGATTAGAAAGAACCATGGACGGCATAATAAATGGCTCGCAAAATGAACTTCAGTCTCTGTCAGTCTCTCAATGTGCACTTAAACCTTAAAGACAGTGTTGCAAAGAAAAGCGTCTTAAGGTAATTAGATTCAGCCTTTTAAATGTGAAGTGTTGCACAAATCTCAACATATGGCCGAAGTTTGTGTGAAAATGTAATTGGATTTAACCCAACGCTAATCAAATTAGCTAGTTAAAATATCAATATAATTACATTTGAGTCATTCGGAAAACACTCATTGTAGATGTGAGAAGAACTTGCATCAGTCTTAACATGAGGAAACTGCATTCAAATAGAGCCATAAAAGCATTATCTTAAATGTAAATTTGTGTTTTTAATCAACCAACCAAAACATTTTGTAATAACTAGCAACTAGCTATTGCTCTGTCTGTCTGTTGTCTTATGTCTATAAACATCCAAATTTGAAAGCTTTTTGAACATTCAAACAAAGCTTATTTTGTAAAAAAAAAAAAAAATTAATTAATATTTGCAGTTATAAGAATTTATTTTAATTACAGTTTTTTACATTTAAATTTGACTTGCAATTCAGCATGCTGTTTGAAACCTCAGTTTGAAATGATTTATCAATAGAATCGCAATTTAAAAGCCATTCTTTTTGTGACATTTCACTGGAAATTTACTGTGTTCCTCCTTGTTAGGACACCGTTTAATCTCTGACAAAGAGTTTGCGGAAGGATAAGATGATCTTTGTGTCTGTCCTTGGCACTGTGCGCACCTAATCGTGCTTAGGGCCAGAAGTACAGCGATATTCAAGATCTCAATGTTCACATCCTGCAGGAACAGCAACTGTTGTACAAGAACGCTGCCAAACCTATAATTCAACACTGCATTCTGGGACCATGTCCCTTACTGACCCCGCTGAGAGCCCACAGCCCTGTGACCTCATTACAGTTTCTTCTGCAGGTCCTAGTGAAATCCCTTAAATTCAAGACAGATGCCAATTTGTTCAATTTATCTTTGTATTTAGAGGGAATACAGATGTGCTGTTAGTTCCCATATGGGTGATTGGTCACTAATTTGGGCAACCTTGGGAAATAAGGAAACTGGGTTCTTGAGTTACTTGGGTAATGAGCATTTGCTTGCAGTTAATTGCAATGAAAAATGCTGTTAGTGCTTTCGTTCCTAAATCTCATTTCTGTAGCACAACTGGTGTTCGCTTGATTCAATGCATAAATGATAAAATATCTATTTTTCTGCACACAAAAGCATGTAAATATACATCTGAAACACTTGAAACCTGCTGTAGTTATGTGATTGCAAATGTCATTATTGCAGAATTCAGGAGGGGATAGCATTTGATTTAGACTTTATTTGAGGAAATGTAATCACTATGCTTATAGCAGCAATTGCTACATGGCAGATTTAGGTACATAATGTACTATAAAACAGAGCGTAAGTGATGGTAATTTCAGCTTAATTGTTTTAGCTAATTACAGACATGCAGGTACACAGCAGAACCGGATGGAAAATGTTCACGTTTTATGTAAACTGCACAGTTGTTAAGCTTGCAGTAGTGTTTTCATAGGATAAAAATAGAGACTGAATGATGTAAGCAGAAGCAGTAGACACCGTTGTTGTTGTTGTTGTTGTTTTTTTTTGTAAGTATATTTCCATTGCATTGGTACGATCATTTTGAAATTTGAACCAATCACTTTTTATTGAATAATTATGATGATTTACCATAGCATGATTTTTTTTTTTCATTATGTGGCAGAAATTAGCTTCTGTGTTGTGTTCTTATGGGACAATATTGTGCAACAAATGTGCAAACTTTGAAGGCTACAGAAACACTGATTAAATTTAAATGACACGTTCTGCAGAAGGTGAAAATCTCACCTATTTTGGCTCAAGGGATGTTACATTTAATATTCTGTATCTTGGAAAACAATTTTTACAACAAGGATATATTTTAACAGTTATCAGACACAATACTACAGTCTTCACATACTGAGTGAAGTCTTGTTTGTTGTTGTGTTGTTTACCAATAGGCTAGTAGTAGCTTCTCAAGCAATGTATTCATCCTTAAGTTGCTATATGTGTGAACACCCCTTAGCAGTCAGATTTAAGTGTGAAAGACCATATTTGTATGGTTATTTTAAGAAACGTATGGGAAACTAAACTTTATCACTCTCAGGCTAACAGAATGATGAAAAAAGAGAATTGGTTTTCATTATGGGCTGTCCTTATAACAAAACATCTCACAATTAACCCTAATTAGTGCATACTGATCCTTTTTTGCCATTCTGCAATTCATCTTCTCTTTTTCTTCGAAGCTTTAGCTGTCTAC
This sequence comes from Enteromius radiatus, assembly GCA_032357445.1. Classification (NCBI taxonomy): domain Eukaryota; kingdom Metazoa; phylum Chordata; class Actinopteri; order Cypriniformes; family Cyprinidae; genus Enteromius; species Enteromius radiatus. The sequence goes on from JAUCMS010000105.1 coordinate 16,384,459, forward strand.
CCATTACCTGTGTCTTGAGGAGGTTTCTGCGCTCTCCTAATTAGCATCTAGCTGGGAAAGCGAGCACGGATGCGTTACTGTCAGCACCGAAGCCCCTCAGAGACCTGCTGTTATATGACTCACCTCAAATATGGCTGCCAAAGTGGTTTCACTTCTTTGTCAGTCATTGTACCAGTTGACATGGATGAGAAGAGACAGGAACAAAGCAGTTTTGCACACTTCTTTCCCACTAACGATGTTTGAGGAGAACAGTTATGTTAGCTTTCAACGCAGTCTTTTTCTATATGCTCATGTGTCTACATGCATAGAGAGGCTTTGTGTTGGGCTAAATTCGTATGACAGCATAACAATAACTGTTAGGCTTTTCGTCAACATCATTTGCATAGATTGTTCAGATCAAAAAAGGTCTTTTGTGTCACTGACAAGCATCGTTGTAATCGTCAATTTATATTTTAATTATTTATATATTTACGAAAATAGTTTTTCTTTTCTGTTTTATTTTTCCATAATTATAAGCCTGTCATATAATGTACGTTTCAAATGTTCAGCAAAGGTTATACGAACCCCCCTCGTTTAGAAATGTCACAGATCCAGGACTGTCAACAAAACCAGTGGTAAATTGCACGATGCAGGTGTTCTTCCTGCACCCGAGGTCTGTTAAATGTGACCCTTGTGGTGATCTAGCAGAGTGTGGTGGTAATTGGACGACGGGGCTGTCCATCATACAAATGGGGTCGAGAATCAAAAAAAGACCAGGCTACGTTTTCACAGGCCATCAGCTGTGATTGACACGTTGAGCTCTGCTGTGCAATAACAGCCCCGAGCAGTTTGTATCTGATTCATTACATCCACTAACTGAATCTTTCAAGACTGCTGTGTTTGAAGTTGTTTTCACTACTCTTTAATGTATTATTTTCCATTGACTGCAGCTAAGCCGGTTACTATGGGCAACCTGTGTCACATGGGACCCTTGATAGAACTACTAGCGTGTGAGGTGCCTGTGGCGTAAATACACCGCTTTCTCCACACGTGCATGCAACAGAAAGAAGAGGAACACTATTTCATCTGGCTGGTACCGTGAGAGAGTATTGTTTAATATTGTTGATAAGAGCTGCTTTTAATTTTCAAACCGGTTTTGGCAATTTTGTGCTGTTTTGGAGAAAAAATTATAATTCTTTCATCTTTTATTCACCCCCATGGAGCTTCTAAACCATATGACTTCCTTTCTTCTATGCAACCCTAATAGGAAAAAAAATTCTGCACTACAAAAATGTATTTTTCAATGTAAGAAAAAAAATTTATTATTTTCCCAAACAGGGTTTAAGACTAGTCCTAGAATAAAATAAATGTTAAGAGCTGTCTAAACTGGAAAAGGCTTGCACTGAGATATCTTAAAATACATCATTGCCATTGTTTGGTCTTAAAATGCTCATAGATCATGCATTTTTGTAAGACATGTTTCTAAAAAATTCTTAAATGTCCTAAATTAGCAAAGGTCTACTCAAAAATACATTCATATTATAAGACAATCAAAGTGTTTTTTGACCTTGCATGCATGTCAGCCTTTTGTTGGGGACTCCCGAAACCAAAATATGAACCCGTTATTACCCATTATAGGGGTACTTTAAATGTTTTACCTTCTGTGTTTTGTAATTATTTATGAAGTATAATAGCAATTTCTAAATGTATAAAATCATAACTTGAGCTTTTCGGCTTCTCAAAACGATGCAAAATTTCCATACAAATTGCCTAAAATTGTTATTTTTAAGTCTTTTGAAGTAATATAATACATTTGTGTGATATACAGACTTAAATATGCATCATTATTCACTGATAATCTCTCCTTCCAGCTGTTAAACTGTAATCGGATCATTGAGTGATTCAGAACCCCTTACCAGATTAGTTAGGTTTCATGAAAGAATTATGCAAACTGAATTTCTTTGTGAATTTAATCATTTGTTTAGGAACTCAATAACTTTGTTCAAGAATGCACAGAATGACCCGTTCTCAAATTAGATATTGCTACCTCTCTTTTGAACATACCTATAGAAATAGGGCAAATGTACTGTAAATGATTTTGAGATTTATTTACTTTTCCCTTTTAATCATGTGGCTTTTAGATTTATTTGTGCAGTTTTTATGAAGTTTGAATGGTCTAGTCCATTTTAATTGCATTTAGTTACCTGTTGTGATCTACAGAAAAAAGAAAGTCCATTAATTTGATTAACATAGGTTTGATAAATAAGGTAAGAATTTTCTTTTTAAAACTTCTATGATCGACATGCCTCGTGCAGTCTCCCACAGTGGTCGCCAGCTAAAAACAAAGAAATAAAGAAGGAGAGATTGAAAGTGGAAGACATAAGGAGAGTAAGGGCACATACTCATGTTCATCTCCTGCTGATCCGTATCTAATCTCATTACCGACATACAACGGCACCATATATAATGTCACTTTTTGTTTAGACAAAGATAGAAAAATAATCCTGCTCTCATGTCCCCCTCCCTCCACCTGTGGCAGCATGAGAGGCTTTGAGCTCCGGTGTGCCAGCTCGTCCATTAAAACTCACATTCCACTAAATCTTTTATGCCACCCTATAAAGGGCACTTGGGCAAGCTCTTCTCCATTCACTCCCAAGTGCTCAGCATTCCTCTCACTTGACATGAACATCCTTTGCTGGACCCAAGTGGCCTTTTATTTAAATTGTGTCTTCAAACAGAAACTACACTGTTTTGGTCTTGTTAGTAACTTTCTCAACCAGCCTCATTTGGAATAGATGCACTTCTGCTTTCCATCAAAGGCCTTCTGAAGAACTTCGATATTCTCGAAACATTTTGAATATTCCAATTTGAAGCCAAATTAGCAACCAAAAAATCCATTATAATTAAGGTGAGTTGACATTTGCAACAAATTTTACTTCAGCGATATGATGTAAAAAGGAAGAAAGAAAAATACATAACCAGAAAGGACCATCATTTAGAGGCAGATAAAGTTAATAAAGTACATTTTGCCATTTTTTAAAAAACTGTCATGATAACAAGATTTCCATTTAAATAACGCTATGTCTTTTTGGGAGTGTTGGATAAAAAGGCTGAATGGAAAAAATAATATGAATATAATATTACTACATTTTTATGTAAAATAAAAAAAAATCAGTCAGCAGACATGCATAAACCATGTGTCACAGCCACCTCCAGTCCAGTCACCTCACTCACCTCAACACATGCACGAGTTCAGCCACACCCACACACTACATCTCCCAGCATCCCACATGCACTCTGTCATGATCACTCATACCTGTACCAATATTAATTTTGCACAATAGGTATTGTGTTATGGTTAGCAACCTGTTTGTCAAGTGTAAAATCCGAGTATGTGATTGTGTTTATGATATTCTATTCATAACTACAGTATCAGTTTATTAATAATGTAGAAAGTGCTCTATAATGATAAATTATACATAGATTTATACATAGTTATAGTATGTGCTGTGGTAGTCAGAATGACCTCTTTTGTGACTGCGATATAAATAATAGAAAATGGCCTTGTCGCTGTAGACTGCTGTGAGTAATTTAGCATTAGCAGTGAAGTCACGTCACCAAATTGCTTTTGTGCTGTGAAGTGTGGATGACATACAGTGAGCTTAACCAAACCTAGCAGTGAATGCTAACAACAGACTTCACCTTCACTAGAGCGCTGAACACAAATATCATCCGTTTGCAGAGCGAAACCAGTTTTTAGGATACCACAGCTATACTGTAGCAGATTAGCATAGCAACACCTAGCACATCAGTGTAAAGACATTTGTGTTAAGGTTAGCGCTCCATGCATTACTAGCACGATTGTTCCCACTTCACATTTTATCACATACAGTTTCTTTGCTAAAGCTAAAGGAGATTTGGCGTTGCAAATGGATGTCTCAAATCTACTAGTGGTTCAGAACAAAGTAAAAAGGAGTGTGTCAAAAAGGGCAAGATATGATTTCTTTCATGTTTTTATTTAGTGAATGTACATATTTGTCCACTTGGTCTTGTCCATTCTGCACAGACTGTGAGGAGGGAATGATAACGGTTTGAAAGAGCCATGTCTACCTGCCGTTATCAATGGAAGACAGCTGGTGTGAGGAGATACGCTGGGAATTCATAAAGGTCCCAAGCTTGGCAAGACGTTTGCTCTCCACATTGCCTGAAATGAAACCCCTCCTCCTTGTGTTATTTTATATAGACATGTATTAAAGGATCTGTAAAGGAAATAGAATTTGAGAATGCAGCTGGCAAGATCCTGCGTGATTTCTGAAAAACAGCCATATCTTTAGGGAAAATGGGGAAAATGAACAGATGTTCATAACACAATAACAGCACTTGAGTCGTTCTACAAAACAGGTTCTTCTAAAGAGCTTCTGACAACTTTTTTAAATATTAAATTTACTTATTTAGTGTATTAATATCTATAATACTTTTTCTTGAAACCTTGAGCCAATATTTACATTTTGATCTCTTTATACAGTATGTGGATAAATATGGGGAAAATAAAATATGATTTTTTTTGCGTGCCTTTATTTTCCTGTATTCTTATTTTGTATTTAATTTTTTGTTCTAAAATGATCAAAATGCATTTTTCTTCATAAATAATACAAAGTGTGTGTGTGTGTGTGTGTGTGTGTGTATATATATATATATATATATATATATATAATTATTTATTTATATATGTATGTATAAAATACATAAAATATAATTTTATCATAGATCTTCAGAATATTTTCTTTTCTGCCCATTGTCATTACGCAAAAAAGCCATATTCAGTAGATCTTTATGTGTCAGCTAATTGGTTAAACATTGAATGAGTGAACAATTAACTGGTCTAATCAATTCTCTCTTTCACAAAATGAGAAGAATACTCAATCATGTGAAGTGCACCAGTGACCAAAGGCATGAAATCTGTCTCATGTGGCACAAAAAACTAGAAGCCAATCAATACTTGCTGAACATGCAAAGACGAAAAGACAGGCAGCTTGAACGCGTCCAATGCGTGTAGCATCACAGACGTTCAGACACAGTTTCCCGCTTCCCTGTACGCTTGAAGCTTGAATTTAGACAGGCAGCACCATCAGCAACCTTGCTTGCCCAAAGTGGGGGGATGCAATCCCAGGGCTACCACGAAGTAGAAACTCTACAGCCATTATCATTAAAACGCCACCAAAGGCCCAGAGACCATAATGCGTCCTTTCTGCAAGCGCTGCAGTTTCATCTGGCTCATTTGAGACCGAGGAGACCATAGCACTATGAATTATTGGCTATGGGATGCTTCTTCCTGCTAGCTCTTGATGGTATCCAGGAACAACCGCAAGAAGGAAGTGTGCCATCCTGCTGCAGCATTTTTTTGCCCTTTCTTTTCAACCCTACCACCCGTCAGCCATCTAATAGGGGTTTTAGTCTTCATTTATCTTCATTTAAGGTGGGGAGAGGGGATGGTTTTGTTTGCTGTTCGAAATATTACGCATTTGGACAAGAGAGGAGGGGTGTGCAATGTAGGCTATGTTTGACTGGGGGGAAGGGCGCTTTCGAGAGACTCCTAGATTCGCTTTTCCCCCAGACTCCTAATTACTCTGAAACATTCTTCCATCGTCTCATAGTCAGTGGTGACAACGGTTCAGAATTAAAGATCCTGGATGCCCACAAACGGTATTAACATGTAGATACAACAATGCGATGTGCATTTATCATGCTGTCGACAACGCTATTGAAAATGGAGTCTGTGCAACAAGATGACAATACACATTAATCAACTCCATTTACCAACTATACATATTATATTATACTTGCTTAAGTTTTATTTCAGTTGCTCATAGCAAACCATAGTCTCAAAGGGACCTACCAAAGTTTGTATTGGTTTATTTGACCACAAATGGATAGTTCATTGGTCCCCAGTTCTACAGTACCCTCCCCCATCCAGTTGAACCCCACACAATCAATGACAGTTTGATTTAACACTTGCAGCTCTAGAAGCCATGAGGGAGCTTTGGCCTGTCCCGTGCTTAGCAATGCCATTGATTGTTACTCTTAGTTGAGCCGCTGCTGTCCGGTACAGCTGATTGATTCGAGCAGCTATAGTGCACAGAGTGTGTCAGATATCGAGAGTGTATTTCAAGCTGAGGCAGACTCTTAAACAAATTAAATGCGCTTATATGGATTACTTAGCATTAGAAGTATTGGAGTAACTCTTTTTTTTTTGGCCCACTTCGAAAACCTTTTATTTGAGGAAACTTTTGATTTGTTAAGTAAAATGCACATGAGGTGATGACAAACAATGCAAAAAAAGGTCAGATTTTTAACTTAAAACGTTTAAGAAATTTGTGAAGTAGCTTGAATTTACTTGAGAAGCAAGGATATTAGACTTATTTACAGACATCTTCAAGCATCTTTAGTATGAGTGTGCCTTTATAAACAAGTAAAAAGTAGAAAATCTGCCATTAATATACTATATATGAACACATCTTAATGTCTTATATGCAGTTTAGCATTTTTATAGGATTTTGGTAAACATATTGGTGAAATATGGGGGTTATGTACAGGAAACACAAAATGACATAATATTAGAATATTTTAGAATATACTCTAAAATATTAGAAACCATTTTGCGTCTAATGAAAATTCTTCTTTGCAGGACACAAAATATGGTGATACATATCGTATTGATAAATGAGTTTAATAAGTTTTATACAATACAGTTTGAAATACTGAGAGATTTTCCCACTACTTAGGAGATTAAAATTTTATGCTAATCAGCGCAGCAAATAAACTCACGCTAAGTGCACTGTGATGATTTGCATCAATCAAAACCAATACTTTTAGAGCCACTTAAAAGTAGTGGTCAAAACCACCTCAAAATGATGTATACATTACTGTATACTTTAATCCTTGAGTGTGTGCCTGAAAGAGTTAACTGAAGCTATGAAGCATCAATTATGATTAGCCCAGGGCTGTTCATTGTCACTAATCAATATATATATATTTTTTCCTAATCAACAAGCGGCTTTGCCATGCAGAACAAGGTCTGACAGTATGCCAGTAATGGCACTCGCTCCTTTGATTCGTGACCCCTCGTTTTGTGTGATCGTATCAGAGACATAATGCCTTTCTGTGGTTTCGCTTCATTGCTGCCTCTGTCTTGTACCAACAAAGGGTCATTGCTCATTTGTCTCTGTCCTTTCTCTATGTTGTCTCTCATTTCTCATATCGTTCTCCTTCAGTACATATGTTTGGTTGGAAAATGCGTAAACCCTGTGATGGACTGGCCACCTGTCCAGGGTGTTTCCCTGCCTTTGGCCGACATTCTAGGATAGGATCCAGGAATCCTGTGACCCAACAGATGAGAAGCAGTATAGAAAATATATAAATGGACTGATGAAAAATGTCAATCTGGAGGTTTTAAAGGAATAGTTCAACCCCAAATGAAAATTCATATTCAGGCCTCATGCTGGAAAAATAAAGAAGAAAAAAACAAACAAATATGTTTTAAAAGAATTGTTATGCACCCTTCAGAATTGAATTGAGAATGTGTTTAAAATTCAGATCAATTCCTTATTTTTTGTTTAATTTGAATTCAAATTGGAAGTTTAATGTAAGTTAGTGTAATAAATTGAACTTGAAATGAAAAGGAATTTAGGTAACAATTTATTTTAAGATGTCCTTGTTGCACATGTTAACTGTACTTGTTGTTATAATTATAATACATTATATAAGAAATAAATGACAACGGTCCATTGAATTATTAGAAAAGTAATGCACACCCGAGGTGGTGATGCAGTCACGACAGTGTTCAATATTTTTCTAAAACTTCAACGGCCCAGAGTTAATTATTCCGCTTACACTATGGTTGCCAAACCTCAAAACATCGATCAGATGATATATTTCAAGGTATTTGTCCTGATTTTGTGCTTAAAGCCCTGTTGAAAGTTGGATAATTTCTTCCACATCTCATCCAATGCCTCTGTTGTTAATTCTAAAATGCCATTTTAGACCTAGTCACGGCAGCTTAAACTGTTGATAGCAGACTAATGCAGTTAATCAGGCCCGGCCCTAACCAATTTGGTGCCCTAGGCAAGATTTCAGGTGGTGCTCTGTTGCATCGCAGTAAATTCCACTGCTAGTGTACATATACTCATATGAAACTTAATAGCTTTTTCTTGGACATTCTTTTATTTAGATAAAGCAATTGCACATTTAAAAAACTTAGAAAGAATTAAATAAACAAATACAAAAAATGGAATGAACATATGAAATACAATATAAATAGCTTACATAATGCATTAGATTGAAATACTCCCAAAATAAAAAGTATAAACAAGTCAAAATAAGATATTAAAGAAACGAGTAGGCACAAAAAATGCAAGGATTTAAATAAAAATTAAAAAGATGATCTTACAAAGACCTCTAGTGGTGTTTTTGGTATGCCTTAACTTATATATTAGTAACAATTACAATTTTATTGTAATTACATTGAAATGCTAACTAGCATAATGCAAAGAATGAGTAAACTGCAGTATAATATACCATGTGGGAATGCTAAGTTATGCTTTTTTTGATTGACTATTACAAGCTAGGAAAACATCAGATAACTGTCAATGCAATTAAAGTTATAACACCTGCTGAATAGACTGAATACTTACATTTATTTGCCTGAGGAAGGAATGATGGGGGTAGTTACATTACTATTTTCCATAACAACTAGGCCCTTCCATAACACATTAGCTGTTAAAACTAACAGATAGCACTAAGTATTTATTAATTAGCAAACCATGTTATGCTAATGTTAACTCCCTGAAGTCGAGTGACCAGCTTCTTCTTTTTTTTTCTTATCAGTACAAAAGACACTAAAAATACTCTGTTGACCTTGGTTACACAAATAAATGTTATACACCATTCAAATCTGTTAGGTGTCTACTTTTTTTTTTGAGTACACTCTCAGTAACAACAGTGTGTGCTTTTGCAAAATTAGGAAAATAAAAAGTGTGCACGTTTTTTCTTTGTTCTCTCCGCCAACTGTTTTTAGAAACGCGTGGTTAAAATGAACTGAAACTCTGTGAAAACATGACACACAGACATGAGACACATATCTATAAAAAGTTTGAAGTTTCTAATTTTAAATGCACACAAACGAGCCACTTCTGTTATCAGTCATCATTCGGAAACTTGACATCATAATATTTACTATAACATTACCTCTGTCTTTGTCACGTTTTTCCTCCTCTTCTTTTCTTTATTTTCCTCCCCTGGGCACCAGACAGTTTGGGATGTTTTGACATGTTGAGCTTGTTGACGCATTAAAACACGACCACTGCATAGCCTGATTATTCGGAAGAGAGGGGACGTCTTAGGAAAGTAGGCTATATTATTATTATTATTATTGCTACTAATACATAGTAGGCTTTGTTATACAGTTAAATTAATTTGGGCTTATTCTTTTTTGAAATCATAACACCAACTAGTTTTAAGAATAGTGGAATTTACACTTTTTTCTTCCTCTGTTTCTGGCGCCCCCTGGATGTACGGCGCCCTTAGCATTTGCCTATACTGCCTATGCGGTACACAAGTGCACATGCATCTGCCGCTTTAAATTCTCAAGCTTGTTATAGTAGGATTGATTCTGATTGGGTGTCAGTGATTTTATCATTCATTAGCTGAAACATTTTTTTTTTGTGAAAGTGATTCCAATATTGTTTGTTTGTGCCTTTATCGTTATAGCTGTTTACCAATGGAACCAATTGGGCTACTTTAGTTATCTAATTAGTTAATGTAACATGTTGTTTCATGTTAAATAATATTAAATAATACAATGTATTGAAAGTTAAAAACAGGTTAAGTCGTCAAAGTCTTAAAAGCGTTTAAAAGTATGGCAGATGGATTCATTTTTGTGTTAAATATCTCTTTAAAATGCAAGACGGATTTGGCCATGTTGTACTTTACCAACATGCTGACTAAAACAGAGCAAACTGTGCACAAAAAAAAAGATGTCACCTTAAGGGTAAATCCCTATTTTATTTTATTTCATACACCTGTCACATTTGATGGGTGAACAGCTGGGTTTGGGAGATATTAAATCCTGAATGCAGCATCCTCCAAAGAGAGAGTTCCCGTCTATCCTTTAAATGGCTCAGCTCTGGCACAATAAATCTGCTAGACCTCTGTATCACTCTGTAATCTTCTTATCTAAAGGGCAGGGGCCCTACCCTGTCAGCAGTAAAAGATGGACCATTTCCAGCATCACGCGGCTCCTCTCACAGGTTTTTGGATGAGTCAATAACTAGTATGCAACCAATCAATTGTATCTCTCCCACTAAACTCATTTTAGATCTGAGATCACAATGTGAACCAAAGCATCCTCACAAATGTAAATTTAGGTGGATCTCTAACCTTTCATGCCATTATGACTTTGGTTACTAGAGCACCTAGACATACATTATGCATGTTTTGGGGATAAAACAACAAAGCAGATTCGCTGACTTGAACTTTTGAGTGTTGCCGGATGAAAGCTGTGGTTGATATAGGGTGTGACGCGCCGCTCAACTGAACAAACTGTCCTGCTGTGTTACTCAGCGTGGGTTTGCATCCCAGGTCAATAGAAACCATCATTAGTGCCAAAAGCAGTCAGATGGGATATCGGCCTTGTCTCTTTCAGAGCCTCAAAAGATATTGGGACCAAATCCATTAAAAACACTGTGGTGGGGCATGTTTTATTTGGTGTGAAAGTGGAATAAAATGGGGAAGTGTACCATGTCATCTGAGTGGATGAGTATATTCATCAGCATGGAAATGACATCATGTGTGACTTTCTGCCTGTGCAAGCTTGATGTACTGAAAACTGGGTTGTAGATTTTATTGTAAAATGTGAGATTCAGATTTTTTCAGTTTTTAACATTTTAAATTGGGATTAGGATGCATGTTACAAAAACAGCTAGACTTTTAGGTTTTATATAAAAACTGAAGCTGAAGTGTTCTGAGTGTTTTTTTAAACACACAAAGATACTTCATAAAACCAGTAGGCAGCGCTCTCAGAAAAAAAGGTACAAAAGCTGTCACTAGAGTGGTACCTTTTCAAATGGTACACTTTTATATACTGCACTTATATGTACAGGTATTAATATTTACCTTTAAGGTACCAATACAGACCCTTATGGAACAGAAGTGTACCTTTTGAAAAGGTACCACCCTAGTGACAGCTTCTGTACCTTTATTTTTGAGATTGTTGCCTACTGGTTTTTATGAAATATCTTTGTGTGTTATGAAATACATATATTATTTTAAGTGAGTGCATTAGTCTGTTTTGATCAATTTCGTTTTGTACGCTTATTAAAAAAACATGCTTCTGAGTACTTTTTTTCTTTTAGTAGTTTTAGCTAATGCTTGTAATTTTTTTACTTAAAATATCATATTTAATGTAATGTTTCACTTGCCATGTCTTTATTATCTCAGAAAATTCCCAGCTATATATACCGTATATATATAATTTTTTTTTTTTTTTTTTTTTTGATTAAAAAATAAATGTTTTATGTAGCTGGTTTACTGTCTACTATAACTAGCATTAAAGTGGATTTCAAACTACTGCCACCTTGTGAACCTCGAAGCTATTTCTATGAAGGGCGAGATGAAAAGACCTGACATTTGCATTCATATAAACAGCCAGGAAGTGTTTGTCCTTTTCGCTTGCGATTTTCCCCTTATAATTTTAAGATAAAGCCCCCGTTTCTAGGACACGTCAAGCGACCTGCCAGAGAACGTAATTGACTGATGAACTAATGGTGGGGGAGCAGGGGAAAAAAACACAGTGCCTGATTTACTACCCGACTTTAAAAGTATCACAGAGGCAAATGCACATCAGTTGTCAGACTTATCATCCTCATAATCCTGACTTCTGTATATGAGCAAGAATCTATAAACCATCTTAGACTTAACAGAGTCTTTTACTGAGGCGCAGGAAGAACAAATACTTTCATTCAGAGCCTTCCAAAATGCAAATTCCCCTGGCTCTTAACATCTTTTCTTTTTTTTTTTATTGGGGTTCCCATGTCACAATATGGCCTCAGTGGGTCTTGCGTGTGGTGCCTCAGTCCTGTGGTAAACATGAATGCGTTTTCAGGGTGAAAACAAGACTGTTGATTTCCTGTGGTGGTGAGAGGTCTGGTGACATTCTTCACTTGGACAGAGCTGAACTTTTATTCATGCTACAGCAGATAAAGGTAACTTTTTGTTGTTTTATTAAGTGAGGCATTTATGTTTTATTACATTTATGATTTGACTTTTTTTGGAAGGTAAATATAATTACTTTATTATTTTTGTTCTGGTTCTTTTTATTCAATCTCAGAAAGACTTTTGAATAGTCTTGAGTTTAAACTACACTCTCAGAAATAAAGGTACAAAAGCTGTCACTGTCACTTTTTAAAAGATACACTTTTGTACCTATTAGGTTCAAATATGTACACTTTAAGGACTAATATGCACTTTTACGGTACCAAAATAGACCTTTTAGGTACAAACATGTACCTTTTGAAAAGGTACTGCCCCAGTGACAGCTTTTGTACCTTTATTCCTGAGAGTGTGGGGAAAATAATCTAAATCTGTTTTCTATGATTTCTGTAGACTTCATCTAAATTGAATTACTGTTTGTTAATGT
>JAUCMS010000105.1:16397228-16407925 GCA_032357445.1 Enteromius radiatus
GTGAAACAGAAAGTTCAGTGTGGATCTGAACAAAACCTGGGAGCTCAGTCACACTCAGGTAGCCTCTTAGTTCATTGTCTCGGACTTGTTGAGAGAAGTGCTTTGCACACCTGATGAGAGAACATTCAGTCACGAAATGGAAAGTCAAAGTAATTATGTCCTTATCTGGGCCTCTTCAAACCAATACTTCCTCTTCATTGAAAGGCAGATGTGACTTTAGCATCACAGCCTGACTCTGCTCATTTTTGCTGCCCCAGATTCATTTTTGCCCCTTCCAGCTCTTCATTGAAATGACCTTAGTAAGTTTTTACATAACTTGATATTCTAAGTGCTAAATGCAAGAGCAAAATCTAATTTCCTACATTATAAAAGGTTGGAAGCCTGATAGTAGACTTCAAAGCTATTCGTCTGGCAGTTCTGTGGCCTCTGGTTGCTCTCCAGAGAACATGACTACATTATTTTAATATATGAGTGTGCATTCCCACACTCTAGATCAGGGTTTCCCGACATTTTATGTCAGTTGAACTCCTGTGATCTCTATAAATTTACTCGAAGTTCCCCTGAGATTTGAAGTCATGCTAACTAAATATAATGAATTTTGCAACCTCTTTGCATATTCAATTATGAAACCTATTTTTAAGCCAGTACAGTACGTGAACCACCTGTTTCATAAATATGAAAAAATATACATTTAGGTTATTTACTCACTATTCCAGCAGCATGTTGTGTACCAACATTTTTTTCCCTCTTTGTAGCTCTATATTTTGATTGTGCCATTAAACTCCATTTATGTGAAATGATTCTTCTGAAACAACAACAATGAAAATCTGACATCACTGGCAGACACAGTACGAGTGCGCTCACACGTGCCATGGTGCCTTTCATCTGTCATACGCAAAAACCATGCCAGTCAGTTGTAGAATATGAATACATAAATATTCTAAGCAGGGTATTTCCTTTCTGTTTTCCTCCATTCAGATGTATTTTATTCAATGAACTGAAGTACTCAAAGCTTTCTCTTTCAGCATATATGAATTTTAATGTGTGTCAACAAGGGACCTAACCTATTTTTTTCTTTTCAATACACCACGTTTTACTCAAGAGGGAAACATACATTTTTGGTATATTTTGCATTGTTTGAAGATGGAGTACTTAGAAAGTTGTACATGTTTGTTGGGTGTGTCTAGCCAAGCATTAGACTCTCTGGTGGTTTTAAAGAGTCTTACATCAAGCAAACAATTCGCCACGCACATTACCGCTGCTGAGAGCCGACTTTATCAACAGCCGCCAACAATACGCATTTTTCTGTTCTCCTCCATAGTCGAACATACATGTTACTCATGTCTTGCAACATTTGTTCTGTTGCAGTCACTCTTACATTTATTTTGTGTATGGCTTTCATCTTTGAAGTCTTTGTTGGAGGGTACACAATGAGCACTTTAGAGAATGCTGGGTAGATGATTGCTCAGCTGTACAGTCCAAATAGCTGCCCTTAAAGTCACCGATTGCCATTTTCAAAGCCATATCCATCTGTCCTTTCATTTCCTGACACATTGTGAAAGCAGGAGGTGTGCACAAAGAAGTCTTCATGATATTGCAGAAAACAGGAAAAAAGTTAAAACAATTGCTTAGTTAATGCATGTGGGCTGAATGGACTGAAACTGCTTGATCACATGATGTATTTGGATCCGTGTTATCCATTATTTGAAAATTATTTCCATTACAGCCATCTTGATCACCACAAAATGTCTCGCTAAGAAAACTCGGCATACTGCTCATTTTCCACAGCCTTAATTCCACCGCGCAAATAGCGCTTAGTTCTGGGAACAATCTATAATTAATCTAATTTGCATAAAGGAGGCGTGTTTTGCACTAAAAAGAATGGGAATTACATTTTATATGCAGCTTAGTATAATTTAAATGCATTTAAGATGGTTAAATGGAATTCTGGGTGTTTAGGCTGTTTTTTGCAGAAATACTGCTCACACACGTCGTACAACTGTTCCCCATAATGCCCCTTTAAAATCTTGTGTTTATTCCATTGTCTATCCCCTCTATCCCATAACTGTCATGCATTACTGTAAACATGGTTGAGTCCAAACTATTTCCTTTGGTAACTGACGTGAAATAATTCTTCCGCAAAATAAAAACTTAACTTGTATTTAACCCTGGACTTTCTTTTAATAGTTATTGGGTGATTCGATGGTTGTTGTTTAATATATTTGTTTTATTTTACAGTTATATTTTACAGTTATTTCCTGTCATTTGGGACATAGTTCATAGGCTGTTTTGCCATAGGAAGCCATTTACAGAAGTGTCAGTTCTGTGTTAATGACATGTAGGCGTGACATCCTATGCTATCATTCATTTCCTAATCAAGTGAAAGTGAATTAGTAAATGGGTGTGTATGTAGTCTTCGGATCAGATTTCAAATCTGATTAACCAACCCTGTGTCTTGTTGGACTTATTGCAAGGACACAATGTCTTTTAAACCAGTAACACAAATACTCTTGAGAATGCCATTAATTAGCATCCATTCAGAGCACATTCTAATTGCAGTCAAGATAACCCTTCTTTGCTCTTTAACCTTCTGACCAGCATTCATCAAATTCATTCAGCACTCTTTAATTCAGTCCACACTTTGGTTGAGGATGCTGACGTCATAAAGAAGGCTAATATATTTAGGCTTTACTATCAGTGTTTTAACATCTGCTCACCAAATGACTCTATATATGAGAGCTGGAGGTCTCATGTTAATAATGAAGAGGGGATACGGGTTGAACTCAATGTGTTGGCAGAAAGCTATAGCCTTGGGCTGAACAATGACAGAACATTCTGAAGGGATGCCAGTTGAAGTGCCCCCATGTGATATTGTCCTCATTTTGGTGGGTAATATACATGAATTATACAGTGGGTAATGTGTTTGCCACTATGAGACAGGTTTAAACTTGTGATCTGAAGTGTGAAGTGTTTGAAAAAACAATTAATTGTTGAGTTAAAAACATTTGTTGAGTTGAGCATTGATTAATAAAATGACATGTAGTTTTAATAATAACTGCAAGTATATTAATAATAGAAATTGATTATTGGTCCATTAAATAAAAAATGAAGCCCTGTTAGCTCAGTCTTTCATGAAAAGGTTGTGAGGTGTTTTAATCCTGACCTAATCATCCATGTTTTTAATATTATAGGCATTAATATTAAATTCAAGCATCCATTAGAAAATATTTATATGCATATTAAATCTGATCAGTATGTGTGTGTATAAATGTAGTATTATTATATGTAAAATATAGTAAAATCTTATATGTCATATCTTAATAATTCTATTTGAGAAAAGTAATCCTGTCCAAATAGTGCTTTAGACTTACATTCAAGGTTCTTTAAAGATGTCAAACCATGATATCATGCAGCGAGGAACAGTCGTGGTTAAAGAGCCGTAAAATGTTGGAGATTTCCCAATAGCTCTTTCAATAGGGTTAGCTCTGCGTGTACACAGGGATATCTTGACACCACAACAAACTCCCACCCATGCAATGCGAAAGACAAAGCTAAACTATTCACTTTCCAGACGCAGCCTTTGATATGAGTTTGACAAAGACGCCTCTGTAAAAGCCCTCTTTTCACTGGGTTCTTTAATGCCATGGCTCTCCTTTCAAGCATCCCAAAAGATAACTTTCAATGTTCTTGAGTGAAACAGGCACATGTGTCATCTGTGAGACGCCCCGCAGGCCACCAATGAGAGACTCTAAAGCCTCTTACATATGTTGAGCTTAGAGATTACTTTACATTATTTGAAATCATCAGGGTGGAGGAGACTTTTGAGATTTGCGGAATAAGCTGTATAAAAACGCAATCTCTTTTTTATCACACAGTGTGGAGAAGATAAGGTGTAGAATTTCACACTTAGGCTGTATTAGGGTCATGTAATAAACCAAGATTTTTTTATTTTTTGGGGGGGAGTAGGAGGAACCCAGCATGTGGACCATGAAACTACATGATACCTTACCCTCTGAAATGGCTTAAGTGGACAATTACTAAGTTATATGTCCATGTCCCATAGTGCTTGTAAGGAAACCAGCACTTTTAGCCCAGGGGGTTCACAAATACCAGATGTGCACTGCAGGTGCTGCTATATTTTCAGTCATGACTTCTCAAATGTATCTTTAGTGTAAAACATAGATGGCTCGCTTACTGAAAGCTTTTGAGAATATCTGAAATGTTGGGAAGGCTGTTATGAATGTTCAAGTGTAGATTTGGATTATGGGCGAATCTCAAGGGGAACATTTTTATAAATGAGGGAGATTATATTACATGTGTTAAAGCATTATGCAATTAATTTTAGTATCATAGTATGTTAAAATAGCAATTCAACTTCTGCACAATTATTTTCAGTTTTTTATAAACAAATGTGAGGCAGGGTTTAAGAATAAGTATGTTCTCTTAAAGGGCCAGTCACATACCATATGCCATCTGCAGTGACCAGAAGCCATTTTCAGTTTATGTCAATAGTCCCTTTCACACCGGAGAAACCTTTTCATAGTTCCTAGAACTATTTGGGGAAGTAACTGGATGCTCGCGTGTCTGCACAGAAGGAACTAAGAACAATTTTAGTACTAAGAACTTATTTTAAAGGAACTAAATTAGCTCTATTCTGAAGTGTGGACATAAATAGAAAAATAAAGCATTTACCTGTCATTTTTGTCTGCGCCATTGTGCTCTTTCCTCAGACTTGATCACAACTACCTGACCGGCTAGTTCCTAGAACTTAGTTCCTAGAACTATGTGGTGACACACTTAACTTTACCACACATTCTTATTACTTTCTTGACTTTTAAAATACATCTGTGGCACTCACATTTCTGTTTCTTGTGAATTTTTCCTTAAACACAATTGTGTGCCGTAGATTCTGTTGCTTGCAACAGAGTAATTGATCGATTTAATGAATCTTGGGACGTCAGTAGGTACATTTGCATAGTAATGCAGTTTTCTAAAGCATCTTATAAACTTAGCCTGTGGCTTCCTTCATTCACTATTTGTTAATTGGCTTTGGGAGGCGAAAAAAATTACACCTTGTTGAGAAGATGGAGACTGTGTCTTTCCCACCAATAAATTGCACCTTAGGCTAAGAACTGCTGGAATTTTTATTTTATTGTTGCTTCCGGCACTTTTGCAGAATTCCTAATTATATTTGTATAATTTAATTTCCTTTTTCCTTTATCCTGTACTGTACGCATCCTACCGTTTCATTTTCATTAACATATATACGCATTATTTTTAATATGTTTTAATAAGTAAATTTATATAATTAGTTTACAGTATATAAGTTCTTTTGAAAATGGTTTCATGTATCAGACTTTAAAGGGTAAATTATGTTACCAAGATTCCCACGCTGTTCTCGCGACAAAAAGTGGGTGTTAATGTAATATTTCAGCTGCATTTCCAATATCTTGAATCTTCTCAAGCATTCTCTCTATACACAGAACAAGCAAAATGCTCTGAGCATCTTCTCCACACTGTTCCTTCATAGTGTGATTGAAGAACACTTGTGCATTCCAGAGGCATACACGATTGTGACCCGCATGTCAATGCAACACCATGCTTTCCTTCTGAGTGTGGAGACCTCCACCTCATCAGGAGAAACTTGCTCATGCGAAGCTGATCCTTGATACATTATCCGCCGCAGGATTATAGCAGTATTACAACATGCCCTTCCATTCCCCTACCGCAACCCCCCGGCCTCCAAAGACAGACCGCTGCTTACCCTCTCCTTAAAAGGCATTAGCTAGATGCTTTGCCTTATCGTAGGCCTACTAACTGCTGTGTTTTATCTTATTAAGGGAAGAGGAAGAGAAGGATTGAAATGGAGGCCTCCCAGAAAGATGCATCTCACTTGTGAATCTGATTTAACAGGAACTGAGGTGTCTGTAGGAGTGGTATGGATTCCATCTGGAGTGCTTTATGATAGAATTTTTCTGTGATGATAGGCAGTGAAGCACTTGGCCTGCAGAATCATGCCATTAAATCACTATCGACCAGCATTTTTTCATGTAGGAAACTTAAAAACCAATGCTTGACGGTTTTTGTACATGCACAGGCGGGGATCGGTTGCCATGTACACCCATTTGGAAGAGACTTGGTGGTTATTTTAATGAATTTGTCTTCGCAGCTTTGTGTTTGTATTGCACTCAGACGGCTTGTGTACACATTCAGAGCACTTCAGGATGGCAGACCCTCTTCATTGTTGAGGTTGACCCAGGGGGAAATAGTTTATTGATTTCTGGGGTAACATGATTAAAATGGGTTTCAGGAAGACCCCGACTTGTCAACTAGATGAGAGACTTGGGGCAATAAAGAGAGCCGCAGAGGAGCTGCCCTTCAGATAGGACACTACTGACTTTTTTTTTTTCCTTTACGTTTAAAAGTGCTTTGTAAGAAAGTGTAAATATATATTTATATAAACACACATAAATGCAGTATATATATATATATATATATATATTATATATAAATTATATATTATATATAAATATTTAATATACAAACATAACATTTTTTTTAAAATATATACATGCATGTGTGTATTTATATGTAAATAACAATTAATACACAGTACACATACATATATTATGTAAGTTTTTGGTGATTATTAATCATTTGACAGCACCGATTTATTATTAAATGAGTTTCATCTTGAGTTTACTCCATTAATCTATTTTATTTTTTAGTTAATTTATATATATATATATATATATATATATATATATGTAGATGGCATCAGTTAAATTCCCAATATTGCCTCATATACACACATTACTGAACACAGATAAATTTAAAAACCAGTAATATCATCAGATGTAGTACTGGTATTGTTTAACCCTAACCACACACAAACATAATAATTCATATACACTTTTCACTCAAAAATGTAATAAAACATTTTTGACTGCAAGTAACACATTGAAAGAAATGAACATTAGGTACAATTTGTGTTAAATTATCCAATACTTTTTGTTTTAACCTTTGTTTTTTTTGCTTGTTTGTTTGTTTTTCTTTTTTTTAAATAATACAATGTAATACATTTAGTTTTTGAGTAACTATCGAGTATGTCTTTGAAAACATAAACCTTTAAATTTCAACTGAAAACAATTTGGCAAGTTAACTTGCCTGTTTTGACACCCCAACCAGGATATCTCAGTGAAAGACGTTTGTTGAATTGACATATGTTTGCACAAGATCTTTGGTGGGATGGCTAATCAGGAAGAATGATCACATGCTCACTGATGCCAGTGATTGCAGAGAGTGCCATCTGTGAATAAGGCGACCAGAAAGAGTCTGAGCTCTCTCGACCTCTCTCTCTCTCAGGTTGAGTTATGCTAACCATATGGCACACTAAGCCTCACCCAAACCTTACCGAGCACTTAGCACACTTAGCTTTGTTAATTCCATTTTAAAGATGGCTTTGAGTTGATGGCTTTCTCAACAGCTGTGTTGAGCATGCTATATTTTCATCTCGGCACACTTGTAGATTGCATAATGAATGCCTACAGTAAATCGTATCCTGTATGTTGCTGCTTCTATAAACTTGTGTCTGGAAACAATTTAGATGCTATCAAAGTGTCAAGGCCAATGGGGAACTGCATATAAACAGGCAATCAAGACAATGGGTATTTTATTAGAATGGCATATGGTGTTAGAGTTCACGGAGCGCTGCACATCAGATAAACGATAATTATGACATGTTCGAAAGAGTTCAAAAGTAGGTGCTTGGCGGCTGACCAAATGAACTTCTGGGGCTCTGGAGCAAATCAACCTGATAAATTATTTGAGTAAATTGACCTTACTTAAAATAAATACTTAGGAGAGCATTTTCTACCACTCCACAGGAGACCATTGATCAGTGTTGTTTGATTTCAGCGACACGATCAATGGTAACTAGAGCATGTCAAACAAGGTAATTCATGTTAACTTTCTTTTGTAGCAGCAGCTGTTTTACTCTAAAGACTAGCTTGAGAATCAAAATAGATCAGGGAAGCACTGAAAACAGGAAGTGCATGAACATATGTAACAACTATGGGACGATTATTCAAATGCATCACATTACTGTGATGAGTAAATGAGACCCAATGTGGCTTTAAAAGTCAATATATTATTAATTTTCATCTAAAACGAATAAATTACATTATATGTTATTCTTTAAATGTAACAATAAAAAATGAATGAATTAAACTGAAGAAAAATAGAAGGCCATATTTTAGCAACTTAAATCCTTTTTCAATAAATAAATATTATTTTCTCAAATATTTACACTTGTACATACATGCTGCTTACATGTTATTGTAGAATCAGGTTTAAACTGAATCAAACTTTATGCACGAAAGCAGAAAAAGCACAAATGTCAGGGCATGTCAAAAATTGTCTAGGACCCCAAAACCATCTCGGACCTCAAAAGGTTAAATCTGTTTGCTGTACAACATGTCCTGACATATGCATACTGTAAAGCATTAAATATGTCTAATTACTTTTTGTTTAGACTGTAAAAGTAGCGTAATTTGGCAGTTTTGTAGGTCTGGAAAGAGTTCAGTTCAGTAATCATTGCACGCTGGATTAGCGTTCAGTCAGCAGGAGACCGTCCTTATTCGGTCTGGTGAGCTGGGTTCGTCCTGCCCCTGACCTAGCACATGCCGTACAGCGGTCTTTATGCCTCAGCCTATATCACCAGCTCTGAGACACACTCTAAATGCTGGTGCATATATCATCTTGACATGCTGGAGGGCATTGATCAGGGCCCAGGTGAGCTCATTGTGTAGGTTGTCAGCATTGCCTGAAGGTTACAGGGGGGTTATTTCCAATAGAGGAATGCACCTGTGCTTCACTCTTCTGTGCCCTTCACTGTTTTGTGGTTTTTGCAGGTTGTGCATTTAACTATGTATATCTGTACAATTATGGTTATTGGAAAATTTTAAATGGACTATTCTCAGACTAGGTTTGGACATATGCATGTATATTACTGTATATAGGGAGAATGTTTTCTACACTAATAGACACATTTTAAATTGATTATGCAAATTAATTGAGTTAATTCATTTGAACAGACACAGTTTTATGTAAATAAATCTAGCTTGCTAACCCTTATATGCTCTCAACATTTAATTAACTTAATGACTAAATCTCAAAACGCACACACACAGGCTGTATAGACAACACTATTTTTGAACCTTGTTGAAAAATCCAGCATGTGCTGGTTAGGTTTTGAAGCATGGCTGCTGGTTTGAGCAGGAGCTAGTTGCTTAGGACAGCTTAAACCAGCTCATGATCAGCTGAGGACCAGTTCAAACCAGCGGCCATGCTTTAAAATATCCAGCTAACCAGCAGTTATATATATATAATTTAAAATATCACTTTTGATACTTTATGTCATATATTGCAGTAGAATATATTGTATATAGGGGACACATGAGACTTCCTAGTTCTTGGAATAGCACATACAATCATGTGGACTACTTTTATGTGCTTTTTGAAGCTTGACATTTACAATAACCATCTTGTCATTTCTCATCATATATGAAAACGTCATATGAATTTGTTGGCCACATTTCATATAGGCTATATATCAGCAAAGGATGTTTGTTTTTTCCCCCTCTCACTATTCAAAATGTCCAAATAGCCAAAGTATGTCGATATGCATTGCTTTTTTTTATCATTATGCTACGTAATCCTATTTGCTTTTAAATGGTCTTGTATCAAGTAAAAGCATTTTTAAATTGTCATTGTTACTCCTAGTACAGGCATGTTAACTGTACCACACAATGTTGTTTTTTGTTTGACTACTTTTCATAAGTGAGGTAATTCAGTCATATATAGTTTATTCAATTACCAAGCAACAAAACAAACAACATAAGTGGGCGTAGAACATCATAATGACAGACCAAACAACCTCAACCGAATCCTCCAAAGCGGAAAAGCGAGAGAGGTTTCTGACTGTGAACAGTGAATGAAATCAAGGAGCGGAGGAAAAGAAAAAGAAAGAATGGATGTGATCCCCTAGGCAGTGCCCAAAACAATGTCAGGTTTGTTCGGCCTGGTTGCGTGAAAACTAAGCTTGGTGGAACTGGCAGCTCGCCCTCCCATTCGCTCTCTATACTCCCTCCCGCCACTCTATTCTAACCCTGTTGCTTTCAGGAAGAAGCATTCCTATGAAGTTCATCAGCCGTCTTTCTGTTTGTGTGGTCATAATGGCAGCTTCATCCTCCGAGCATTTAAAAAGGACACGCTGGGGACTGGAAGGGCCCCGTCAGTTCAGCACCGGCACAGTGGCGCTTTGAGTGTTCTCTCTGTCTGGCAATCTGCTCACACTATCAAACAACACTCTCTTCCTGCCAAAACCTGCCTCTGTCCCTCCTTCAACCAGTAAAGGGGGACATTTAAAGGGTCTTGTTCACATTACCGTGAATACAGAATGGGCTTTTTGCAGAACAGCTTCCCACTAAACATTGGACGTCGGATAGACGTGCAGATCATGTCTATATTGGGTCCGTCGGTCCATGCCCAATTCTGGACATCTATTCGACATCCAAACTAGGTCTACCATTTGGACGTCCAACCATGACTCAACTTGGGCGTCACTTTGACGTTCAACATTTGACCTAATCTGGCTTAATTTTTTTGGACGTCATTTGGACGTCTATGGCAGTTGT
>JAUCMS010000105.1:16417876-16456388 GCA_032357445.1 Enteromius radiatus
TCGCAATACATATCGTATCGGCACCCAAGTATCGGAATCGTATCGAATCGGGAGGTAGGTGTATCGTCCCATCCCTACTAAATTGTGTTGTGATGGAAAGTAATTCTTTCATTCATGAATTGTTCTTCCTAAATGACTCACTCTCTCAAACTCACTCAAATGTTTCAAATGAGTTCGTACTAAACAACTCTTTCTCGTTCAAATTTGTGATTGAATCATACTAAGTGGATCTTTTTCTTCAGAGTTGTTACTAAACGAGTCGTTCTCACATGTTGCAATGGAATGTCTGATTCATTCTGGTGAAAGGACTCTCTTATATATTTTGTGTGGTGATGTCATTGTAGTGAATCGTTTTTGATCAGATGGTTCATGTAAATGAGCATATTACCGAAAATAAGTGTAACACTACAGTGCAGTGGTGAAAATCCAGGAAGCATTGTATTGGATCAGGATGATTAACATATGCTACCAGTAACACACCACACTGGCCATTAAATCACAATCCAATTAGATTAGCGCTTTACCTTTTGATCTTAATCTGGCCTCTAAAGCTAGACACCATCTGTGGGAGATAGAGCAGTCTCGAGGCAAGTGGTAAAGCCTCAGGCATTGTCTTTGGCTCTATGAAACCCATCCAAGTACGACAGACCTTAGCCACAAGCCTTTTAGTATGACAGTCAAGGGGGTGCAGAAACCCATCCTTTCTAGTGACATCACACAGGTCATCTCAGGGGTCACCATAACCAGCACTAAATCACAAAAGCTCTCCCCGGCAGAGTTAATACCATTATGAAGAAATGCAGGCATGTGGAGCAGAGTTCAAGCCCATCAGAAAACAAGGGCCCCAACTGAGAAATGAAGCGAATCGACTCATTCACACAGTGGTCAATTATTCAATTACTTCTCCGCTTACTGGTGTTTGACCTCTGTGTTTCCTATCAGATTTGTTAAGCAGAGGAGAAGATTAAGGGGAGGATGGGCTTCAGAAGTCTGGCTGGAAAAAGTGGTGATTGAAGCAGCTGGTGGGGTTAAAATGGAGGGGCAGTGAAGTGTGGTTATCTCTTATGACTGGACCTGAACACTGAAATAAAGAGAACATAACAGTTCTGCACCAATCAAATCCTTCTTTGGACTTTAATTAGATGCAAGAATAAATGACCTCATATAGTTTCAAAGAGTTATCAATGGCTTTCAGTGAAAAGGGGTGGGAATGACTAATAAAGTTGTATTTTGTAAGCTTTGAGCTTCCCTTTTACTTTTTTGCCCGCTTCCCTGATACTCTTTTGTTCTCAGATTTAAGCAGGGATCTATTTTATTGTGTGTTTAACTAATTAAAGTAAAAAAGGAAGTGACATAATGGGCCCGGGGCTTCAACCTACATGAGAACGGCTAACCAGTGAGACTCACTATACAAAATTGGAAATACAGCCATTGAGAAAGTTTCCTGTGTAAGTAGTAGTCATTAACAGACAATAATATTCAAAGTGACTTCCAGTACAGGAACAATCCTCTGAAGCAAACTTCCCCAGTACTAAGTGCCTTAGGTGCACAATGGTGATGGATCAGGGTTTGGTTCTTGAGGGCCTCAGACTAACAGTATATACACAATAATGGGACACAGTGCATTGCATACAGTTCTTCAGTGTTGAATGTGACAAACTATTTTAAAATATGAAATCTGTGTAATATATTATACGCCCGTATAGGTTGTTTGTACAATAGCGGTGAAATCCGACCCATCAGAGCGTATACAACAATTGTGTCCCTATTGACAACAGGACATTTGCATATTAATGTTTTGTACTATTTTATCTGCTTTATGCTTTGGGGTTCATGTAGCTCAATTTATAGAGCGATGTGTTATAAGATGAGACGAAATATGATCATGGGTTCAAACTCAAAGAATGCACATGCTCATAAAAACGTATATGCTTTATAATTCATGATTTTGAGAGATTTTTGTAACGGGTAGGTTTAGGTGTGGTCATTCGTACGAATTACACCTAGTAAAATATTGTTTAATCACCATGAGATCAGTTTAAACAAATTGCATTTAAACAAAACACGCATTTTGACTGGTAATGACAGTCATACGTCATTTCATGATGACAGACTTTATTTACATTTTTTTTACACTGACATCAACAACTGGTATGCCCATTATTTTTCATTTACCACACATCCCTTGTCAGCATGTTTGCCTTGCATATAAATCACATTGTATTTTATTTAACTGTCAATAAAATAAAGGCTAATAGTTCATTTTTGTTTACTTTTTTTGTACATGATCTGCTACTAATATGCCTATTATTCATATTATTGTAATTTGGTTATATTTTCCCACATAATCAGCAACTGGCCTGCCCATTTTTTGTTATTTATCACACCCTATGTTTTTGCCTTGCAAACAAATTTCACTATATTCTGTATATTATGCATAATCCAACATTGGTATGCCTGCTATTCATCATTCATCACTCATTCCCTGCGCTGTGAGTTCAGTAAATAATATGACAACCATATTTGTCTATGTTCAGCTACTAATAATTGCTCTTTGCTCTGTTTAACATGTTTTTTTGTTTTTTTTTCAAAAGCCAGAGTCCCAAAGGTTATTCTACCTAACTAAGAATTCTAACAGATTCTGTCTGACCCTAATTATAGAGGTTGCAGACCAACAGACACCAGACATTGTATTGTAGTTTTGGAAGTACAAGGCTGATTCCCAGTACACCATGTAAGGTGACCTCCATTAAAGTTACTCCGATCAACTGCAGCGTTTTATAGCCAGTGCTGTTATGAATCTGAAGGGAAAATGGGCGTAAACTCTATTTGTCTTCAGCCAGATGTCTCGCTGGCGCCAGTTTCCAAAAGGTTAAAGCAACTACTGATCCCTTACCACACATGACATCACGAGAGACTGCTCACGACAACTTTAATGGCAGCAAACATGACATTTAACTCAAAGATCATCCACTTTGGTATAACAAAGCAGCATATTTCTTGCTGCATATTTAAGCACATCTGCAAGCTTTGTGATTTAACAGCCGTGTGGTTCTGCTCTCTCTACTGCATCCAGCTAATCAAAATCTGTCACTGTTATAGTGCCATGAATTCATAATTCTGAATAATTTCTGCAACAGCTGCTGTGCATTACCATATCTGCAGGGGGGCTCCATTTATTTTATTTTTTTAAGGTTTCATTTTTCGTATTCAGCGCTACTAAGGAGAAACGGAGGGAAGAAATGCGCCTGCCACACATACACCGACAAACAATTTGCAGAAATACAATTCATGTCTCCAGGGACTCGGTGATAGAGAGCTTTAATATGGAGATTCCTCTCACGAAGTTGGGAAAGACATTGAGGCAAGTTACTCAGCAGGAGATATGCAAGC
The DNA here is from genome assembly GCA_032357445.1 of Enteromius radiatus. Classification (NCBI taxonomy): domain Eukaryota; kingdom Metazoa; phylum Chordata; class Actinopteri; order Cypriniformes; family Cyprinidae; genus Enteromius; species Enteromius radiatus. Next base: position 16,421,270 of record JAUCMS010000105.1, read on the forward strand.
CTTTGTGTCTGTGCGGGTGACAGGGTTGTTTTTATATGTGATGTTGTGGGCCGACCGTAAGCATATGGTTGCTCGTATGTCTGTGTATTGTTTATACATACGTGGGTGTGTGAGTGTGTGGCAATGATTCCTTGTTTGCAGCTGACGTCCGGGTGCCAGTAAGATCTGTGTTGTGTTTTGTGCAGGTAGAGAGACCCCAGACTGTGTTGGAGTGAGATGCACTGACTCCTGGCAAACTGCAGCATTCCCTGTCATCCTCCGCTCTCCTCTGAGGCTTTGGCCAGTCATGCGGTTGCTACGGAAAATCCTCCTCCTTTTGAGTGCTTGCCTTAATATGAGCTGCAGGTATCAGAGTAATGCCTTGGATATTCCACTTGAAGGTAAGTTGAATAAATGACTTTTTGTTCTATGTATTATTTCCGTAATATTTTTTCTTTCAGTGTAGTTTCATACTGGTTTATATATTTGATCAGATTTTCAGCACTGTTTCAGTTTAGCACAGCTTGGACTGTTTTTCCTTCCCTCTTGGAGAAAAATGAGCTATGGAAGCCTCAGATTAAAAAATAAAAAGAAAAATTATAACTTGATTTCTCAGAAATGCAACTTTTTTTTAATTGCAACTTCATATTACAACAATTGCACAATATTTCTTACAAATCCTGCTTTATATTTCACTATTGGGACTTATCTCACAAATGCAACTTCATAATTCACAATTATCTATTCATATAGATTAACTATTTAGCTATTATGACTTCACATTTATATTAATTGCAACGTTATCATTGTTTTGTATCTCACAACTGTAGCTTTATATCTGACAAATGGGATTTCATGTCATTTAAGACTGCACATCTCAGTAAAAAACTTCATAACACAATTATGTTATTTGCAATTTCATGCAACCACAATTAAGAATTTAAAATTTATATCTCATTTGCAACTTCATGTCCCATGGTTAAATTTTTCTTGTTCATTTTCTTTATATCTTAGAAATGCTCCTTTCATAAGTGTCTTAATATCTCACATTTATTTTATAATAATGAATGTATATGACAGTTGCAACTTCATATACCACAACTGACTATATATATATATATATATATATATATATATATATCAGAATTGCAAGTTTGTATTGCACATCTTGAATTCATAACACAATTGTTATTCCATATTTAACAACTTAAACTTTATTTACATATCTGTGTGATGTTATATCTCACATTATGTATCACAATAGCAGCTGTATTTCTCATCATTTTAAGTTTATCTTGTAATTACTTTTCTATCCCAATGTAATGTATAAATATTATTTTACATATATCACATAGTTGTTTGTTTTATTTTTTAATAATAAAAAAGGAAGCAGGCTTTCATATTGAGCACACTGTTCTTACAACTAATCTGTTTGAAACTGGGTGTTTGCATGCAGGTTCACTCAAGCTGAGACCAGGTATAATTTATTGCTCGGGCTGTGTATTTCACCGTTTCCATGGAAACCAGATAAAAGTGTATTTTGTTGCTGTTAAATTATTCACCATATATCTTTAGGGCCTGAAAGATATCTTACGGGAACACAGCACTGCTCATTTTTTTCTGATCTACTTTTATTTCGTCAATCGTGGACCTGGATTTAGTTGTTTGATAACAATTAATTATTTTTTAGCAGTTTGTATGGTTCTAACAAATCCCTGCACATTTGTTTCTCTGTATTCTTCCTGCTGCGGTGGATTTGATAGCTTTAGCACGCATGAACAGTAAGTTTGTAATGCCAAGCCATTCATAGAGCTAGCAACTTCATCCATAGAGTCCATTATCATCCACCAACCATCAGACCATCAGATTTCTTTTGAAAATCGTGCATAAATGCAGAGATTTGCTTTTTTTGTTGTTGTTGGGGACATTTACAATGAAGTAGTATGCTGACTTGATACTATCAGATGGGGATACCATGGTACTTCATAATGATCATATCCATGTTCCTTGATGGTATTTGGATATTGTGATACTACTATGGTACACCCTGGAATGTATTTTCTTTTTATTATGAAATCATATTTAAATAATTGGGTAAACACAGTCCAATTGAAATGAATGAATCAAATCAAAGCATTTACATGATTTTAGAGATTTTTTTTTTTTTGGTGCATAGTGTACAACCTACAACAACAGAGATAGGCAAACCACTTTACATTTGTCAAATTGTAACTAAGTACCATCAATCCATCATGATTTTGATAATGCATATACAATAAAGCTGTATTAGCCATTAGTTTCTAAGTTTCCTGTTCTAAACCACAATCAAACTCTCATTGACATTATTTGATCGGATCATTTACCATTACCTGATAACAACTCACTCTTTGGCCAACCGCATAATCAATGATTCAATATCTAATTATGTTATCCAGCAAACATTTTGTTTACCTTTAGTCTTGTATGCATTGACCAAAACAGTTGACCTGATTGTGGAAAATCATTACGATTGAACCAAAGTCATTTCACATCACCATTTGCTGCATGCAAATTGCATGCTGTCATTTTTCCTCTTCAGTCTACTGAGCTCTTCCTCTCTGGCTGTTTCTTTATCTAGTGGAGCAGCTGCCCACAATTACAGAGCACTCACCTGCCTCTCTGATTGCTTTCCCTTTCGAAGACAGCTTTCCTATGAAGTGTGAGGCCACAGGAAACCCAGGACCAGAGTAAGCAATATACACACACAGACAAATATGCTACCATTCTATATATATATATATATTACCATATACCATATATATATATATTATTGTAATTTGCACTCGGTCACACTTTATATTAGGTGGCCTTAACTACTATGTACTTACATTTAAATGAACCTTAATTAATCTAAAATTAAATTTGGTACAATTTAATTTATTGTGTAAATACATGTTTTTACGTTTTTAAAAAATAAAAACTTCCACCAAACATGTGCAAGTGTTTTGCAATACAATACAATATGACCACAACATGTACATTATGCTTATTTTTTGATGGAAGTATATTGTAGCACCTAACATAAAGTGTGACTATGTTTTCTACTTTAATATATTCTGAAATGTTATTTATGTGATTTAAAAGCTGAATTTTCAGCATACTCCAGTCTTCAGTATCACATGATTTGATGCTCTAGAATAAATTGTATTATTATCAGTGTTGAAAATAGTGCTGCTTAATATTTTGGTGGAAACCATGATTTATTTCAGGATTTTAGGGATTCTTTAATGAATAGAAACTTTTCATTTATTTACATTTTGAATTTACATTTTTTGAAGTTTGTTTAACCAAATTGGATCAGATTCAGTCATGAGATCATATGTTATCATACAGTATTGTATGTAATTGTAATAAATGCATCTTCATGTCGAAGTTGTCTTATCGTTTGTCTTCCTTTACTAATGACTTGCTTGTGCCAGTTTTGCATCGTAAACTAGACCAGAGATGGAAGGAACGACCTTCAGGAACGACCATAGTGCTTCCATGCTGGTTGATCAGCATCACCAACTACTGTGTGTTTGTGGGTGAACGGTGCAACTGTGCCAGATCAGCACCAAATCAGCATAAACATTCATCAGGGTAGCTAGATCATGAGTAGAACAGCTCATAATATAAGAAGGAAACAAAAAAAACATCAGAAACACCCCAATGACATTTCAAAGCACATTTCAAAGCCTTCTCTGAGTATTTGATGTCATGAAAACCACAACCTGGAAATCCTTTTTGCATGCTTGTGTTGTTTTAATCATATTTCAAAGGACACACTCTGGGTGGTATAATGTCATTTAATTACTGATCATCTCTGTTTTATGCTTTTTTTTAATCAGATTTAGATGGACAAAGAATGGTCAAGACTTTGATCCTTATCAGGACGCCAGACTGATAACATTAGATGATTCCGGAACATTCATCATTCCCAATAATGGGAATATGACAGAATTCCAGGGCAATTATCGCTGCTTTGCAACCAACAAGTTAGGAACGGCCATGTCGGAAGAGATTGAATTCATTGTTCCGAGTAAGTAATGTATAACTTTGTGCTGTATGCTCCGTAACAACTCTTTCCAAATGATTTAGAGAGCAGTGTCCAATAAAACAACCTGTGCTCCTTAGTGGGATATCCATTTTACTTGCCCGCTACAAACCCTGGAGCTTTTCTTTCCCTTTCATCACAGCGTGTATGGACCGTGAGGAGAGGGCTGATGAAAAATGAGTTTTCTCCTTTCTCTCCATCATTTTTCGACGTCACATTTCTCATTGTGTTCTGAAATACACCACATAAATCTCCCCAGATGTAACCAGAGCAAAGAGTCATCTGTTACCAAACAAGACTGGTTTTCAATCACGCACAGTTTCAGCAGCAGAGTGATGTGTTATTGGCAGATTTTTGGACTGAATTTGGGAAATTGGAACGAATAATCTTTCCAGGATTGCCTTTGGGAGACAAAGTCTGTGTTATACTGCCACCTAATGGTGATTTAACCTGTAAAATGGTATTTAATGGTATGCATCGATTCATTTCTGCAGATGTTCCGAAGTTCCCTAAAGAGATCATCGATCCGATCGAGGTCATGGAAGGTCGGCCAGTCATTCTAGAATGCAACCCACCTAAAGGAATCCCCCCACTGCAAATCTACTGGATGACAATAAGTAAGTTTAAGTTAGGTTATCTGGGTTAAATTAGTGTAAGGCGCACCCACAGTGCATTCAGTGATCATCTGATCAATACTGCACAGTTCAAATGCTTGACTGGCTTCTACAGTTGAGTGTGCAGGTTTTTAATAACACATCTGGAAACAATTGTTTATTGTATTTTTTATATCGTTCATTTAATTTTTAATTAAAATAAATATTAAAATAATATTTATTTATTTAATAATATTATATTTTAATAATGTATTACTTATAAACAGAAAAATGTGTGTAACAGTGGAAAACCCAGCTTAAAGACAGTAAAGATACTTTAATTAGTTTCTAATTATATTACTTATTTAAAGAAACAGTTTACTTAAAACGGTCTGAAAATGTAGATGCAAGTGAGTTTGTTTCGTCCTCTGAACAGATTTAGAGAAATTAAGCGTTACATCACTTGTTCACCAATGAACTCTCTGCTGTGAATCAGAGTCCAAACAGCAGATAATAATCCACATTATACCATTGTTAAGGCTTCACAAGATATTAACAGGCAGGCTGTGCATTACTTTATTGGGATGACATCAGTTGATGGACTTTCAGTCTTAAGGTACCCATTCACTGCAGAGGATCCATTTGTGAGCAAGTGATGTAATGATAAATTTCTCTAAATCTGTTCATCTACATTTTGGATGGCCTAGGGGTGAGCAAATAAAATTTTTGAGTGATCTATTCCTTAAATTGTCCATATCTGTTAATGCTCATTACAGTAATCATATACGCTAATATCCTTGCTAATTTCTAGTGATTGTCGTCGTTCTGATTACAGAGACCGCCTCTGCATTTGATAAATAAATAGTTTAATCTCGTCATTATACTTTACCATCACTCTGTTCTCCTATTTGATAATGCTCAGTGCTTTGCTACAATCTGCATTGTTAAAAGCGCTATATAAATAAAAGTGACTTGACGAATAAGCTCAAAGTGTATTGAGCTTTTTTCTGAATTTCCATGACACATCACAGGTTTACAACACATCGAGCAGGATGAGAGAGTATCAGTGGGTCTGAACGGAAACCTGTACTTCTCAAACGCCATCGAGACGGACAGTCGCAGAGATTACTGCTGCTTTGCTGCCTTCCCCCGCATAAGAACTATCGTCCAGAAAAACGCCATGTCTGTCGTGGTCAAAAGCAGTACGTTAAAATACTCCTCTTTAAGAGTTTGATTGCAAAACATAATCATTTCTTTACATGACCAGCATCAATTTCAAACACGTGCATCTTATACATCCCCTCAGTTCCTCATATAGTCAATCTCCAAGCACTTGCTGGACTTCAGCAGACCTGCTTGAAAGATATTGATGCTTTCTGTTCTTTCTGTGAAGGCTTGTTGGTGTATTTCATGTCCATGTTATGCATTGTTTTAGCTGTTTTTGCATTTGCCACACATATTTTTATTTTTCTTCATTTCTTCATCCAAGACAAGTTAATGAAGGACTCAGACTCTGGTAGCAGCAGAGGTTACGGTGAGTGACACTCATTAGGGATGCTACATGGGCGTAGAGCAGCTTCTTTGTTTTTAATTAGTTTAGATTAATTATCTCATTCCATGTCACATCATACATGCCTACTCTTCAGCCTACGTTTGAAAATCTCAAAGGTTTTTATGTAATCAATGGGAATACTTCATAGGTTCATCCATGACTCATTCTCTATACTTGTTTTTGGTTTTTGTATGTTAAAACACTTTTTATGAGTAATTCATTAATGCAAAACAGTATTTTTGCAGTTCATTTTGGTGATGTTAGTGGCACAGTAATTAAAGCATTTAAATCATCTTGACACAACTGAGCATGATATATGTGTGTGTCTTTATGTATTATTTTATCTTTCATGCATATTTATATATGTAATATTTTAACTGTTATAAAGCAAACTCTCTCTTGGAGAGGAAGCCCAGTCTACTGACGCCCACAGGAAAAGAGTCACATACATATCTGGTGAAAGGTGAAGATCTTCAGTTGGAGTGTATTGCAGAGGGCTTGTAAGTCATTGTCTAATTCATTTTCATTAATTTGTTAATCTAATTAAGAGCTTCTCACTCATTTCAATTATACCACTTGCAATGCTTATGAAATCTGGTAGGAATGTTTCAAACGGTTATTCTGTAAAAAAAAAACCCAACAAATAATAAAAAGTAGTTAAGAGCATTTAGATGAATGCATCAAAATACACATTATATAAATCATTGGATGCTATTTGAACAAAAACACAGTGTTATTAGACTTTAAAATGTTTTGCTTGTTTCTGTTTTTCAGCCCCACGCCGAAGGTGGAGTGGGCTAAAGTAGGCTATCACAAGCTTCCAGAGAGAGTTGTGGTGGAGAGCCATGGGAAGTTGCTTACCGTAGAGATGGTAAATGAGGAGGATGAAGGGAAATATATGTGCAGAGCCAAAAATCCCCATGGAGAGGTTGTGCATTATTTTCATGTTACAGTAGAGGGTGAGTCATATTATTGATCACATTAATCTCATAATATGACCACAGTAAATGTGCCAGTATTGCTTTATAAATGGTTTCAATATCATATCTGAATTAAAGACACTCTTTGTGGTAAAAGAGCGCCATCTTCTGTCCAAATACGAAGTATGCATGATTAGGACAACTACAGTTAGAGTCTTAACACAATACATGGACACAGTTATAATTTTGGAGATGATAAATGATCGTTTTCAGGTTATTAAGAGAACAGTTATGCATGCATATCTAATAGATTACTGTTCACAGTTGGTAACTTTATATTTCTGCATTTTCATCATATATAGTGTCTGTATCTTTTCCAATGTACACCTTACCTAATTAACACAGAAAAGAAATAGAGATTAGGGTTAGATATATCTATATTTTCAAGCAACAGGAAAGGTCAGACCATATAAATTACACACACAACATCTTGACCTTTAATAACTGTTTGTGGTCAAACATCGCTAATCAGCGATGCCACTAATCAGAATGATGTCATTTGAATCTTCTTCATAAACAGAGCCTCCTGAGTTTGAGATTGAACCTCAAAGCCAGTTGGTGACAATTGGAGCTGATGTGGTTATTAAGTGTGTTGTGAAAGGAAATCCTCAACCTAATGTTGCATGGAGGGTCAATGGCCAGCCTCTGAACGGTAAATATTACTGATTCCTCTTTTAGATTACTCAACTTTTAACTTTATTAAATTCTGATTCTATATATTTAACTCACTTAAAAAATGGTTTTCTAACTGGCCCGGCAAGTATTGGACTGTATAATGTACCAATGTGTGTTAATGAAAAGTATAATTGTCGCCAATTTTTGTTTTGTGTATGTACAGTAAATAGGTGTAATTGCATTGAAATAATCCATTTATTTATGATGATAATTTTAGAGTGATAGTGTTATAAAGACTAAACTGTATTTTAACTAATCATTTTTACCCACATTTTCAGATGTCCCATCATTCAATAGGAAAGTCTTAAAAGATGGCACTATTTCCATCCACAATGCAAAGCCTGAAAACAGCGCTGTTTATCAGTGTGAGGCCACCAACAGACATGGCACCATCCTAGTCAATGCCAACATCATGATCATGAGTAAGTAACTGTACACGGCTCTAACAATTTGCATAATCAAATAAAATATGGTGTCTTTCTGGTTTGATATTGACTATAGTGTAATATTATGACTGCGTCAGATCTGCACAATAAAAATAAAGATAAGATATTACTTAATTTGATAAGTAATAAAAAAACGTACAAATGACTGTTAAAAGAAAAAAACTAAAAGAACCCAAAAAGTGCAACATGCTAGAACAAAACAGGCCTGATTTTTGGAATCAGCATCCTAAAATTAGTGAGAGAAATATAATGAACTGTAAGCTTTTGTTTCATGCTTAAATGCAGTTCAGAGTACATCAAAATATTTTTAAGCTCAGCCTCCATCCATTTAACAGTGACCCGTTGCATTATTTCTTGCCTACTTATGGGATATTCATGGTTTAATTCACTCTAGGCCAGAAAAAAAAATGTAAAAATCACATAAAAACACCACAGTGTTGCCTGGCTGTGAACAAGCATCTGCTGTTTTGTTAGTGTGGACAAAACCATACGCTGAGGTGAGATTTGGACAGTGGACGGCCTTTGAGTTTGTTCATAGAGCGTAAGGTCCTCATGATAGCACACAGGCTTTAGGGTGGAGCGCTTCTGTCAGTTCTGATCTCCAGACACACTCTCCCTCAGGCAGCCAGACGCTTTTATGTGCGAACAATTTCGCCTTCCTCCATTCATATTCAGTTGCTAGAACCAAAGCATGTGTTGCTTTCATCTGGGAGATAAAATAAGCTGCTAAGGATTCCCACTTAAAAAAAAAAAAAAAAATGAAATTAAATAATGAAGTAGCAGAAAAACGTATTGCAGCTCTCTTTCCGTAACCCTGCAAACCCGCTTACCTCCCCTGGTAGAGCAGGAAGCTGCTTTTCCAAGGACAAGGACTTTTTTTACTAAACTGATAACAACGTGCATCAAAAGAAAAGAGATAAAGAGACTAATCCAATCGTGTTTTGTCGTGTTTAATGGTGCAATGCTGATAACTCTCTCCCCAGACATCCAGCCCCTGATCTTAACAGAAAACAATCTGCAATATATGGCAGTGGAGGGGAAAGGTGTGGTCATGCACTGTAAGGTCTTCAGCTCGCCAGCATCTAGTATCACATGGTGAGTAGAGTATTTGCACAGGCCAGCAGAGGGCAGCACAGCTCTAGAGGTCTTAGTGCTGCAGTGATAGAGTGTCTTGTATGTGGTTTAACGCTAGTGAAGCAGTTTCCTCAAGGGTGGGCCCTCAGGCTGTGTTCAGCACTGTGATAATGAGGTAAACTACTCATGTGCATCTGTAAGTATGCTACTGTTAAGTTAAAGCAGTAAAAGCAGAAATGTTGACTGTGGTGCCACATTAGAGAAAGCAAACAGAGTATTTTGTAAATTCATAAAATCCTTTAAAAGTCTGGGGTTGGCAATATTTTTTATGTTTTTAAAAGGGTTTTTATGCTCATTAAGGCATTCATATTTAAAATATAAAATTACAAAATAAGTTTTGTATTTTCTGAGACAAACAAAACAAAACAGGGGAACATTATTATGCACACAGTTGGTGGTGTTTTCTGAAAATGATCCACTTGGTTTATGGTTGCACAGGAGTAAATCTGACAGTGCCAATGCAGTGGAAGGAGAAAGGTTTTCTGTTCATAAGAATGGTTCGCTGGAGATCCACAACATGATGAAAGAGGACATGGGGGAGTATTCTTGTTTTGCTCAAAACACAGAGGGCAAAGTTGCCATTGCCGCAACACTTGAAGTCAAAGGTAAGAGAAACAGATACTATTTTATGTAAATCAGTAAAGTTCAAGGGGTTTACTAGATTCAGAAAATCAATCAAATTAGGTTAATCCATATAATTCAAAACAAGTTTTGCTTCCCTTGTCAGATCCCACCAGAATAGTCGATCCTCCGCGAGATTTGCGAGTGTTGGCCGGAACCACTATTCAGTTTTCATGCCAGGCAGAGTTCGATCCCTCCATCGGTGATGACTTTGAGATCCTCTGGGAAAAAGATGGCATGGCCCTCAATGGCAGCGAGAACGCACGGTAAAATACAACAGGATGTCTTTTTTTTTTTTTTTTTACAGTAGTGAATATCAGAGCTCTCTTATCAGTGTCTTTTCTGGTGTCTGTAGATATATCCTGGACGACGGAGTGCTTGAAATCATTAATGTGAGCTTTGGAGACCAGGGCTTTTATGTCTGTGTGGCCAGAACACCAGTCGATCAGGATGTGGCGGTTGCACAGCTTTCAGTTGTGGGTGAGTTATGTGCTTTTAGTCTTCATGGTTTAGGAAAGTAAAGATGGTCAGAAGTTTTGAGGGCTGAAATGAGTTAAACACATGACACAGGCGGGATTCCGCTACCTGTTGCAGCACGGCTGGAATTATAGCCTTAATAAGACAGCACCATGTAGTATTTGTACAAATGAACTAGCTGGAGTCATGGCCTGGCAGGTAATGCATGAGCTCTGACATGTTTGAAACCAGCAGGAGTCATTTCCCAGACCCAACCTCCCTCTTCTCCCTATCATTTCCTTCTTTTCTCTCGCTGTCTGCAAAATATCTATAAAATGGCAACAAAAATCAAAAAAAGCAACAATATCATGTAATGAATCTTATTGAACTTGAGATGCTTGATCGATTGACAGCCCTAAATAAAATGTGTTGTTTTCTTAGATGTTCCTGATCCACCAGAGGATGTGATCCTTTCCGAACATAACGGCAGAAGTGTGAAACTTCAGTGGATTCCAGGAGATGACCATAATAGCTCTATTATTGGTAACAGTCTTAATCCTCATATTGTCTATATACTGTATTACTAAAATTGAATACGCTACGTACAAATTATAGACTAGGACTTAAACTACCTCTTGGTTTTAAGAGGTACTGAAAAGTGTTAGTTTGGTCAGTGTTTATTTTATACAAATGACTCAACATATGCAAAATACACTACTTTTCGAAAGTTTAGGTTTGGTAATATTTTGTATGTTTATGATGTCTGTCGTTTTTTTATTACTGTATTATTTATTACAATAAAAACCTAGTTTCTATTGTAATGTATTGTGTATATATATGTGTGTGTGTGTGTGTGTGTATATATGTATTTATTATTTATTATTTATTACTCGAGTCTTCAGCGTCACATGATCTATTAGAACTCATTCTAACACTCTTGATGCTCAATAAGCACATTTCATCATTTCAATTATAAAAAAAAAAAATCATTTGTGGCGCATTCTTTTGTCCAGGAGTCTTGGATGAACAGAAAGTTCTAAAGAAAATATTTTATTTTAAATTAAAATATTTTATGACATTATAAATGTCTGCTACTGCACTTTTTGAATTAATGCAAATAATTATACTATTGAATTGCTAAATAAAGATATGAATTACTTTAAAAAAAGAAAACATAATGATCCCAAACTTTTTAAATGGTCGTGTAAAGTGAAATTAAAATTATATGTAAATCTGGGGCATTAAAAGTATTGTACAAAAGGAATATCACACAGCTACACTTACACAGATGCAGTTTATGTACAGATTAATTTTGCTCATGCATTATAAAAGATTGAAATGCATAGTTGTTACTGTTTTGCACCTTTTACTGGTCTGATATACCCTTCAGCAGCAATTTTCATTGGTGTAACCTAATATAGTCAGTCAATTTAAACAATATTTCCTGAAAAATACAGTTTAGTAAAATGTTGTGCATGTGCTGACTGTGCTGAATTTCACATTTTGTGCAGAGTTTGTTATAGAGTTTGAGGAAAACCAACATGAGCCGGGCAGCTGGAGGGAGATGATGAGAGAACCGGGAAACCAACGCTACACTCTGCTGAAGCTTCACGGACACGTAAACTACAGATTTAGAGTCTATGCCATCAATGACGTGGGAAGAGGTCAGCCGAGCCAGACCACTGAAAGATACAAAACTCCAGCATCAGGTATCTATGAGCTCTCCTACTGTTTCTCCCAACCAATTCACCTTTACAGATAGCAGTGAGGCCAACTTCATCACCTACTGAACTTTAAAACATTCAAACTTGTGAGATAATTGATTTTCCCTGTCGTTTAAGCTCTAGTCTATAAAGTGCATATTTCACAGGCCATTTTTCTTTCTTCCACTAACAATCTCACCTCCAACAAAATCCATATTTCTGCTCTTTCCAAAGCTCCCGACAAGAACCCAGAAAATATCAAGATCGAAGGTCATTTGCCACATGAAATGGATATCAACTGGGAGGTACGATGCTAAACGTTCAATTCCAATAGTCTTCGGGAATATCTAATGTTCAAAGCTCTGGAAGGGCTGCACAGATAAAGAAGTGCTCTCAAATACCGAATTTCATTTAGTTCTCAGAGGGGGAGAGAAAACTAACAGTGTCAGTTGTTAGGTTCCAATTATCGATAAGCGTATTCCCCAAGATAGAAGTTTTTGCATAGAAAAACACGGCTATCTCTATCGTCGTGCTGTTGGGAAAGTTACAAAGCCTTGCTGAAATGGATCTCTCTGGACACAGGTTCCCATCAAAAGGAGCTCAGAGTGAGTCTTTGATTGAAAAGTAAAAGGAATGGGAAACATAAATTTTGATTTTCACATAAAGGTGAAACTCTTTTACAGTTTCTGAGCTATCGCTTGACCACCTTTTCATGCTAATACCCCTGCTTTCTAGAATTACGAGGAAGCTCATTGTTAACGGTGGATGTTAATGAATAATTGCATTTCGTTGATTGTAATTCAACTTACAATGTGATTGTAAAATCATAGTTAGCTGTTAGAGCTTTGCTAATAAAAGTCAATTGTTACAGTGTTTGACATGATGAAATATTTTTTTCATCACAGTTTCCACTTTAATAGACCTGCATCGACAAAAAAGAACTATAAAATCAATTAATTATAAAAATGAAAAAAAAAAAAAAAAAACAGGGAAGAATAAAAAGTTTGGGGAATATTAAGCAAATATTAATGTATGCTTCTTGAGCAAAATGCCCATTATTGAATATGACTTCAGAAAGTTTGGTGAAGACTAGAGTAATGGCTGTACTGGCCATCACTGGAATAAATGATATTATAAAATCTATTAAAGTGGAGGAGTTATTTTAAAGATACAGAGTTACAGAGTTGTTTTTAAAGGGGTCATATGATGGTTCTAAAAATGCTATGTGCTTATGTGGTTTAAGGTGCAAAGAACACATTATTTTCCACATACTGTACATTTTTGTTTCTTCTCTAAGCCCCACCTCCTGAAACAGGTTGATTTGTACAAAGCTCATCATTCTAAAAAAAACTAGGTGTGCTCTGATTGGCCAGCTATCCAGTGCACTGTGATTGGCTGAATAACCGCAAGCATGTGGCGGAGATGTTACACCTCTTACCACAACATGATGCTGATTGGCGCTATGACACCAAAACAATAAACACATTACTAAATAGGCATATGTTGCATCCAGTTAGGACATAATTACTGATTATCATGACTTCTTTTTACACATCATATGGCCCCTTTAATACATACTATTTCTACTCAATTTCAACTCAAGAGACTTAAACGATTAAAAAAAAAACCATAAACAAATCAGCTTGCACTCTAACTCCACATAGTCTAATTATAAGTGTTGATTTCTGCAAGTGTTTGCCATTTTATGTGTGCAATATTAATCATACGGTTAGCAACAAATGGTCTATGAGCATGCCCTCTGAGGCTGAGACAATAAAAACGGCAAGTGTTTGAGAACTAAATGCTTTTTCCTTTGATTTACTGTTTCCTGTCAACTGACTGAGCTCTTGTTCTCCTGTCACAGCCACTGTCACCTATTGAACACAACGGGCCTGGTCTGGAGTACAAAGTGAGCTACCGAAGACAAGGCAGCGGAGAGGACTGGATGGAGCACATAGTGAAGAGGCACTCATTTCTGGTTAAAAACACCCCAACGTTCGTCCTTTACGAGATCAAAATTCAGGCCAAGAACCACGCGGGCTGGGGTCCGGACCCCAAAATAATAACAGCGTACTCAGGAGAGGATTGTAAGTAGGAAGAACCTCTATTGTGTCTGAGCTGTGGAGATGAGCATGCATTCAAATAAGCCAATACCATTGACATTTCACTCACTGTCAACGAACTGTGCATGTTTACCTTTGAGAGCGTACAAAGCAGGTGAAGATTTTGAAAGACGCTTCTTATTTTTTTTCTAACCTTTTCTTTGTCTGTAAGGCTCTTGTTACATTGCAAATAAGCATTGCCTGTAAATGGAAACACCCACCCCCCTCTAGCCAAAGTGCAGTACATGTGTGACGAGAATATCAACAAACCTAGAGGGCAGAAAACGCTGATGAAATACCATCTTGCCTTTACACAATATCCAAACAGTTGCGCTGATATGCCGATTTGTTTTGCCTTATTGAGGATATTAAATTGCACAAGGGGGAACGATTTCCTCACTCAGAGTCTTTGTAGACTAACAAATGAAATGTTATCATGGCTATGAGCTATTTACATTTGTGGCTATAATTATTCTCTTGCCTTCAGTTTTCTTTTGGAGTTGCCCTCCCGATGTTATCTCAGGTCACTACGTCTCTGTGCAGTATGATTAGTTTAGTCTCCCTTTCCCTCTCAGTCTCTCACTCTATTTTCATTTCTCTCTTATCTTAGCACAGTGTTGGGGAGTGACTAGCTAAAACTAGCGAATTAATGCTAAATTGCTGTTTTGGACATGCTGCTTTAAAGCTAGGCAAGCCGATGGAATGAAAGTATGATTCATTCTAGTGAGTCAGTTCATTTGGACAGTTAATGTACAGTAAATGACCACATTCAAAAAAATAAGTCACCTGTCTGAATCCCTGTAGGGCAGAGATTTCGCTTATTTTCTTATTCTATAATTGTTGTGTTTATAATTCTGCTTCTGGTGCAATTCTGGTCTAAACACTTTAGAATAGGGAACATTAGGTTAATTGAGTTTTAAAGGATTGAAAATATGGTCATGTTGAATAATGTGGTCATGCATTATTATGCGCTTTATAAGTACTGATAAATGCATGCTAATAAGCAACTAACTCATAATGAGAACTGGTCCTTAAAATTTGTTTATTTAATACAGAAATTCAGGCTATTGTTATGATAGAAAAAAGGTAAAAATGTATGAATCATAACATAAATATTACTCTACAGCTGTTTTATGGACAAATACATTGCTTCCTATACATAGCTACTTTTTTTTAAAAGAACAGCTTAATATAATTATGTTTAATTTAAATGTAGCATAGCTTGGCAAGGTAGATTGTCAGTGTTGCTTCTCCAACACTATTAGGTTTTATTCCATTATAATCAAATCTCTTCCCATTAGCAAGTGTC
The DNA here is from genome assembly GCA_032357445.1 of Enteromius radiatus. Lineage (NCBI taxonomy): Eukaryota > Metazoa > Chordata > Actinopteri > Cypriniformes > Cyprinidae > Enteromius > Enteromius radiatus. The sequence goes on from JAUCMS010000105.1 coordinate 16,436,892, forward strand.
ATATATGGTGTCTGTGAGATTGTGAATGTAGTATATAGTTTATATAGACTATTTAGATTGTGTATGGTAATTCATTGTTGTGTAGGCAATTTGCCAAGTGTTTGATAACGAAATGTAGTTACAAGCATAAAAACAATATGATAGTCCATAACTCCACATAAACAACTATTACCCACGCCTCAGTTTTTCCCATGATTATCCACAAAATTACACCACATTTTGCGGTCCTTATTTCATGGATATAGCTGAATCTAATTCACTGGCATTATTTTGATGTAGGAACAGTGTAATTTGAAAGCAGCTGTAGAGCTATTTGTGATTTTTCATTTGCATGTGATTTGTCCATAGTCCCTTCGGCTGCTCCAGAGGATGTAGCCGTAGATGTGATGAACAACACCATGGTGAAGGTCAAATGGGACCATGTTCACAAGGACAAACTCAATGGACATCTGGGGGGCTACAGGGTAATTCTGTACCAACATGTGTTTTGCTTTTTAGCCATGGTTTAAAGGCCAGTGACCCCTTTTTTTTGACCTTGAAGCTCCTCTTGTTTCCCCTGTAAGCTGTCAAAGCTTTAATCGTTGATGTTATTTTACCCATCAGCTGTATTTTACTACCTATGGACTGATCTAATCTCTTGTCCTTATAGATAAGCTATTGGAGGCTGCGAAGTCTGCTGGACTCAAAGAAAACACATGGTGACAAACACACATTGACATTCTCAGGCGAGAGGAACCATGCAGTGGTCACAGGGCTTAGGCCGTTCTCTGAATACAGCCTCATTGTCATGGCCTTTAACAGCAGAGGAAACGGGCCTGGCAGTCATCCGGTCAGCTTCAAAACACCTGAGGGAGGTGAGTGAGGAGAGGACGTGTGTGAACACCTGAGTTAAACATAATAAATTTGGTTCTGTGAGGTTAAGTCTTTTGCAGTTTTCCCCTGATTTGAAGTCAGGATGACACATTCTTTTCATTTGTCATTGTCATTGAGTATATTGTTTTTTGAAAATTCTAGTAGCATGTAATCCACAGTCATTATACAGTATGATGCCAAGTTGTACTATATAATCATGTCTGAATTCAACATGTGTTGAATATGTTCTGATTTTAAAAATTGTGTTTTCCAGCCTTCAGTTTACTTATAATGACATGTGCTATGTCCCAATTTGCATACTATAATGCTAAATAGTATTCTAAATGACAATTGTTGTGTCCTAAATTGTTGTATGTTGCAAATCTGTGCACATGGCTAGTATTTGCCCATAACTATAACTGCAAATAAAAAGTAAAAATAAAAAATATTTGAAAACTGCAACCGTTAAATGTGTTAAGTAGAGGGATTTAAATAAAGGTTAAAGTAATTAAAAATATATTTATTCAGTTCATCTGCATCTGCAAAAAACACTGTGAATATTTATAAAGACACATTTGGTCATTAACTCGCATCATGGACTGCCAGATAAACATGCTACTTCAGTAGTTCGCATTTCCTTATAATCATAATAATAATAGCGTATTTGGTGTGCTGTCCTGGGGGCGAGCTGGGAGCCCAGCAGACCCCACGTACCCCCCGTTAGGATAGAGCGAACAAGGTGGAGAAGGGGCGGAGGAGGGATGCTTGTAACGAGATATGGAAGGAAAGGAAACTGGCTTATTTATAGTGGATAGGTTGGAATCGGATTGGCTGGCGAGTTGATAGGTAATGATTGATTTCTCCCGAAATTGGTTTGGCAACATCACTTAGTTTTTCTCCAGTGTGGTAGGAAATTAAATGCAATTAAAAATGTGGAAAAATGTTGACTGTGACAAGATTGACAGGGCAGTTTAAAAGTTGACCGTATGCATGTAACCTAAACATTTTAGTGACAATAAGTTTGAGTACTTGGAAATACAAATGAGATGCAAGATCTTTGATATAGGGGAGGATGTTTTTAAGAGAGTAATAAAGTTTTGGAATGAACAAATGAATAATAATGGCCTTTTTTGTGTGAAATGTTCCTTTAAATTATTAATATAGCTGTCAACTCTTTGTTTCTTTCCCTACCTTTAGTTCCTGGTCAAGTAGCTGCTTTCAGCGTTACAAACATCCAGAAACACAAGGTCACCTTGACCTGGTCTCCTCCGATTGACGCAAATGGAGTCATAATTGGCTACATCCTCCAATATCAGCTAAGTATGTGAACATTGCTTTTCCAATTTGTTCATAACCCTCAGTATAAACGTCTGCATCTCGCTGTGAGGGTTATGTGCTGGGGTTTGAGTAAACAGCTTTTATTACTGATCATTTCTGACGTGGCCCATGACACAGCAGCATTACTGGTCATTACAGCGATTCTACAGTGAAAGCACAAACCACTGGATTTGCATTGAAGATTTGTAGGACTCCGTTCATGTCACTTAAAGGCCTACTACAGAACATAAAAAAGCTATTGCCCTGTTTTAAACTGTTCCCTGTGATGCAGATGCGGATTTGGACATACAAAAACAGCAAAGCACTCTTTGATGGTTTATGTCTCATTAAATCGAGTGATGCCTACGTCTCACCACTAGGAGATATTGTTGTGCCACCTACCTTAGGGTTGGCAGCTGCATCCTAAATTCAGCAGAGACTACAGTATTACGAAAATAATCGCAAAGGACCTCAATAAGACACAGTTGTATATTTGCTAAATGATTTATGGAAAACAATTACTTTGACTTGTTAAAGTTGCCTCACTCAATTTGCTTATTTTTTTATTATACAGGTCCTGTTATATCGAACTGAAGGCACACTAGTGAATTAAACAGCTATTTACTGCGTGCCATTAGAGTATGCTTTGGTTTTAATTAGGATTTACAGTGAGAAACACTGCTGATTACATAAACATAGTGGGTTAACAATGCACATCGTATTAAGAGGTAAGTGATGAACTGTGGGGAAAAGCAAAACATTGTAAAGCATATCTGTAAATATCATAGGATTTTTATATATGTGTAAACCAGTATATACTATATAGTGTAAACCAGTAGCATGCAATCATCATCAGAACTCAAGCCTCGTTAATACAATGACTTTTAATTATTATTTATTTATTTATTTTTAGTTAAATAAAATTCTAAAAATGCTTGAAAAAGAAGGCAACTTTATATGATATATGTATATAAAAAAAGAGTAAAGAATCTTGTTTTGAAAGACATTTTAATAATAAAAAATATTATTGGAGTATGTTCCTATTTAAAGTCAAATCAGTTAGACTACTGGGTGAACAACGACATGAAATTAATATTCATGCACGAAGCTAATACGTTTTATAATGTTCTATCCCACCACTTTTTAGATTGTTTTTATGCCCCCGAGGAGAAATGTTTTTGACAAATTGGTTTCCCATTATTTTTTAAAGAAATATAAGATCTTTTCATTGTCTGGACCAAGGACTGCCAAAGTTTTTGTCACCTAAAATTTTTTATTTAATTACCACCCTGAAATTTTAAATTATGTCAATAGTGGTCACATGACATGCAGGTAAACAAATAAAAGTATTTTTAGTAAGCATTTTATTTGAAATGCATTTGTTTTAATTTTAGAATTTTATGGAATTTTAAATTACTCACTTTCCGAAATCCCTGCAGTGCCCTCACAAACCTTTACAAACCTCCCAGTCTGGGAAACCTTGGTCTACACGATCCCTGCACATAGGTATTGCAAAGCGCTCATGTCAAATGCATTCGTGAACTGGTATACCAGACCGGCTTTTTCACGCTGACCCTACGCTGTTTTACAACACCAGGCTGGGCACGTGCACTGCTCAACACGCAACCAGATCCCAGCCGGAGTGATGATGAAGTTGATTATGATGCGTACAGTCTGGGAGGCCTCGTCAGCTAATTGTGTTTGATGCTGTGGCTGATCATTGAGGCCAAGTGTCAGGTTGCGTATTAAAAGAAGCAACGTTTTCATCAGGAGAGCTTGCTAGAACCATTGTGCTCCCTTTGAAGTGGGCTCATTGAAGTCCCCTTGAAGAAAGTGGTGTGTAAAATGCTGGCGAGAGAGCGCGCAGCTGTACTCGTCGAATGGAAAATAGCAACTGGGATTAAAGAGCCACTGCACAGATGGCCCGCAGCCAGATCCAACTACACTGAAATCGCACAGAGTTAACTATTCACACACTGTGAATTTCTTATGGAGGATTTAGAAATAGTGTTTATTTATTTATTTTTGTTTGACAGACTTATAGGGAATTATTTGAAGGAATGGGGGACTGCAGAACGCGTTGCAATGCAGAACCAAGCGTGTTTACACAACATAAGCATAATAGCTCAATAACACATCATCAGCACATGCATAAGAAATGATGTTTTAATTGGAAGTACCCATTTCGGTACGCAATTGCTGCCTGCCTGACTGACTGACGACTGCTTTCAAATGCACACATGCTTATGTGTGTGCATCATCTGTAAATAACACTCGTCCCTTGCCGTGATGCGTGAAAGGTCAACTGCAGTTCTTGCCAGGGTTATTAATGCAAACACAAGCGCTTTTATCACAAGTGAATGCAAGAGAGAGAGGGAAAAGCTGGTGTGTGTCAGAATATGTATAATTGTGTCTACATGCTATACTCAATTTAGAGATTTTGGGTTATTTTGCTACCATAGCAAGAAACAGATTTCTGTTGTGGGAGTGTATTGTATGCAAATTAGTGGATTTATTTAAACTTAATATTTCAAAATTAAAAGTTTTAAGTGTGACAATATCTGTTCACCTGTGGTGTTTAGCCTTTATTTGTTTGTTCCTTGTTTCTGACTGTTTACCAGTAATTGCTTGTAAAAATGGCATATATAGTCCACCAAGTAAAAACATTGTGATACTTTGCATCATACCATAGGTCATACAGTAGTATAGTGGCAACCTTATTGTCATCCACTATCAAATTTTGGGTATTGTGACAATCCCAGTGCAATCTGTCAGTCTGTGTCTGTGTCTATGTCACGAAAAAACACTGAATTTGACCTCTGGCTGACTAAACACATCTGACATTTCAATGACATGGCCTTCCTGCTACCAGTCCAGCTGAGCGACCAACCATAACACATGATGAACACATGCCGCTTTGCTGCACAGCTTTATTTTTTTAGTTTGCAATGTGTGTGATCATCAATGGATTCTAATATGTCTGGTTCTAATGTGGCATTGACGGCGTATGCTCTTTTTCCTTTTCTTGTTTAGTAAATGACACAGAGGAACTAGGTCCTCTGACGACCCTCAACATCTCTGCTGACAACAATAAGCTGCCCCTCCAGGATCTGGAAGCACTGAGCAAATACAAGTTTTACCTACAGTGCTGCACACGGGTGGGCTGCGGACCAGCTGTCAGCGAGGAGCGCACCACTGTCCCCGAAGCGAGTGAGTACGGGCAGCAGCTGCTGAGGGGTGGGGGTGTCTCGGGGGAGTCAGCCTGTGGCATTCCAAAGGACAGGGAATCTGGCGCTCTGACATGGATGACCAAGCTGCCGTTGTTATGGGCATCGACCCAGCGAATGCAAGGGACATTATTTCGACCTCCCTTCTCACCAAGCTTTTCATATGCCCATCTAAGCATTTCCTTATAGCTAAACAATATCATAACAGTGTGCGACTGGGCTGCATTCATCACTGTCTTGGAAGACCAAGCGCTTATTGATTCGAGGGTAAAAGCTCGCCAGCAAAAAGGAAGAAGAAATGATATGTTGCCTTTGGGGATGGAAATGCTGGATTGTTATTAATACAGACGTAGGAATAAGTTGGTAATCAACATCAAAAAAATATATTAAAAGAAAAAACCACACAACTGTGAATTCACAGCACATTTATCATGATTAATGGTTCACGTTGCCATACTTATCATCAGCAGTTAGCAGATTGTTGATAAAGTGCTGTTTATTTCCGCTTCGCAGAGGGTTTGTAAGGAAGTTGTGTTTATGGAAGAAATATGACCTAGATGAAAATCCCAAGGCATAATTCCAATGTTCGGCAGAGTAATAGAAAACAGTCAAGAAAACAAATGACTGCTCTGATGTGAGGGGAGATATCTTTATGTGTCAATGGGAAACAACCGCTTAAACATGACCAGTATACATCAAGAAAATCAGCTGATTTCAAAATACACTTAGTAAAAGAGTTTCATTTTTGCACAACTGGGAGAATATGACAGATAAGGCCTTATTTCAAATAGTATAATGTTTATTTTATTTATTTCTGAACGTTACTATATCACCATGGTGTTTTTGTGCCTTGTACACATACTACATATACAATTTTTTTTATTTCGTCTATATTTCTATATCTTATTTATAGAAAATGTCCAGAACAGACATTAAGTGTACTTTATTTATTTGCATTTGTATATTTCAGTTACAGCTAGAGTTTTAAAAGTATCTTGGTATTTTCATTTATTTCTGACAATGGCACAATTAGCAGTTTTTTGTTTTTTTCACACAAAAATTGTTCCCCTACTATATATATAGCGTACTATTGTTCAAAACCCTTCTTTAATAATTGCATATGTCTGGTGCGACATTTGAAAATATGACATCATATTTTTAAATATTTTGTAATTTCCCAAGCTTCTTGCTATTGCTTTCTCGCTTTAATGCTTCGGTAACAGGCACTGCTGTCTTATAAACAAGCTGTCTTATGAACTAAAGTTGTCGTGATTTCAGTGTCTTTCTGTCGTCCTTGCAATATGTCTTTTTCATTGCTTTATTGCTTTTGTTTTGCCAGCTTCAACAGATGTGGCCTCTTTCAACATCAGTATGAAGTTTTCTGTTTTCTTTAGCACTAGAAATAGCTAACACACTAGACTAGTAGATAAAATTGTAGCTGTGTTGTTTGACTATATCTTGAAAATGCATGTGTTCATGATAGGGTAATCATTTCACTTCCATATACTGTAGAAGCGTAATGCTTTTTTTTTTTTTCTCCATGTCCTTGTGTGAGTCGAGCTGACAGTATAGGTCTTGATGGTTGCTAAATTAGATAAGCCTCACTATTAACCTGTCATCTGCTCTTTTTTTGGTAGCTGAAACTAATTGATATTTTAAATTTAATCCTGTTTGATCCATTCAAAATATTTCTTGCATAATGCTATGGTTCAGCTAAAATAGACAGTTTTTATATTTAATTTAGCATCCACTTTCTTAGCCACTTCACTCCCTAGAATAGTTCAAACCATTTAAAATACTGTCTTTCTTTCCAGGAAAACCCGGCTCACGATTTCCTCCAAGAAAAACCACTGTTTCCCCTGTGGCTAATGCTACTCTTTCTTCCATAGGTACTAAACCACACAAAAAAACAAGTCTGTAAAGAACAAATGAGAAACTAGTTGGGCTTTTTATGCCAGTAAACTCTACAAGTATTCAGTTATGTATTCACACATTCAAAAGTTTGGGGTTGGTAAGGTTGTTTTTTTTTAATATTTCTAAAAGAACTGTTTACAGTATGATCCCCTAAGCTAAGCTAAGCTAAAACAGTAGGCTAATATTGTGAAATATAATTATAGCTGTTTTCTATTTATTGAAATTTCATTTACTCCAGTCCAGTGTCCACATGATCCTTCAGAAATCATTCTAATATGCTCATTTGCTGCTCGAGAAACATTTCCTATTATTGTCACAGTTAAAAACAGTGGTAAATGTGCTTGTGAAAACCGTGGTATCATTTTGTATAAACCAAGAAGTTTTTATTTAAGAGTTGTTCACCCAAAAATGATAATGTCGTTCCAAACCCATAAGACCTTCGTTCATCTTCAGAACATGAATTAAGATGATATCAGAGAGCCATAGACAGCAATACAACTGAAATGATCCAGAAACGTAGTAAAAAACATCTGTAAACAGTGTGACATCAGTGGCTCAGTTTTACAACACTAGGAGAATACTTTTTTTGCACAAAGAAAACAAGAATAACATAATTTAACTCTACCATTCTTCTCCCCTGACTTACATTTTCTGCCATTTTCGAGAGTATTAATGCATACGCAAACTTTATCATATTTGACGTAATCAGACTTGTTTACATCCGAAGGGAAAGCACGTGCATGTACGTAATCTGCGGCTGTTTACACCTAGTGGAAAGAGTAGCATGCGGTGTGATGCTCTCTAAAATGGCGGAAGACGTAAGTCATGGGAGTAGAATGGTAGAGTTTGGGCAAAAAAAGTATTCTTCTAGTGTCAAATTTGAGCCACTGATGTTTTTAGTACGTTTACTACAATAATTTCAGTTGTATTGATGTCTATGGAGGGTCAGATGACTCTCTGATATCATCAAAAATGTATTTTATATATTTCTATAAATAATATTTCTGTTCCGAAGATGAATGAATGTCTTACGGGTTTGAAACGACACCAGGGTGAGTAATTAATGACAATTAATTAATGACCCTTTAATTACTTTAAAATAAGTAAATAAATAAAAATCCTACTGACCTCAAACATTAGTGTATTTATGGATTAAGTAGCGAGGTCTGGTTTGTTGTGGCTTATCGGGGAGCAGGGCTGATGAAACCCAGAAGGGGATTTAAATTGGATAAGAGGAAGCCGTTTAAATTCGGCTCTTACATTCCCCACAAAAGTGGCTTTTGGGACCAGTCTCACAGGACACGTGTGGCGTGAGCTTTCCTCCCTCCCGCTGTGGTGGCAGATGCGGACTGACAAACCTCCAGCTAGCTCGCTCAATATTTATAGCGCCATTTCTGTGTCAAGCAAAGGTGTCACACCGCACCGATGATTAACGCAATTTCTACAATAACAGGGTGGATGGAAATGCATCACGATTAGAGGATGTCATTCAGGCATGGGGTGATGGGATGGGATGGGCAGGATAGTCGCGGTCCTTCGGTGCAGATGGATTCAAAAGAGTCTGAGAATAAATGTGTTCCATTTGCATGTTTTGCCCAAAGGGAGAGGTGTTGTGTGATTGAGATGTGTGGTAATGAGTTTTGACAGCAGACAACAGTCTGCCTAATTGCTACACCTGAAGGTGATGAAAACACAAGTTATCTGTGATTGATATAGCTCCGGTGGCATGCTGTGTAGGTAGCAATTGTCCAAGTCAAATACTTGTAGCTTCCTGAATAGAAACAGTGTATGCATGTGTTCAGGTCTTTCTGTGGCTCTCAGAATTTGATAACTGCGTAATTATTACTCTGCCACTCTGTCTAAAATGATCTCCTATTATTTCCTCTTATTTCACCCAGTGTAACGAGCACATCATTATTTCAGATCGTTAATTAGTCATTTAATTACAGAAGACTCGCAGCTACGTTTCTGATGGAAATTAAACCGCATTCCATTCTATCATCTAAGGATCCACCATTTGTTTGTGCCATCCCATCATGTTCATTTCTTTACGCTGTGTCCTAACCAGCCGTGACACTCGGGATTCCAGTGACAAGTAATTAGCCTGACCACAGTGAAAGTAAAGATGCTCTGCAATGTAACAAGCTACCAGCCAATCAAAACACATTTAGTGTTCACATGACAAAATTACAGTAATTATGAGCTCCTAAAAAAAATATTTGTCAAACTGGTAATTACTCAGTATGAGTTTGAACGCTCCAGTATTTCTTACTTTACCAGATGATGTCATATACTAATAAAATTCATTCAATAATGAATTAGTTGTTATGAGGGTTTTATGGGTATTATGAAGCACATTATTTTATCTGATATTGTAAACAACTCCTAGCTGTTATTTATTTAATTATTTTGAATGTGATTATGATCATTCCAAGTTGCCATGACGATGCAAAATGTTTTGTTATGGAGCTGTACTTTGGACCATTAGTTTTTTGTGGGCGGGGCTACCTATGGCAATAAGCAGCATTACATTGAAGTGATATCTGGCTTCATGCATTACAGTGTATTAAAGTGAATATAAAGAAAGCACTTTTTCTCCACCAAGTCATCTAACAAGCAACCCTTCCTCGTGTCATTTACAGTACTAACCCTCTGTGTCATTTCTCTCTTTTCTCAGCTGTGTTGAATATTAGCACCTCAGTTAGTCACAACTTTGCAAATATCAGCTGGATTCCACACACAGAACAGACGGAATCAGAGTTATATGTTGCCTTTATGAACAACCGTAAGCATTTCTTACTGTTCTCTTGATGGAATGGCAATATATATTTTTCCATCCATAATAATTGTTCACTTACCCCATATACAGTATAATTATGTGTACACATTTTGTAGTATACTAACACCACTTCACCTACTATATACATCCTAGGTGAAGGTAACTGGAAGATTTCCGATGCGCTAAATTCTTCTAAGACTTTCCACATCATTGAAGGGCTCGAACCTGGGACTGAATACACAGTGCGTCTTATGACTAAAAGCTGGGTTGATAATTCTAGTATTTTTGAAGACGTTATCAGGACCAGTGCCAAAGGTGAGGGGAACGTAGTCTCTGAGATGACAGAAATGCGAAGCAAAATCGTCTTTGTCTCTTCCTTTCCCATCTCATCAAAAGTGCGAGCAACATCCTGTGATAAAATGATCATGAGTGGCGTGCCTCATGTCCATCTCAGAGCATGTGTTCTGTTGATAAAAGGAATTACGCTTTATCAGCCTATGCCGTTGATTAATTAGACAGATGGTCTGGCAGTTTAATATTAATATCTGCACATTTCCATTCTAGAGTTTGCCTGGTGTTTTTCATTTAGTATAAGGTGTTCTCTGTGGATGCCAACATTCAGTAAAGTGTCAAACTAAGAGATTGTTTTGTCTCTTGCAGGTCTGGCCAGTATTCATGGAGGCATCTCCAACCAGGGCTGGTTCATTGGGCTCATGTGTGCCATAGCTCTGCTCACCCTCATAGTGCTCATAGCTTGCTTCGTGAACCGAAATAAAGGCGGGAAGTACTCAGGTATTCTCTCACACAATGAAACAATCAGTTGCTGGGGAAAATTTCTTTTGTGAATGCTAACCGAATGCGCTAAATGGCAGCCAGAGAACCCTAACAAACTGTCTGGGGATTTTCTTTTAAGTATAAAAAAGCAGAAAGGGTTTAACTTTGTAAAAAACACACACAAAAAATAAGATTGAAAAACAGCTCGATCGTCACAGCAGCACAAGGAACGTGTTAATGCGTTTATATTTAGAACATTTTGCACATGTTCGTTGGGTTTTGCAAATTGGGTATGATTCAAGGTTCTACCCAATAACATGGTTGCATTTTTAACTAGATCTTCTAAATCACTGTAACCTTTACAACTGTGAAAGTTTTCTAATTACTGTTCAGAAACAGCATGAGCCAGATCTGTTCATTTACATGTGTGAATTTGAACTTGTGATGTGCTTGCTGATGCAGTACAATTTTAATAATAATAAACTTAATGAATGAGAAAAAAAGATAATGGAACAGCTGGTATGAAATGTAGTTATGCAGTCTAATCTTAAATTACTTTTATGTATTTAAAGGTAATTTAAGGGTAGCATGTTTACAGCATGTTTTGAAGATTGCTTAATTGTTTACTGTAAATGCACACTATATATAATACAATTGTTAATATATGTGACCCTGAAAATTTTGATTTTTTTTGCACCCTCAAATTCCAGATTTTCAAATAGATCGGCCAAATATTGTCCTATCCTAACAAACCATATATCAATAGAAAGCTTATTTGTATATGAGCTTGTATATATCTCAGTTTTGTAAAATTTAACCTTATGACTGCTTTTGTGGTCCAGGGTCACATATTTACTCTCTTGAAACAAAGATAATAATTATACAAACATATTAACAGCATAACTACTGTCAACATTGATAATAATAAGAAATGTTTCTTGAGCACCACATCAGTGTATTAGAGTACAGTATGTGACAGTGAAGAGTAATATTATAATATATACATATATACAAAAGATACAGATACGCTTACAATGCTCTCTTGTGTTGATTCAGTGAAAGAAAAGGAAGACCTGCATCCCGACTTGGAGTCCCAGGGCATAAATGATGATACCTTCTGTGAATACAGGTATTTCAAAGCTCCACCAAGATTTACTGCACACATAGTGGCAGAATGACTGCAACCTCTGACACTGTTTCGTTGTAATTTCTGCATTTTTTCTTTGGTCTGAAAGCCAGCACCAAACCAGCCTGAGCTCTGGACGCGCAGCAAGCTAAAGTAACCACCACACGTATGTGCTGCTAAACAATAACAACAAAAGCAATGTTGTTCACACATCAGCGCTGCTGCTGATGTGTTCCTGTTTCACATGGTGCTTTGTGAGTAGCTAGAACACACGTAGCACTTTAGAAACAATGACTTTGCTGTAAAAATGAAACTGATGTTGTATTGAGATCGAGCGAACAAAAGATTTCCCGGTAGGATGATGGTAAACAATCCAGTTTAGATGAAAGACACTTATCTTGAGGCTGGCAATAAACGTGCTGCTTGTTTTTTTTTTATCATTCTGCGATCCTATAGCAATCTCTTGTAGAACAGTGTGGGTAGTGATAATTATTAATCTGAAGTATTTTGAGCAGACGTGTTCATGATGAAGGCTGAACTCTAGATATGCTCAGTGTCTTGTGTTTCACTATTTGAAACACAAGGCTTGTTTTATGCAGACGTCAAACGGTGTGTGAATGCATGAGCTTCACGGTTTGAGTGAAGATAATGCATGCTGAAATGCACCCATCCACCTTCAGAATTTTTTATATTTCTATCATATTAGCCATTCCATTGGGTTTGGGGCTGGTGGATTCATAGGCTAACACTATGTGTTATAAATGGGAATGAGTTGTCATGCTGGAGTGTTTCTCTGTTGCTCCTATTAAAGGAGTTGTTCACACAATACTGGCAATATAGTTATTATTTACTTACCCTCATGTTGTTATGATCCTGTATGAGTGTTTTTGTTTGTTACATTTCATTTCTTCTGAATACAAGCAGCAGATTTATGTAAGGAACAGACAAGTCATTATGCATCGTAAATTATTCCTTTTGTCAAAATGAATAACATATTCGACTGTAAATCAGCATTTGTTATTTGTTAAACACATTTTGATAATGAATGTTAGGCACAAACAAGGGCCAAACTGTCTCCTAGTTATATATATATATATATATATATATATTTTTTTTTTTTTTCTTACACAAAATTTGCAATATGACTTCAGAAGACTTACCATTCAAAAGTTTGGGGTCAGATTTTTTAAAATGTTTTTTTGACAGAAGTTACTGTTAAAAAACAGTAACAAGTAATATTGTGAAATATTTAAAATGCTAATTTGTATTATTCTATATATTTATATATTTCTAAAAATAAATATTGTTATAAAATGTAGTCTATTTTAAAAAAGCTGAATAATTATTTATAGCTTTAGTGTCACACGATCATTCAGAAATCATTAATAATAATAATAATTATATATGTGTGTGTGTATATATATATATATATTCATTTCAGCACTTGATGAGCAGAAAGTTTAAAAACTGGATTTATATTGAAATAGAAATTTTCTTTTACTTTCTGCAACATTACTGCAACTTTTCATCATTTTAATGCACCCTTGTTAAATAAAATGTATTAATTTCTTACCTTTGTATTATGTCTTTTTTTACTGACCCTAAACTTTTAAATGATAGTATCTATAACTGGAAAATAATGCACATATTGATTATCTATTATCTAGTCATATGGGCTAATTTTACTGTATATTTGATTATGCTTTTTTGTTTCATTGTGGAGATTGACAGGTCACTATCACTTTTATGGAAAGAGCTGCATTAAGATTATTCAGAAATGATACATTATCCAGCTCCTCTGCATCTACTAGAGGACGGTACAGGTTTAGCATTAGACCAACCGAACATAACAAGGACAAGACAGCCAAACTCAGTTTTGTTTCCCATGTCTTACACAGTGATAATGATGAGAAACCATTGAAAAGCAGCCAGCATTCGTTGAATGGTGACTTGAAAGGAGGGGACAGCGGAGACAGCATGGTGGACTACGGTGATGAGGACGCTCACTTCAACGAGGACGGCTCTTTTATCGGAGAATACTCCGGACGCAAGGAAAGGGTCTCCATGGAAATCAAGGGAAACAATCAGAGCACAGCATAATGGACCAGGGACAATTTATTTGTTGGACAAGCTCTCATAAAAGGTCAGTCAAAAGGAAACGGAAGGGAAAATACTCGGCATAACGGCACCCGAAGGACATTTTTGCAATTAATGTGTTATTGTCAAACTCTCAGTCATACTCACACCATTTTACAAAGCTTAGTTTGTTTCGTGTGCTGTAACTGATCAATCATGTCAGTTGTGTACTTTTGTGGGGTGTTTTTGTATTAAATCTTTGCAAATCATTGGTGACTTTGGAGCTGCCAGAAAGTTTGCTTTTTTGTAAATGCAAACTCTGTACACCGTTTTTGCTTTCTTCGTGTCATCATGTAGCCAAGCAAGTTTTATGTCAGGGTATGAACTTTGTATTTTTATTTTTCGTTCGAAAGCAAATATTATTGACATTTTATATTTCAGATACTGTATACTGTGCGTTCATTAAATGTGGGTTATTATGTGTACAAAAGGAGTTGTTGCTTAAATAATCATAATTTCTGTTGAAATCCAAAAAGCGTAAGGCAACATAAGGGTTGACTCAAAATTACTCACATGCTTTTTTGAAAGTTTTTGCATTGAAATTATTCTAATTAACGGTTCGGGCTATACTAACAAGCTGCATAGCCATATTCAGTGCCACATACAGTGAGTCTGCTGCTCTTAACCCATTAGCCATAATACAGTATATCATCAAAATAGGCACATTCTCAATGTTCATATGTTTAAAAAAAACACCTCTTTTGCCTTAGAATGACCTTGATGTTCTGGTAAGTATGACAAAAACAGATTCTCATAGATTCCGTGATACAGGGTTGGAATTCCAAAATTCCACATTGGCACTAAATCCTATCAAATAAGTCTAGGAAATGCAATTTTGTTCATTTATCTATTTTTTTTGGAATGGCTCCACATAGAGTCAGACCCAGATTCTGTACAATGTTTCTGTAAATTCTGTTTGCATGTTTAAGGATGTTGAATGAGGTTTGTGTGTAGATTTGACATTAAATTGTATCATTTTTTTTCTTCACTCTGGGCTTGCTGAATGCAGCATCACAGCCTTCTGTACTGATTAATCCATAAACGCATGCATTCTATAGTGAACGTGCAGAAAACATTTTGCGTGGCTTTCATATTCCAGACCCACCGCTGAATACATTAAGGTAAAAGCAGACTGAGGATGACAAGGACTTTAAAAAACACTGGAGTTAACACAGCAAAAAGTATTGGATACTGCAGGCAGAGTCTGTGAAAAGATATATCGTAAGTAAAGACCTATAAAATAGTACATCTGTCTGAGAGCTACAGTACGCACCATAGATTCTGCTATATTCCTAGAATATGGTTTTACCAAGCATATCAGACAATGTGCTCAATAAGCTTTCATCCCAGAGGAAATCTATGTATTTGGCTGTAAGAACATGGATGTACTCTGTCAGGAAAATAACCTCAGTGAAAGTGGTAGAGCAGTTGGAAATGAGACAATGAGAAGAAGAACGAAGGGGTCAGCCACTCTTATGATGTGTTCAGCATATACAGATACAGCATCTCACAGCAACAAAGAGATATCAATAATGCAACATTTTTACTGAGTGGGCAGCCTGATGATACAATAGATGAAATCCACTAAATAAAAAGCTGATATTGTATTAGAAAGCCCAAAGATCAGCCTCAGTGGAGCAGCGCGATAAAATGAATATATCTGCAACTTCAATTTTAAGGTGGGATGGATAGATGCAAAGACAGATAGATAGATAGATAGATAGAAGACAGGGATAGGTAGACAAAAACAGACAGATATTCACTTCAGATGAAAGCTTCATTCATCAGCATTTTTCTTCTATGTAAAGCAACTACTTCAGCAAAGTAAAGAATAGAGGAGTTTTTATAGCAGTTTTTAAGTGCGCTCTCTTTTTTTGAATAGTGAATAGTACTTGCTGGTAACCTGATCTCAGCGTATCAGCTACAATACATGAGCTGACCTTCTCCATCGAGAACTCAATAGCTTTTATTTGGCTACTGATTCAGCTGAAGATTAACTCGGTGATACATTTAATGCTTGATTGTTTTGGTCAAGGTTTGGCTGGTTAGTATGACCCAGTTTGGCCCTGCTGAGACCATTTTTGCAGCACCATCAACCAATCACTTTCTTGCTGTTGCAGAAATATCTAAACCTTTTTTTTTTTTTTTTTTTAAGAACAGTCAACTGTTTGTAAAAAACTCTGGAAAAGTATCAGCATTTTACTTCCTTTATCTAACCCTTACCTTGAGACGTATGCATTGGCTTAACAGTACACAAGATATCTGCATCCTCACAATCTCTTTATACAGTATCTCTATAATTCACAACTTTACATTTCACACTCCCCATGCTCTCACATTTTTTATGTGAGCTGAATTCCATTATTGCTATCTTTCAAATATGTAAACAGAATTGTAATTGCTCTGTCCCCTGTTAGCATTTATTTCACTTTTGGAAACTGAAACACATACTGTACTGGTGCAATGCCTACATTTTCTATAATGAGGGTTTGCATTTCATAGAGACACATTAGATGAAACTTCTGCTGCATCCATTCAACAGCCATCTCATTTTTACAATTAGGAGTCTAGACAGCAGCCTGACCCAGAGAAAATGTGAAATATTTGTGTATTTAATTCATTTCAGTTTCTTACATGTAGCTAGAGACAGAGCGCAAGTGAAGACGGCTGCAGCGCAGTGCTCACAGAGACAGTGTATTGATTGGATTTCCTGCTGTCTCTGTCTTCATTACTTGCTGGAGCTTAGCAATGCATATTTTCTTTTGCTTTAAAATATGATACCTAAAATGGAAGTGTAAGCTTCAAATTAATGATGAATATGGCTAAAAGCTCAGTATTATTTATTATAGCTCTAAGGCATGTTTAGCTGGCATATTTGTATGGATACTTTTTCAGGTGACATTAAGAAACGTATTTAAATGTTCAAATTCGTAAATCAAAAGGTTTTCTGGTCAAATAAGTTAGACTTCTATGCCGAATTTACACTAAATAAATATAGACATGAAATATTTTAGTTAAATATAAGGAAAAATAATCAATTATAAAGTGCAGCTGTCGACAATGCAGTTGCCTTTGTGTTTGCTAAATTTCTCTAATGTGACTGCACATTCAAGTGCGAGACAAGAAAGTTGGGATAAAATATTTTTCACCACTTGTTATCAGATTTGCCATGTTTGCCAATAAACTTCTTGGTTTAAAAGTGTCATGCATTGCTACACTACTGATAACCATCAAAATCTATGTAAAAAAGCAGAAGTGGGTAGTAACAAGTTACATTTACTTGAGTACATTTTTTGAGTAACTAATACTTTTAAAGTATATTTAAAGATGGGTACTTTAGTCTTACTCAAGAAAATCTTTTGTGAAAAAATGGTACTTTTACTTCACTACTGAGGGTGACCATTAAATTGTGAAGAGAATGTACGAACGGCTAATCACAGCTGACACTCGTTTCCCAATCAGCCTATTATCCGATTATCCTATCAGAGCTAAAAATCTTCCCTTTAAATAGAGTTTACTTCCGCTCATCCGGTGTCTCGTTTTTTCTGCATCCCTCTTCCGCCCTTCTCACCGCCTCTTCATTCAGTAAGGTAATAACTACCCGCAGTCACGAACCCTACGAATCAATCCCCTAATTATGGCTCGCTGGAGACGAGTTGCCGGTCAGAGGAGAACTGGCCCCGACCGAGCCTGGGTTCTCTCAAGGTTTTTTTTTTTTTCTCCAAATCGGAGTTATCTGTTCCTTGCTGCCGTTGCTTTGGCTTGCTCGGTCGGGACACCTGGTTTCCAGGGTTCTTACCTGAGTTCCCGACGCACGAAAACCACCACCTTGTCTGACAGCAGGCCAAACACGCGATAATATATTTAATTATGATGACGTGTGAGCTAGTGAAATGCAAGTTAAAAATGCTTCCATTTATTCCAAACGCGCCGTCTACTTTTCTTTGGGTAATGAACGATGCCCATTCGCGAATGATTCATTCTTTGGAGTCAATTCTGTTCCAATGCTTCGTCAAAAATTGTAACATTAATTTATTACTGAAGTTGGGTTGATGTTATGTAGGCTACATAATGAGCAAACAAGAAACGCCATAGAATGATCACAACTGAAAGTTTATGTCACCAACACAAAAGATACATTTATATGCATGAACAAAAATGTTTAATGCCTCAGAAAGTTGGAGTGTATCCTCAGAGTCAGGCACATCAACAAATTAATAGCTGTAATAATTTAATTAAACATAACACACAACACAATCTACAAACCATTGTGCCTGCTGAAGTTCATCACACTTTGCATAAGGCTGTGTTGGAAACCGTAATATTTTTTGGAACATGTGACATTTTGTTCAGGATTCCTTTGTGAATAAAATGCTTAGAACAGCATTGATAGTAAATCAGCATATTGGAAGGATTTCTGAAGGATCATGTGACACTGAAGACTGAGGAAAATTTTGATTTGCATCAGTGAAATGAATTACATTTAAAAATGTAATTGCTTTTTTTTTTTTTTTTAAAGGGGTCATAAAAAGCCAATTTTCCACAAGCTAATATGATTATTTAGGGTCTTAATGGAAAGTTTGTAATATAGTTTGTTTTAAAATTTCTCAAAGATAGTGTAATAAACGCTATTGGTGCATTTTCCTTATAGTAGTAAATGACTACTGCTATGTTCATTAATACATTCCACAACAAAACACCTCAATCTCTTAGGAGTCTCCTTGTCTCTGCATCTCGGTCTGATGATGACGGCTCACTCAGGGCGGGTCTGAGGTAAGACACCAGTTCAGTTTGTGTGACACGCTGCTGTCAATCAACTATTGTGGGAGCGGCCTCTGTCATTGTGACGTCACACCGACAGGCATTTGAGGATGGCTTGATTACAGAAGGGGCAACTTATTTTTATTAAATTAAAAGAAGGCTACTGGTGGATCTTTATCATCGTAGGGTGGTTGTGTACACACACTCCCAACACATGTCAGTCCAAACAGCTTGTAAAAGTACATGTGGCACCGGATGACCCCTTTAAGGACAAACCAATCCAATGTATAACTGACATTTGAGACTTAATACTGTAAAGCGGTAAAGGGTTTTCAGTTAGTGTGTTCAACTTATGTTGTAAAATATGGCATGCAGTATAAACATCATTCAGTGTAAATTGTGAAAATCATAATTAATAATAGCAATTACATTTTCAAAGGAATAATCGGTTATGATTTTTAGAATTTGCTTGTGTGTAACTATACGTATTCAGTATATTGTTACGTCCAAAGCCGTTTCTGTTTCGTTGCTGCCTTTTTTCTCTCTGTCTCCCTCTTGTGTTTCTCCCCAGAATCAGTGTCTCCACCTGATACTAATGATTAGATGGGCGG
>JAUCMS010000105.1:16460624-16484985 GCA_032357445.1 Enteromius radiatus
CCTTACCTAAGCTACATACCTTCTATGTACATATCAGACAACAATTTAAAATATTCTCTCAATGCATTTTATGGCACCTTTAAGTTAATCTGACTTATTGTCAGTTGATTTGGTTCAAAATAAGTCCGACTAATTAAAACAAGCCTGGCTTATTTGGAAAACTTGTTTTATGGAACAGGCCCCTGAACTCCTGAAATGTATTTACTATATGTATTTACAACATGCAGGCAGTAAGACAGTGTCACAGAGATGTACATGTTAGCTTCATTATGTCTGGCACAATGTTTCACAGGTTAGAAATCCCACATCTGACCTTCATGGTGAAATGACGCTATTAGATGCGACAAAGCCATTGTAGAGAAAATTGCTGGGAAAATGGAATGTAATCACCACAGATTATCTAACTGGATGCCTTCACACACTGTCGGCCCACAGCACCTCCGACAAGGAACATTTAAGAATGTGCTGTGAGCATCAGGGGTTAGGGTTTGACTGGTTAGCTTTGACAGTTATCCCCTGCTGGCAGGTGCTGTAACTGCACTGTTATGGAGGCAGAAAGCACGTATACATACAAATTATGTTTAGCTCATGACAGCTAAGTTAATACAGAGGAAAACACATATTCTAAATTTGATGAAATGTATGCAAAAATCACATACTGTGTTAAGAGGAACATATTTAAGAATATGTATAGCTGGCTAAAAAGAGGCCTGTATTCTGTGTCTATATAAAACGTTTTAGTTTTTTTTTCCCTTTTTTTAAAAAACTGGTTTTAAGGATAGTACTTGGCATTGTGGATCTCAGGCAAGAAAACATCTTTCTCTCCACATATATAGTACTGTGCAAAAGTCTTAGGCTACTAGGGTGTCAGTTGGAAATATCAGTTTACATTTCCAAACATGATTTGTGTCATTAATTGTAATAACAGTGAGATTATTGTCTGAGAACAGCCAGTGCTCCACACAGAGATCTGATCATCATCCAGTCTATCTGGAATCACATGAAGTAACAGAACAAACTGAGACAGACTCAATCCAGAAGAACTGTGGCAACATCTCCAAGATGCTTCAAAAAACCTACCTGCAAAGCTACAGTACTGTTCAAAGTTTTAGACACTCGTGTAAAAATGCAGTAAAAGGAGGATGCTTTCAAATATAATGCCATAACTAGATTTGATTTATCAATTAACTTCTATTAATTAAATCAAATAAATATTTGGTTATAACAGCTTTTGGTAAAACGGCTTCTGTTCTGAGGTACACTTGCCCAGAGTTTTTCAGGTAGCTTTCCAGGTAGGTTTTTTGAAGCATCTTAGAGAAGTTGCCACATTTCTTCAGGATTTAGTCTGTCTCAGTTTGTTTTGTTGTAAACTGACATTTCCAACTGACACATTACTGCAAAAAAATAGAAATAACCAACTTAAAACCATTTTTGTTAGTGAAAATACTAGTGGCCTAAGACTTTTGCACAGTACTGTGTGTGTGTGTGTGTGTGTGTGACCAACTTAAAACCATTTTTGTTAGTGAAAATACTAGTGGCCTAAGACTTTTGCACAGTACTGTAGAGGTGTGTGTGTGACCAACTTAAAACCATTTTTGTTAGTGAAAATACTAGTGGCCTAAGACTTTTGCTGTGTGGTGTGTGTGTGTTCATGCATTAAACATAAATTAAAAATATAGGCAATTTTTTTTTTGTAAGTGTAATATAAAATTCCACAAAATATTTAGATCCAACTTGACATCTTATAAAAATCTTATAAAAACTTTGTTTCTCTACTTTTTTTGTTTATACAGACGAATGTAGCCTGTGGTTATTATTCTTCATATTTTATTCTTACCTAAATTATTATTTAAAAGAACTTACTGTGAACAACTTTTGTGTCAGTTATTAAAACTTCCCATTATAAGTGCAAAATGTAGTCTATGTACTGCCACATCCCAAACTCCTGAGGGCAATGTCACTATAGCCTAGTGCTGTCAAGATCCTGCCAAAGCCTAAAGCATGTTTATATAGATCTGCATTGCAGCATTAGCTAAAAAGTCAGCATGGGACAAAAAAAAAAACAACCTTCCACATCACCTGTCAGCTCGAGGCAAAAATGTCAATGTCAAAATGACAATGACAAAAGTATTACCTGTCTGAGTAGAAAACAGTGCATAACCGTTTAAACATACACTTACAAGCTACACTGCTGATCCACTCGTTCTGTTTTCTCTGGATTCTCGGCACAAGAGCCATCGAAATTCCTCACCGTGTATTACATCGGGCTTTCTTTGATCCCTCTTTATGATGGACAGATCTTGTAAGCTGCTGTTCCTCTACCAACAGATTTCAAAGGCAAGGTGTAAAAGTTAACTGGCTGAGCTTTAGCTTCACGTCCGTGTGCATTAGCTGTGTGACATTTTTCATTTTTAATACACTGCTCTAAGTGAACACATTGCTCTGCGTAGTCTCAGGAGCTAAACGTAATGTGGCAAATTAAGTCAAATGTTTCACGTTCATGACCTGCAGCCATAGTAGCATTCATGAGCGGCGTCTTAATAGGGAAACAGGGACTTTCAAAGCTCTCGTGTCACTTATGTTAAATGCAGATGTACATGGTTATTTGATTATATAGAATTTGAACCTGGTTGCTTCCAGTGTACAATGTAAGTGGGTGACAGATAAATAATAGTTTAGTTTTTACACATAAAAAATACTTTTGGAGTACACTTCACAAAATAAATTCAGATTTCCTACTTCAGAATTTCTTATTTAATTCAGTGTGTTACTTGTATATTGCTGTCATGTGTGAAGCAATTTCTGCGATTACTAGCAATACTGCAAATTAATGCATTTTGTTTCTACTTGTTTTTCAGTGTACTCTAATTAAAAAACATTTTAATAATCTGATAAACCCTTTTCCACTATAAAACCTTTTATAAAGTAGAACATTTCTACACTCTAAAAAAAATAAGGGTTCCAAAAAATTATATGTAGCCAATTATAGATTGAATAACTTTTTTTTTATTATTATTTTTTTTATTAATGCAGTGTGTTTAAACAATATCAGTAAAATATTCATGCTAAAATCTGAATCTTCTAAGAAGCTACCTACATGTATTCATATATTCAGGGTTTTCACATATTTTGGCCACAATTCTGGTTGTTTTCCACCCTTTAGTCTAGCGGAATGCTTGGCTCTTAGACTTTTATTGTAAGCATGTTACATTTTGTCTGTTTTTACAAAAAAAAAGGTTTCAAATGTAGATTTTCTCAGCAATCCCATATAAGAATCATTTTTGATTTCCCAAGGAACCTTTTTTTGTTACCTGAATACACTTTTAATGGCTTTAAAGAATGCATTTCCACTGTAAAGAAACATTTGTGCAACGGAAAGTTAAAAGTTCTTCATGTAACTGGAACCTTATTTATTTGCATTCCACTATAGACCTGATGAAGATTAAAGTTAATTAGGAAACAAAAGCTAAAGTGTAAAGAGCTTGTTCATTCAACTTGCTTGTTATGAGAATCAAATGAGAAATATTGCATTCTTTTAATGTTTGAGGCACATTTCATTGATAAGGTAATGAAGTATGACGCAGGTCGAGTGCAGAAAGACAGTCATTTACCATCTCTTGATGTATTTCAGGGCCACCATCTGCAATTTTACGCTTGATCTGGAGTCCCTTTATCCTCTCTTTACTGCTGAGCCTTCACTATCAAATGTACATCAGGCATCTTTGCTCGAACGCAGATTCTGCCACAGCAGCAAGACGGATTTAATTGCCATGGCAGAGATGCTCCGTGAGGGACAATGCAGAGGATATGGCTGGGAGGCTTGGTAATAACGTCAAGAGCAGTGATGAATTGCGACTCTAAACAGAGTAACAACTGATAGAGTATTGAATTTGTTTGTATTTGCAATGATGGATATAATCCAAGGTGCGAGGAGGCCAGTACAGAGTATGAATGATAAATTCTAGTGACATTGGCTTTCTTATTGATTTCATGTATTATTTTTTTATTATTATTACGGGCTGTAAGATCAGCCAGTGGATTATGGATGACTGATCTGCTTTAATAGTGTCCCCTCCTTTGCAACGGTGAGGAAACCGTTTTAAATGTTTTACTGTCGATGACAAAAAAGGGATGAAAAGCATAAGTCTTTAGAAATCTAGTTTGCAATGGTGCCAGGTTCTTGGAAATGTAATCTTTGATTATTTTTTATTTCATTTTATCATTATCATATCATTTTGTCATTTTATTTACAGTTTCTAATGCATATATATGTCTCATTTCATGTATCTCATGTACCCTATACATCATATAAACACAACCTGCCTTAATTAAGTTTTGATAAGCAACAAAAAAAAATATTTTAACAATAATTTTAATATATTTAATAATATTTTTTATTTTTATTTTTACAGTACCCAGGCAAATTGTTTAAGAGAATCTGTAGATATAGTTGTTGCAATAATAAAAATAATACCGACATGAAGGTAGCAGAATAACGGTATAATAATGTTTTATGCAATTTGCACTTCTTTCTTCCCCAAAGTATTCTGAATGAAATCACAGTGCCGACTGTACAGTGTGGGCCATGTAAAGCTGAAAAATTGGTCATCATCAGAGAGATGAGCTTATAACCATTACCACTGCAAATAGAATAATTACTTAAATAATCTCTGCTACTTCTTCAATATTTCATTTAGTAAATAATTATGTTGTCTCAAAATGTAAAGCCTTTAAAACCCAGTTCTTCTATAAACAAGCTGATGAAAAACATAGCAGGCAGATCCTGATTTCAATCACGAGCTTGCTCTCTACGCGCATAAGACACTCAGCCAAAGCTCATTTTATGTGTGGTTTGATGCTTGACTCTAGAATGATTGTGTTTACCATCCTTATTATTTCCTCAACAAATAGCTAAATATTAATCATCCTTATTTGCATGACTCGCAGTAGGATTCCATACACGTCTCTAATGAGATTTGATTACGCGAGATGTGACTCCATGGCACCCTGCCACATTTCTACCTCTCACACCTGTTTACTGTGTAAATGGCTTGACTTCTGATTAAGATTACAGGGAGCAAACGTCTGCATAGAAAGCACAGATCAAGTAGTAAATGGAAAGTAACTTTAGCATATTGACACTGGCTTTAATGGAAATGGCTTTGCTTGTTTGTTTTGTCATCCGTTTTCCCAGTCGACATGTTTACCCTGTGTTTAGCAGTTGCTTATTTTAAATGATTTTTCAGTTTTATTTAGATGAGCTCAATTCAGGTTAATCTCTGTAGACAGCATCTGTGGCATTTAGGCAAATCAATCATATCAGCCTTATGTCACGTCCTGGTTTATGCTTGATGTATTGGCATAAGCATTTATAGGTTTGCTTACGAAATACAACATCATTGTGACAGTGCACATTCTAGTCTAAGTGTACTGCATTAAAGGAATAGTGTACTCGCCCTCAGGCCAGCAGAGATGTAAATTATTCGATCTCATTGAAACTAAACTTTAGCATTGCATCACTTGCTCTGCAATGAATCTTCTGCAGTAAATGGGTGCCGTCAGAATGAGAGTTCAAACAGCTGATGAAAGCATCACAATAACTTACAAGTAATCCACATGACTCCTGCCTATCTGTCTATTAATGGAATATGAATATTTTTCAAATAAATTATGACGGTAGTTGTATCTGCCTGCTATATCTTGTGTTTTATTGACAGATGATGGGTTTAGGGGCAGGGGTTGGGTTACGTGCTCATAAATGTGTAAATGATATAATTTAAATAAAACTGTTTTGACGGTTTACTTTGAAAAACCACACCCCTACACATATACAATAATGCTATTTTTTTTGTGCAATATATATTTTAATTATGATGATAAAAACGTATGCTATTATTATTTTACTGTTTTACAAATGTATGCTATTATTATTTTAATGCATTGTTGTTGTTGATAGATTTTAACTTGAATTTTCTTTTTACTGATTTTCTGCAACACCTATGACTCTGTTATTGATTCCAAAAAAAACTTAAGTGCATGACCATGGGAGGAAAAATAAAAAAGAAGAAGAAAAAGGGAGTTCAGTCATTTCTCATAACTCGGTTTGGGTGGCTGAAAATGAAATTTACTTTTTTTTTCTGTTCAAAGTGAGACCTATGCTCACCCTAATTATACATTTGAAAGTGCTGCAGCAATAGACATCACTCCTCTCTGGTATTCTTTTCATATTTGCATCTCAAAGATGAGATGGCCTTGCCCAGATCGCCCTAATTGGTATAGACAGGAGCTGTCTTTCTCTTTGGGAATGACAGAGAATAAAGAAAAGTATAGATATGGTCTGCCCAGTTGCTCTACTGAAACATGACATTCTAGGGAAAATTGAATCCTGACATTGCAGTGTGAAAAGATCAAGGTAAGAGCTTCCAATAAAGTCAAGCTTTCAACAATACATTTATGATCTTTAGTCAGCGCAGAACATTACGCAACAAAAATGTCCTGTAATGGCACATTTTAGCATGTTCTGCTATTCTAAATTTCTGTTTGCTATTCGTTTTGCGTATGCAATATGATGCATTTTATACGTGACATCTATAGTAAATATTACATGGAGGCCAGAAGTCGTAAGTTCATATCTCTGTCAAATACTCTGGCTCTTTATAACTCTAACTATGTTTCTGCAAGGTCTCATGAAAAGATTGTAAATCCTAAAACGCACAAGAATGAATATGTTCCAAAACAAGTGCTTAATTATGTCTACAATACTTTGTTAAATGATTGATATTGGTTTTCCTTAACCCAAGGATAGTCATTTTCTTCTGAGAGCAGTTGTGCCATCAAAATGTATTCATTAAAGACTCCCTTGAGACTGAAGGTCCTTCAAAGCTTCAAAACATTTCTGAAATGTCAAAGATTTATCCTGTCTTGCTCACCTGGCACTTGTTTTTTTTTGGGTTTTTTTTCTAAGGGCCTTGTGGATGTGGAAAAAATGAGTTTAAATGAGAATTCCATGTAATGTTTCAATAGCACAATTACTGTACTAAAAAGAAAGAGAAGCTAAAGGATAACAAGCAAATCTGAGAATCTTTAGATTAACATCAATTGTTGGCATCTTGTTTTTCCTTTTAAGTGTTCCTCAGCCATAATGTTGGCTGTTTTAATTTTGCTTTTATGCCTTGAGCCTCCTTAAGACCTTGATGGAAATGAACTCTTCACAACTCAGATACAGTATGCAATTATGATTTGACTAATTAAGAATGGGGCTTTTAGGGTGGAGGGAGGGAGGGTGCAGGGTTTGGGCAATCGTTACTTTCTGACAATGGTCTTGTTTTGGGTGAACTATTCCTTTAAATTGATTTTGATTAAGCTGTGCGATATATTCCAATTCCAAGATAAGTTTAGTGGTGGGTTTCAGATCAAGACCTAAACTATTTCTGTGCAGGACATTTCATTGCTCTGTGGCGAGATAAAGGTCATTTGCTGCACTAATCCTCGCATTGTCTGGGATTAGTTCTTTATCCTGTGTAAAATTGCTTTCTCTGTGGTAAAGAGGAGCTCACCGGATCCTGACAAGAGAGCTTGCCCTTGAGCTTTACAAGTTTGGCCTTGACTTTAATCTGGCTAGTTAAAAGATCAAGTCAGGAATCACAGCACTGCCCCAAATCGTGTGATCTTACAGCAAGAGCAGCATTTCAAACATTATTTAATGAAACTAAAATTGCCCTCACATTATTTTAAGTTCACAAGTCAAAAGATCAAAGGAATAGTTTTATGCAAAAATGAAACTTCTGTCAAAGTTTGCTCACATTCATGCCATTACAAATCTGTGTGATTTTGTTTCTTCTGTGGAAAAGGAGATATTCTAAAGAATATACTGGCACAATGAATGAAAAGCGGGCCTTAAATTCAAACTAAATCTATAAAAACATCATAGAAATGGTTTAACCAAGTCTATGCACTATGATTCATCAGCATTGATTGCATGCAAAAGAATGTAAAATGTGAAACAGAAAAAATTTTACTACTTCCATACATTTGGAACTGATGTTAAGCTTTTCCGTTCACAATAAATGCATTTCAGCCTCTGCTTCTCAAACTATTTTGAATATAGTGCAAAAGTAATATAGACAGCTTTTATACTACTTTGTATATTTTATTATCTGTGTGTATTCGTGTGTCATTTCACAGTTCACTTTTATTTGTTGAAAATAGTAGCCAAGATAGACCTAAATACTTTTCAGTTGCACAGAAGTACAAAATTCATACAGGAATTGGAACAAAATGAGTGAATAATGACAGAACTGTCATTGCCGGCTGAGCTATTGCTTTAATGAACCCGCATTATAAAAGTCACCTTTTTTATAGGAATGCCTGTCACAGACTTTGGCCTGCAGGTGTTTATAGTTTGATGCAAACATTTAGAGAGCGAGCAAGATCTCTGTTTCCTCCCTCAGTGCTGTCAGCTTTCATTCACCGTGTGATTCTGCATCCATATCAGAGATAATAAACTCGGAGGAATCTCCTCTGAAGATAATTTACTGAGCTGATAGTTGTCAAGAACATCCTACTGCTTCTTTTCTGATGTAATCCCTTCCACAAATGTTTGTGCAGGAATTACACTGATTGCGTGCGAGTTTGTGTTGGAATGATGTTTTTGTAGTCCTGGGACGGTAATGAAATGAATGAAAATATATAAATGGCTCCAGGCTGACTGATTGGATGTGAAAGCCATGATAAATGACACCATCATTTTAGGGAACAATAGTAATTCCTTGGATGAAAACATTCTTGATCACTCATCAACAGAAGCACACCTTGGAGATAATTAGTGTTACGTGGCCAGTTATGATGGATGATGGGAACGCTTTTCTTCATACATTATAATAATTTTAGAAAACACGCTCCACTCCAGAAGAATTTGTTTGACCTTCTTTATATTTCACATTGCAGATTTGATAACATAAAATAAATAAACCCAAATATTCATTCCATAGCTAAAAAACACACGTATTATTGGTTAATTTAAAACTGAAATGTGTAAAATCTGAGAAGTTTTTTTTTTTTTGACGTTTTATCAAAATACAAAGAAAGTGAAGAAAAATGATAGCATATGTTTAATAAAGTATGTAGTGTGTTGTTGCTTTCTCTCCCTAGCCATTAGTCCTGTGCCTACACCTGCTCCATCACTCCACTGTTCTCTAGTGTAAAGCCTATTGAAGCACCAGCTGTGTCAAATGTCAAATTTGCAGAGACATAACTTGTATGAAGGATTCCGTATTGGCCTCTCGCTATGGCAGTAAGCAGATTAGAAGTGTGAACAGGGATTTAATTTGTTTTACAACCCAGCAGTGACATGGGACATTTTTGGGTATGAGCAAAGACTGAGCGAATACTGCAACGCTCACCGCGTCTTAGCACGTTGACCTTGGAAAAAAAAAAAAACTAAGGAGCTTTGGAAATCGGTGAGCAAATAGTGATAGATGGAAACAAACAGCAGATGGCTGTCAATCCACTGTGTATACTTTTGTTTTCCAAATATGCTATGTGACCTAAATTGTAGTACTTCTCATAAAACCTTCAATCTGCCCCATCGGAAGTCCAACCAAAGAACTACAGCTATAAAAGGGCAAACAGAGAAATGTTTGTTCTTTTATTGCTATAGGTTCACTCCAGGGATGGTTTGAATATCATATAGCACTGGTCGAAGTAACAGTCTGCAATGTTGGACTTGGGACCCTTTGAATTTGATACTTATTGAAGAAAACACTTTTTCCCCCTCTTATAAGTGTTTATTTCATTACTGATTCAATTGTTCCTTGAACATGTTTTTTTTTTTTATCTATAGTAATCTTTGCTAATGCAACTAAGTTGTTTTTGCAGCTAATTGCTTCAATCAAATGCATCCTGTATGAACCAAAAGGAAAGGGCATTCAAAATGTAGATAAGTTTGTCTCAAGATTTTGAGCAATTTAGCATTAAAGAAAAATGAAAATTCTTTCATCATTTACTCACCCTCAAGTAGTTCCAAACCGGTATGAATCTGCTGAACACAAAGGAAGATTGAAAAAAGTTTGTAACCATTGACTTCCATAGAATTCCATAGAAATCCATGGTGACCAAAACAGCCTGGTATAAACCTTTTTCAAAATATCTTCATGTTTAGCAGCAGTTTGAAGTTAAAAACATTTACAGTACAATGAATACGTAGCTTTTCGCTTTGCAAGACTTTAACTGAACTCTCATTAGATGGCACTCATTAACGGCTACATTTATCCAAATATGCAGCATGACAACTTTTCTACATGTTGGATAATTAAATTTAAAGCAAATTTTTAATTTGTGAACTATTCCTTTAGTATCCATGATGTAAACACAATTTTATGTTTTAGCATATTCAAGCCTGCTTTCAAAGACAAGGCTTAGGACATTTAATTATTTTTTCTAAACATGCTTTAGAAAAAAAAAAAAAACATTACTGGTGTCAATTTTGAGACAAAATAAAGAAATTGATCTTTTTTTAAGATCAATCAGTGCACGTTTCATCCAGTTAAACAGCTTAGAATTAAGTTTAAGTCTGGGACTAGGCTTGAGCCTTGTCTGTGAACTGAATGTTTCATGATGGTCACACATGAGCTGTATAAACTTGTATTTTATGGGTGCTTTTTTTTCCTCTTTGACAACCCTCTTTAGCATATAATGCAATTATGCATATAATGAAATTCATTCATCCATCCAGTTTATAAAATAATTTCCAATACACTAGTTTCTGGGGTGTTTATTGATGCAGATAAACCCAGTGGTTGCAAAATGCTGTTTACATTATATTGATTATGTCCACACTGTAAGTAATCTTGCCTTTCCTTGAGTTGAGTTTCTGGGCTGCTTTGTATTAGATTTTTAATTTGTGGACCACGTTGTTGTGTTGGGACGATACAGTCAATGTAATGCACAGCAGCAGCTTTGAATGCAATTCGTCTCACTACCTGCAGTGTAAGACGTGAAATATGTTGCTTAAACGCAGAATTTCAATGACTAAAGGAATTTCTTAGACAACTCAATGTTCCCGTTCACTAGACCTCTAGTTTTGAAAAACAAGCTTAGTGTTATGATGTATGATAGAGCCGCCCGGGTTCTGCTCGTCGCCACATCAGAAACTGTGACGAATGAGCCTCGGGCTGGTGATTGGAAAGCACAGTCGATAGTGCTGCTGCTGCCATAGCTTTATCCAGATGGCCCATCCCTCGGTCAACGCCCATTCATCTTATTCATGCAGTGATGAAACTGTTGAAAACATAAGGGATATATTGTGATATAGCTCATATGGGCAGAGGCTGCCAGATGGACAGCCCATTTGTTCTCCAACTGTCTTCTAGCAGAGGACCACAATCAACACTCTGAAGCCCTGAACCTGAAATGAACAACAAAAAGCCATTTTCTAGTGAATCTAGTGCAATGAAAACTGATGAGTGAGAATTTACCATTATTTCACAGTTAGAAAATACATGCAATTGGCTCGCCACCTTTGATAGAGCTGCAATTTCCTGTAAAGGCTTGGGAATAACCAAACTTCACAGACAATCAATAAAATTGAAATATGACTTTTTTTTATTTATTTATTTTTTTTTGTCATTTTCAGGCTCATTAGGCTGTATAAAATCAAATTAGAGAGGTAGCAGCTCATGAATGGATCAATGGGATCAGTGCTGAAATTGGTCTCAGGTGTTGCATCATGTTTGAAGAAAAAAAAAACTAAATTTGTTGTATGCCTTTTATTTTTGTTTCTTTTTCTTAAACTGGTTTCTGGATTTCTAGTAAACGCATTATTAAAAATTGTTTGAATTTATATTGATTTGTTGGCACAAGCAATGATAATAAAGTAGTGTGCATTTGTAGTTTGCAAAAAAAAAATCCTTCCCAAAATAACATTTATTAACGTTGTACTGCTGCATAGAATAAAGATTTCTTTCTGACCACATTTACAAATAGAGCAGAACAACTGCCTCTGAGATGAATGGGAATGATAGCTCTCTCTAGGTATTATAGGCCTCTTTGGTGGTAAAATTTTCTTTTTAAAGTCATTCCAAACCTCGGTTTCAGGAGAGACAGCTGCTGATATCTGTTCTAATTTTGTATTGCTTGTTTTAAATATGATACTTTTTGTTGTGATTTTTTTGCGTATGTGTTCTTGAATACATTTATGAAGACACATTTGTGTATGGCATGGACATTTCCTGTGTCTTCAGGGTAGCACTTTATCTTACAGTTCTGTTACTCATGTACATACTATGTTCTTATTATAGTAATTACAATAACTAGATAAAAAAACTAGGTGTTTACCCTGAACCTACCCCATATAGTTAACTTGTATTACCAGTATTTTCTTAGGGACACTGTAAGAAAGTACACATATTGTAAAATAATGTGCAACCCTATACAGTGATATCCTTCATATTCTGTGAATAGTCATCAAGTATCACATCATACATCAGTGAAATTAGAAGTTTAGTCCTCTGCCGAAGCAATAAACTAGGCAACGTTTTGCATAATGTGAACTATTTCCATGCTTGTCTACAAGACAAGTATTTAAAATCTAAATTCATGTCCATATATGTAGCTAGTTATTTGGTAGATGGAAATGGAATAATCAGGATCATTAATATTCAGTAAGTCATTATTGCAAAAAAAAAGAAAAAACAACCCAGACAAAATGTGGATAATGATTGGCTTACTTTACATTATCGGTTACATGTTACACAGTTATACAAACAATGCAATAGTTGCCCAGAGATAAGTACAAGACTAATTAGTAATTATTTTTACTCCGTTCATTTTACTAGTTATTTTTAATAATAGCTGTTGTTGCTCCTATAGTCTGAACAAGTGCAGTGATTGGGACACACAGCTTCATGTTCTTGCTAAAGGCATTTTATTCTCTTAATTAAACTATAACAAAATGTAAACACATTCAGCAATTTCCCTCCGAGGCGCAAACACAGGCAGGACTGGTATAAGTTCACAGTAAATCACAATTTTCACTCTATGTGAGGATGCAACTATTGTGAGTCATGCGAGTCATGGTGATGTTTCTTTCATTTGGTGACAAAACACAAGGTTACAGTGAGCTGTTTCCGAAATGCAATGTTCTGGCTGTATAATGAAATGCACAGACCTTTTCTTCCTGAGAGATGCTCATTATAATCCTTTCATTAAAGTCCATTATGTTCTCTAGCAGGTGGTTTTTCAAGTTTTCAAGTTTCCTTAGTTACCGCTTGTGAAGAGGTAGTCTTTTTATGGTGGCCTCTGAGGGACTGCTGTATTCAGAAATCGAGGCTCAGATAATGCATTCTGTAATGTATGTTGCTCACAGCGATGCTCTGTATTCAGTCATGCAATAAAAGTGAGAGCCTAAAGCGAGACTTTTTCAATCAACACCTACTTATTAAAGCACAACATGACGACAATTATCTTAAAACTGAGATTACAGTAATCCTATCTGACATGGTAAATTGCATCGCTGCATGTGATGTACAGAGAAGTCATGCCTGTTAGTGTGAAACCTCACCATTTGTGTTCTTATCCCAGAAGGTTTTAGACAATTGCACCAAACAAATTTCAAAACATTGATGTTGAAAACTTCAAATGAGCATGTTTTGATTAGCATGTAACCTCTCTTGTCAGAATGGAAGAATGAACCTCCATCTGTCTAGCGGTCAGTCTTTCAAATCAGTTCAATTAAATTCTATTAATCTCAAAGGTCAATCTAGCTCCATTCAGTTCAATTCAGTATTGTTCTGTCAAAGCATTGGCCATTAAACAAACATGGAACAGAAGTAATATGTACCGTATGTATTAAAGTTTCCAAAAGAAATCAACACAGGAGGCAGTAAAACTTTTCCACAAGTTTACAGTTTCAATTAATAAAGCGTATTTTTTTGCACAGTTACTTAAAGAATGTCATGTTATGACTTCAAAACAATATTAATATGCTGGGAGATTTGAAAACTGGTGCTTTTAATCATTAGCCTCACACTCTCCCACTTCATATCTATGGGTTTTCATAGTTTGTTTGGTGGCTCATGGAGTAGAGAGGTATTTGAGATGTGAGGAGCTCCACTTTGAATCCCATGTAACTACAGTTCGACAAAACAGTTCAGATCTGTGTAAAGAGAAGTTGAAATGACACGGTTGCATCAACAAATACATTTTTATATCAGGTTTGCATTTGTTAACACTATCAGAGTTTTAGGGTTGGATTTGGTGTAGGGCATATTTCCAACAGTCCAAGTATATTTCAATTTTGAACCACTGCAATACATACCTACAGTATATCAACATAATAAAAATGTGTAGGGTTCACGTATTAAACCTGTGTCTTAGTGTCACTAAATGGACATTTCTGTTTGAAACTGCAGTGAAACGTGCAGTAAGGCAAGTAAAAACGTTGTTTTGCACTAAAAGTGCACATATTTTTATGAGACCAGGTTGTTTTATGTTTTGGTAATAATTATATTTTCAGTTGTAAAAATGCATTTCAGTTTGAGAGAATATAAAACTACCAAGGCTTTTGGAAACTTAGATTCTCCAGCAGATATTCAGACTTTTCCAATGTGCTGTCAAAAAGTTGATGCTAATTTACTTCACTTCTCTTTGAGAGTTGTTGATATTGAAACATGCTGGGCTTGTCACTTTCCTCTTTTGAGAAGATTTTTTCACCTGGCCAAATAGTATATGCTGCATGCTTGTCAGATGATGTTTGATATGTGTTCTTGCTGGTAAGGAGGTGGAGCAGAGGCGTTCGACAGGAATAGGAGAGCTGTGGCTCAAATTTACTGGAGTATGGTAGATATTTTTGGATTTTGGCTTACAAAGATAGACTAGGAGTCCTTTTTTCCTCGTGCCCGGCTCTTGTCTGATAAAAAGATTAAGGAAGGAGATGGAGTAAGGGGTAAGCCATTTTATTGCACACTAGGAGCAGAAGTGCTTTGCTCTAGGGCACAACAGTAGTGGAAAGAGCTCTAACTGGAATCTGAACCACTATGATTTTGCACTGTGGTGTGAAACCCATGTAGAGCTGTCAAAAAACACAGATGTACAAATCGATGTTTTCCCTTTAGTGGTCGGGGGGACCAGGAAGTGTTGTAACACATTGTGTTTCAACATCTGTAAGAGTTTTTTTTTTTTTTTTTTTTTTTTCTCAAGCTTTGGTATAATTTTCCATTTCTGATATCAATTAGCTTAGAACCCTGCTATTATCCATAATAGTGTAAATGAATGTTGAGTGCTGTTAAAAACTACCATGCTACCGTGATAGATCATAATACCAATAAATAATATGGATATAATTGTTTTGTACTGATGTTACATTAGAAATGTTGTGCAATAATGAATACACTTAAAAACATGATTTGTTATTATATTGCTATTATATAATAATATATATATTAATAATAAATATAATAGTTTTATAATAGCTTCAAGTGAAACTCTGAAGATGTTCATCTCCAAAACAAAATTAAAATGAGAGAACCTGTGTGCCTGTTGCCAGAAATGATGCACACATGCAGTTCCCAGGGAGCCCGTCTCAGATTTGGCTGTTCGTTCCGCATTAGCGTGGGAGCCATCTTGGATCTGGCGGAGAGTTATCACCCTCCTGCTGTTCGCAGCTGATTTGCCTCATGCCACTTATCAGCACTGCTGCAATCACAGCCTCAGCCAGATTAAGCATTCATCGCATCTTTTACTGAAGTTTTATGAAACACCTCACTTTTTTCTTGAGACCTTGTGTAGCCCTTTGCAGTCCACTATAAACTACCATAATGAGCTGCTTTCGAGTGACATTCAGACCTTTAAGACCTTTGGTTTCATATTCTAGGTGAAAGAACATGACATTACACTTTTGAGCAGCGTTCAAGAAAAGTTTTAAAAGTAGCACTGTTTTCTGTACCTAAAGACCTACAATTTATACCCAAAGTGTGGTTCCAAGGTATTATTATTTTATATGTCATATTTTTCTTAACTCAAAAGTACAGTTCTCTTGTATTCATTTAGGGATAGAATTATTAAGAAGAGACAACCAGGTTTACTGTGTCACTGCCTTTTAAAAAGTTTAAGCCAAAATTCTCTGATCAAATGTTTGATTATTATAATTATCTCACACAATTACTTAATTATTAGCATTAGCAGTGCCTTTTAAGCCTCTCATGGGACAATACCTACATACACTCCTACAAAACTATGGATTTATGTATTCAAATCCTCTGAATACTCAATCTGGAGTCTGACTAAGCTTTGGCTATTGGGCTGCAGTCCCAGGTTTTTGGGTTTTTGTTTTCAATCGCCCCAGATCTTACTTTGTTTTAAATGCATAGCATTCTTCTATGTGTGCATTTATTTGCAACGGCAATTGGTTTAATATGCTGGTTTAATTTATTTTTAACATTCTAGTCAAAGCAAGATCCCTCAATGAATGTATCCTTACATTTTCTTGTCTTAATTTTTTTTTCAACATGCATAATGAGTTTAAAAAGCAAGCCAAACCTATTGTGTTCAAATTTAACAGGATTAGAAACATATTCAGGCTATAATAAATTGGATGCCTAAAATGATCCATGAGCTCTGCTCTTAATGCATAATAGAAGAGCCATAAACCTTGGCCACACGTGAAGTTCTTTTGCTTTATGCATCCTGTTCATTTGGTTCATACATATACAGTAAGCCGCATCTAGACCAGTGCCCTGCTGAGACCATATACAGGGTGGCAAAAATTTATGAAAAGACACAAAGTAAAACTCTGTGATTTGCGAAGTATCAAGGGGCACTAGCACGATTTGTCTTGTAAATATAGCGCAGTAATTGCTGCAATAATGAACAGCAGCCAAAATAGCCTTCAGATGGTCCAGGGTTGAAGCACTCTTCTTATTCCAGGAGCAAAGAGATAAACAACTGCCAAGTGGTAAAATTCAAAGACTGTTTTGTTCTTCTCAGAAGAAGCTATTAACCTTGCACTCTCAAACATTAATTATGAATTCTCTCCGTCACTTGAAGAAGAAAAGTGTTAGGTAGGGCACAAAGTTACACTTGGCAGCTCGTCAAAGGCTACGTGAAAGGATCCTCGCAGGTTTTTAAATTGGGCAAACGGAGCAAACAATGCATTTGAAAAAGCCACTCTGCAACTTCATTTTCAGAACAATAGCGGCCGTGTTCCCAGAGGTGGCGTTTCTCATTTTTCTTATCTGTGCACCTTGAAGGCTGTCACAGTGGTGAGTGCTGTGACTCTGTTGTTCGGCATGGATCGGAGAAGTCTCCTGAGGTGAAGGACCCGGCGTTGGTATTGAGTCGCGCCGCTTTTGAATTTCATCTACAGCTAGGCCTTTCCTATCAGACTCATTTGAGAGCAGGGTTTTAGATGGAAAGAGTAACAGTCTACCCTCCCAACTCTGACTGGATGTCGGTGCATTGTGACGTTGTAAGTGTGCTCTGTGATGCCCGTGAATTGCTTTCCTAGGGGATGTCAAGAGGGTAGAAAATTGCAGCACTTTAGCTCTACTTTAACAGGCTTTTCCTCTCTTGTTCGTGCTTGCTGAGAGATCCCATTTATCCTATTACAGAACCTGCATTGCATGGGAAAGATAATTCCTTATGGGCAATGTATGGATTGTGATGATGCATCTGCAGGAAAAAGCATTAAATATAATGATTGACTTTGGGGGGACAGTGCCTCATGGGTATAATTAGCAATCACAATTAGCTGTGATGAATTTAAGGTGTCTGAAAGTTTCCTCTTGTTCTCACTCTATTTTATTTAAAAGGGGGGAAACAGATGCACAAAATGTCGTACAAACAATCTGGAGTAAAATACATACATCCAGAATGACAATATAGATTAAATTATATAAGTATTTTACATTTTATATAAATGATGTGTAATATCATATACATATTTTGAGGGTGTGTACATTTGCAAAGTACAATTAATAGTTTTAAATTTGTTTTATGATTAAAGTATTTTATATTCATTATACTGCATTAGCTGATTTAAAAATACAGAAAATTGTGGTATTGTGAAATATTATCATTTAAAAGAACTATATTTTCATGTGTTTTAAAATGTAATGCATTCCTTGTAAAGCTGAATATTCATCAGCCAATAATCCAGTCTTCAAGGTCACCTTAAGAAATCATATACTTCAAATCTCATGCCACACTTACAATTTGCATAAGAAAGAAAGAAAGAAATAACAATTAACAATTAAATATGACATACGCGCACACACACACACACACACACACACTCATATATATATATATATATATATATATGACATTCGGATACATTTAAGCTTGCCTAAAATACTTTTAAAGCACTGTACAGATGCAGTGAAGATAATACATTTTTATACATCATTATACATTTCTGTAATACCCAATTATCCAATTTTATAGTTATGATGTCATAAACAACCATGATCCAAAAAATACAGTTTCCTCATAGCAAAACATGTATGCATGTCTTTCTTTTTTGAAGTATGTAAATTATGGCCCATGATTTGGGCTGGTACTGATTCTCCTCCATGCACCTTTATTGTTGCAACATAATTGCTTACTTTTGTGGTGTTTCATTACTGGGAACATTGTCTTCCAATCAAATCAGTGACAGCCTTGATAGTTATAATGTTAGCTTGTTTGTTGTTTATAATTGCCTTTTAATTACGCTCTTCTTGTATGATTGTAATTTCCTTTAATTCTTTCTCTAACTTTGTAACTTTGAGATGAGAAAAAACTTGTTTATCTGGAGCTACAGATTTTGAATTAAAGACTTAAATCTAGGTGACATAAGTGTACTGGGGAAGAGGCATCATAAGCGTTAGCCATGTTAGGATGCTATACCGCATGTACCTTGTATGGAATTGAATGTGGTCCGTCTAATTTATTTGATGAGACAGACAATTTATATATCTTTACAAATGTATTTATTTTGGCTGTAAATGCAGCTCACTAATATTCCTTTCTGAACAGAGACCGTAGCCGCGTTATCCTTCAAATTGCGAATTGAAAATACCCTGAAAATACGTTTTTACGCTCGCATGAGTTGGTTTTTCAGTCAATTCAAAAAATGAGTATTTCGCAAAACTGCAATGGAAACGTTTTTTTCGTATTTACAGGTCACATAGCATATGTATAAAAAGTCATATGATCATTCTTCAATGTATTAACCTCCAAGAAACATGCTTGTTCGTTCTCGAGTTTAAGGGGCTTTCCCTGCCACATGTCTGCGGTGCCGTTCGGCCCTGATATGGACACTGAAGCTGTTTGCGGTTGATAGCCTACTCGTGTTCATTCCAGCCTCACCGCGCACGTTTTTTAAGTATCTGTCCGTGCTGCTTCTGTAAAGATACAGTAGATTCATACGCCTCCTTTGTATAAATATTTCCCAAATCCGTCAAATCTCGCCAAAATTCGTTGCTGTGACTATCGCGAGAGGCAAAAGTTTACGTTTTAGCCGCATAACGTTGGTTAATAATGGAAACGCCTCAGTGTCTTTATATGGAGGGCTATCAAAATATATTAAGTTTAAATAAATAAATCGTGCTAGTCTAAACAGACGTATACTTCAAAAGCAAAAGGTTTTTCCAACATCTAGTTGAAAGGAGGCGAGCTATGAAATTGAGCATTTTGAATTTATCAACAAGACTTTCAAATGGCATTTTGAAGTTCACTTGGAGTGCATTTGTGGTTTAAGGCAATGCATGGTGAGTGACTGAAGAAGTGTCTAGAGATCTTTTATTACACACACGCATACACAGAAATGATCCCAGGAGCATCAGGGAATGAATTAAATATTATAATGCAAATTAGGCCTTTAAACCAGTAGTTCATCAAATATTCTGTATTGTTGGGCCTTTGGAGTTCTAGGAATAACCACAACTGAAATATTAAGCAGAGATTGGCAAGGATTTATGAACATTTTTAGAAAATAGATTATTAAATAATTCAGACATTTATTGTCGTTGTCTATAAATCGACAACATCTTGATCATACCAATACCTGATATATAAAAAAAAAAATATATATATATTTTTATATATGAAATATTTTAAACATTTTTTTTCTAATTACATTTAAATATTTATAAAATAGAAAAGTTATTTTCCATTAATTGTGGTAACACTTTACATTACGGTTACACCTATTAGTTGCTTATAAGCATACATATTACTGGAATATTAGCCATTTATTAGTGCTAATTAAGCACATATTAATGCCTTATTCTACATCCCTAATCCTACCCAATACCTAAACTTTACAACTACCTTTTTAACTATTAATAAGTAGCAAATTAAGAAATTATTGGGGGACAATTCGTAGTTAGTAAACAAGTGTCTATATCTATTCTGAAGTGTTACATAAATTATAATAATATTAGGTAGAGGCTTATCTGACACAATATACCATTTTTACGTTTTTATTTTTGATCTCAAATCTAAAATCTGATCTCAAATAAATGCAGTCTTGGTGGCATAAAAGACTACTTTTAAAAACTATTAAAAATAGTAAACAGGTTTTTTTCAATTTATTTTCCTTTAGGTGGCGCTGCTGCCAAGCCTGCCATGTGCCCTCAGTGCATAATGTCTGTGACACTGGGTTTCATTTCAATATTCTGAAGTGTGTGAGAGCTCATTCACAAAAATAAATTTGTATGTGCCCCCAGACTGCATGAGAGCTTCTGAGGCAGCCGTGCCTAAATTAAACTGTTTACATCTTATAATACTAAAAACCTCTGTGCTTGAGTACGTAGATATTGGTGGCACTGCTCAATCATTAAATCACTCAGGTGAGAAATGAACTGAATTGCTTTTTTAATGTGAAAAATAAGGGACGCTAATATAAAAAAAAAAATAACATACCCTTGAGTTTCTGATAATGAAGGACTGTTAACAATCAAATTGATTAACTTTATCAACAGTTCGGAGAAATTCAGCAGAGATAACAAACAATGAATGTAAAAAAAAGGGGTGCCCCCTAAACATCATATCGTCCCAGTCTAGTGTACACTTTGAACACTCAAATATCAGTGTTGACTGCGTTAGAGTAAGTCAGATAATGCTGACCGAATGTCCGGCATCATGTCCCTTGGCCACACTTGATCTGCATTTGACAACCTCTGATTTGACTCAATCGAATACAACCTTGAAAAAGCAATACATGATTGTTACTGCCAACCCAGTTTAAAATAACTTAGGGTTGGTCTTCTTTGAGCTGGTTTCCAATCTTTTCAATCTCAGTGGAGTATTTACCTTGACATCTTCACTTGTACTTTTCTGATCAAAAGTGGTGGATTTGGTATTAACTATGTCAGTTAAGACATTTTGTAAATGGAAATTATTTTCTGGAAATGCAACATAAGTCCTACAGTATTTGTTTATAAAGAACATAAGAATTTAATTTAAAAAATGATTTCCTATGGTAGGTTCGAGGTTAATGACTAAATTTATATGCGTTGTATAGCCTAACAAAATTGCTAATGTTTTTCTTCATGACAACCCTTATATTTCCTTTGAAGTCATTAGGTGTTAAAAGGTAGAACAATTAAAGATAAACAAGCACCTCCCAAACAATAAAGTAAAGAGTATGCAGCTTTTATGCTCAGGCCTGAGGCAAGGGCATCTTATATAGTCCACACGGCAAAAGCCATCGCATACCAACATCTGGGTTTTAATGTAAATGAATAAAATGCATGACCAGTATGACGAATACAACACACCAATGTTTCTCAAGATGAAAGTTATGTTTAACTTAGAGTTAAAGACTTTTACATAGTTAGCAAAAATTTATCATTTAAAGAAATGTTGCTCTTTTGAACTTTCTGTTAATTAATTTTTGCAATAAAACATCCAAAACTTGCGCAGTGTTATATACTTAATGCAGTTTGCTTTATTCCAAAATATCCTATTAAGGATTTGTAAATTTCAGTTTTTTTTTATTTGACTC
Organism: Enteromius radiatus; assembly: GCA_032357445.1. Classification (NCBI taxonomy): domain Eukaryota; kingdom Metazoa; phylum Chordata; class Actinopteri; order Cypriniformes; family Cyprinidae; genus Enteromius; species Enteromius radiatus. The sequence continues at coordinate 16,482,610 of JAUCMS010000105.1, forward strand.
CTCCCTCTTGTTCCTCCATAGTCACGTTGCCTATCAATGACGTAATGTTCGTTGAAGTACATTCATTCGTTTCTGACTGTAGGATTACATTTCTTTCTTTTTTTTTAAATATCTGCTCAGTGTTGAGTCATGGCTCATTTTCCGTGTTTTTACGGCGTTGCGCCTGGTTGATAACCAATCAAACACCAGTTTGTTGAGCTTAAGAATGCCATGGCCAATCAGAGGCGTCCAGATTAGTCATCGATTATCGTTGTTGAGTGCGCGTGCGCCGACAGAATTTAGCTCGTAAACTCTCATCATAAACAAGTGCAGATGTATAATGTAAGTAAGTGATTTATTCATCAAGCAATGTATAGACAGCTTTACTGATTATAAGGGGAGTTTTTTTTATCTTTTCTTTTTTTTGAAAGTGCTTATGTATTCACTGTTTGAATAACTGTGCAAGATACAGGCAATTCATTACCTCATCCGTGAACACGATTCTTGAAGTCCATAATAGTGAGAAAAACGTCTTTTTTATTAAAAAGAATAAGAAATTGACACACAAAATATGCATTAACAAACAATATTAACCATTTACAGTTATCAAAGGGCAGACATAGTTTCAAATACTATTACGTAACAACAATAACGTTTTAACTGAAATATTTGTTTATAATATGATTCCACCCTCTTCACATTGCATCAAGCTTCGCCTTTGTTATTGTTTTGAATATGCAACCTCAAGGGGCAAAAACTATTACCACCAAAATATCAATGTTTTCAACATTGATTATAATAAAGAAAGTCTTATGGGTTTGTAATGACATGAGGGTGAGAAATTAATATCAGTATTCGTTTGGCCCGTGAAAAAGTTGGTAATTTTGAAAGCAATTCATCCTAATTTATAGGAATGCACCAGTATTGTTCATACTGTATACTTTTGTCACAATTATAATGCATTTTTCACTGCTGCTTGTCCCTAAATCAAACGTCCTCAGAGAGCAGCTCATATTCTTTGCATCTCTTGCAATGCACCCAACAAAAGCAAGTGTGTTTAAAGTTTTGGTGCTAAATCCAGAGGGACAAATACTTCAATAACAGTGAAACTGGCATCTTCTCTCTTCAGTGATGATGCAAGCCCAAAAAATACAATGATGAAAGAGACCAGCAGTGGGTGTATTCAAATTGATCCATCTGAACCAAAGTTACAGAGACTGAAAGTTGTTCTTTTTTCCCCCCAATTGTTATTTTGTTGTGCATCTTTCACAGTTGCATCAGAATTGCAATTCAACAGGTTAATTATTGCTGATATTGACCAGCTGAGGTAATCAGCCGGCTAAATCACTTCCGGTGACTTACGCTAGAGTGTCGTCCTCTTCTGCCCTCCCCCACAGTCAGGCCTCATTGCATATTCTGCAGAGAGATCATTCTTTTAATGGGCTATCATTAGCTTCTCTTCATCTGCTCAGTGAAAGCGAAAAAAGGGGGTGTGGGTGGTGCTGGAACCAGAAAGCCGCGGCAGAAGTGACGGCTTGCTTGACCATGAAAGAAAATTAATGGGACATGCATGGGTAATGAGATTACAGAGCTGTATCTCGCTGGCCGGAGAGCGAGATCACCAGGTACTCCGGTTTAGGAATGCATAGCCAAACGAGAGATGGAAAAAAAGCAGGCTATGCACATATGTGACAAATCCATAGAGGTATGTTCGCAGCGGGTGTCTGTGCTCATTTGATGATCTGCTAGACTCTCTTTCTCTCTCTGCTGGCAGTATGTTGGGAGTGTGACAGGGCAGGCTATTGGTCGCAGCTGTCTGGGGTTCTCTGAGGGCCCGTGCCATACGGTCGGCATGAGAACTAGAGTGGCCCGAAGTCCTGTAGGATCATTCAGACCATATTCTGCGTCCATTCTAGCGGTTAATACCAAGCACAGCCTGCCGTGTGGCTTGTTTCCCCAGGAAGAACCGCAGAAAGATCAGATTAGTTGTAAATTGACTTGGAAATGGCACAAAAGCTGTTTGAGAATAAAAAGAGTGTTTAATGCAGCGTGCATAACTCCAGAAACCTGAGGGTAAGTTCATGGAAAAAGGACAATTCTGTTCATTTAATCATCTTCATTTCATTCCAGAACTGTGTGGAAACAACCTGTATGGAAATTCAGTAAGACTACGTTTACTTTCATTTAAAAATATGTACTGTAATACTTCATTCAAATGCACTACTGTTCAGATTTTGGGGATCAATAAGATGTTTTGTGAAAGAGATCAATATTTTTATTCAGCAAGGATGCATCAAATTAATCAAAAGTGACACTAAAGACTAGGGGTGGCACGGTTCACAAAACCCACGGTTCGGTTTGTATCACGGTTTTAGGGTCACGGTTTTCGGTTCTGTA
>JAUCMS010000105.1:16495112-16517317 GCA_032357445.1 Enteromius radiatus
TTTACTCTCCTGCCTGTGTCTATTCTAACCCTGTTTTGCTGATGTACGACCCTTGCTGTTCTGACTACGAGCTATTAGAACTATGTTTGCACATGAACCCGCACGCTTCACATCCTCATTCGTGACAACACCACAAATCTAAAACGTTAATGTGTCTACAAATCTAGCAAACAGAGCAAAAAAAAAAAAACAGAAAAAGATACATGTATTCAATTTGATTCCATAGATTACTATTTTCCAGAGATACCAAATTAAAATGAACCTAAAAACCATTTCTCACAAATGTTCATATTAAGAAGACATGACAAAAATTCAGAAGATATAACAAAAAATTGAGATGTTTTCTGCCGTTCTTAGCCTATATGCTTGGAAATGAAATATGTTCAGAATGGTCTATACTTCTGGGCTGCGGCTGAACAACTGCTATCGTGATGAATGGGAACAATAACATATAGCTTTCTCCAGCTATTCCAGACCTTCTTGCAGCGGACCATGAATATGTAATTACTTAGTGGACCTTGAAGTTATTGATTTAGTTTGTTTGTTAAAAGTCACACAGACTTCTGACTTAAAGCGGGTGCTTTATGAATCATTGTTTGCATCAGCTACACAGCAGTGCAACTCTGTGAAGTTTTGCAAGGCTCCAAATAAAAGAACTGTATATTTTAATAATGCTAATTAAAATGTATTTGTGCATCTAGTAGACAGTTTTTCTAACTCATCCATTAGTTTCCTACAAATTAGGTCATCTTTTTTTGCTGTTTTTTTAACACTTAAGTTGCTATCAGCAGTGCTGAACATATCCTGTTGCATATGGGGGGAAAACACATTGTTTTAGGAGATTTGCACCTTGATTTTCTCGCTCCTGAGTCAACAGGAACATTTCTCGCCTCCTTTGAATTGATTTGAAGAAACAGACACAAAGAGAAAAAAACAAAACTTTGAGAGGCTAAGTTAAACTGAAATTCAGATCAAACATATTTTTATGAATCTTTTATTTGGTTAAAACCTGCAAACATTGTCTACACTGGAAGTATTTAGTTGCTTGTCTGATTATTTTCTCAGTGTGCTGCTTTGTCAACGCTCAGTATAAACACCAGAGAAGTGTATGTTTATTCACATGACATTTTGTACCAGAAATGTTATAGTTTAGAAATCACCTAAGATTTGCAGCAGCAAAATCCGTTTCTATGAATGGGAATGTAAATAGATCGCTTTCTCTTTATTTCTTTGTGACCCGTGAAGAACTGTAGAGATCCCAAATGTCTGAAATACAGTTGTTAGAAAACCGTTGTAATTGGGCCTGCACATCACTGTGATGCTTTGACCGGATTGCGGACAGCAAGTCTTTCCCAGGGCTGGGAATTATAGCTCAAAAGGTTTGGTTAGGTCACAGAAGGTTCTCTTTTGGTCAGGTCCAGAACTGGGTCACGAGTTATTTCCCCTCACTTGTGAATCTTGTCCCTGTAGAAGCAATTAGGAGAAACAGAAAGACTGAACTACTAGCCATTTAAGCTGAAGTTTCTGCACCCTGCCCATTATAAACAGCCATTATACAGCGATTTTACACACAGTTAAAAAGTGCTGTTAGATACGATGTGAAAGATAGGATGTCAACGTTTGAAACTACCAGCTTTTAGTGCTTTTCTTCTTGCCTAACACACATACAGTACTGCACACTTTAGAGTTTACACACAAAGCCCATTTAAGAAGCGAAATTGTTTCAAAATTTCCTACAAAATTTTACTACTGCCTTTTTTAAGCACTGGTCAATTTTGAGATTTTGGCCTATACCATAGTATGTCCTTTTTCTTTTTTTTTTTTAGATAGTGGAAAGAAACCATTAAGTGTTTATTACCTTGTATTTGTAGATTTCAATTACAATACATACTGTATCTTTCATTTATATTTAAAAAAAAAAATAACATTTTGGACCTGTCGTGATCTCACATTCATGATTGTGTTCTGGAAATGCATGCAAATTAGTGTATATTTAATTCTCTAAAAATAGCGTATTTAGAAAAAACATTTCTGAAAACTTGTAATACAAAACAACAATTGTAGTGTACTGAGATTGATGAGTTGGGCAATGTATAGTAATGTCTATTCGTTACATTTTCTTCTTATTCACATGTAGTGTTGCAAATGGAGCTTCTCTAAACTCCTTAAGGAAGAAGCTTCCATTCTCTCCTTTGTGAGGTGGCATTTATAGAGCTGTGTTGGTGTGTCAGGGGTCTCGCAGGCATTTAATTTCTCCAAACAGCACTGCTGTGTTCCCCTGTGATGCAATTTGCAGTGGTAGCTCATCAATTACTGAGCATGCCAGGGATGTCACTTATTAGCGACGGGTCAGTCTCTGATTGAAAAGTCCAGATGTGAAACGCAAAAGGTTGGTTTGCTATGTTTTTTTTTTTTACACTTCAGAGGCATTGCTGCGAATGCAACGATTCCCATCTGTCCTATTTCAGCATGTCTAACTAGGGATCCTGCAGAGCTATTCAAGTAGTATTCATTCATTCACAGTGCAATTACTCTGTATTGTCCTAATGTAAGAACATTTGATGGCAGGATCTATCTTTCTGAGAAATATTAGAATAAATGTTATGGAATTTAAACTGTATTGGCCAGAAACAGAAAGCTGGAATTTAAATTTGAATAAAAAATTATTTTACTGAATATAATGTTTGTCGTCTAATGTTTTATTTTTATTTTTTAAGGTGAATTTGTTTGTTTGAAATTGCTACAACACTATACAGTATATTTAGCATATTTGTTATTGTATTGCTTTGACTGTAAAATGTCCAGTTCTCTTTACAATAGGACAAGTGAATCTTCCTTTCACAATGCATTCACCTTTTCAAATAATATCAAAGAAATGACCAGAGACAGTAAGCTTTCGGGCTGTTTCATCTGGGAAGACACATACTCTCATGCACTCAAATACAAAGACAGGCAGAAACTCAGAATATGAATTGTTGTGTGGTATCCACACAGTCCAGTGCATCTTCTTGCAGTATCTCCCTGACAGCAGGTAAGATGAAAGCCGTGTCTCTAGTACTGAATCCTAACCATGCTCAGACTTTACATGTGATGGCAGGCTAAAGGCCAGTGGTTCTCAAACTGGATATGACATGGAAAATTACAATATAACTTTATTAAAATTGCAGTTTTTTTTATTTTGCATTTCTAATAATATATAAGTTTCTCTATCGACAATTACTCAGTGTATCTTATACTTTAATGCATACATTGCTGCCTTCTACAATGACTTTAATATACCATCTGTGTCCTCTCAAAAACCAGCAAAAAAAAACAAAAGTGATTGACAAGGTGAGACCTTATTCTATTTACGTTCAAAGTAAGCATTTATGAAGATAATATTTTATTCAGTGTGCATTAAGTATGCATGAAATTAATCAAGAGTGACAATAAGGACATTTCTAATAGTATAAAAATAATAAATGATGTTATTTTGAAACTTCTGTTCACTAAAGAAAAAAGTATTACAATAGTAACAAAGTACTCACAATATTAAGCATCATAACTATTTTCAATATTGATAATAATAAGAAATGTTCCTTGAGCAGCAAATCTGCATATAGTATGATTTCCGAAAAATCATGTGATGCTGGATTATTGATGCAGAAAATTAATCTTTGTCATCACAGGCATAAATTACATTTAATATATAGTCAAATAGAAAAAAAGTTTAATTGTAATATTTAATTATGTTACTGTATTTACTATATTTTGATCAAGTAAATCCAGCCTTGATGAGCATTAATGACTTCTTTTAAAATCTCATAAAAAAAAGAAAAAAAAGAATCTGATGTGAAAAATGTGAGAGAATATTCAGTTTACCCACAAAATGCTCAATTTCAATTCAGGTTTTTGGAGAGGGCTGTTATTGACTCAAAAGCTGAATGTAGCTTTGAGCATCATGATAAATTACCCAGCTTGACAGAAGAGTTTTAGTTGCTTCTAAACATAAGAAGTTGCAAGAAATGGGGCTTACATCTCAAAAATAGAACGAAATTAGGCAATTATGCAAATTGGGGTAAAATAGCATACCACAAATTAAGATCACTTTTTTAATTCAAAATATGGCATGCGATTTTTGCTTCATCAATGCAGAAAAAAATAAGCAGCATTTATTTGACTAGGTCTTACCACTAAAGTTGATTTAAGCTATAGTTGCTTTTAAAAGAAGTATCTGTATGGAGTTGATTCAAAGTCATATCTGAAGGTGTATGATTTACTGTGACATTTATGTAAGTATGTCTCTTGTCACATTAGGCAAAGAAAAGGTCAGTCTTTCTTTAAACTTTTTAACTGAGGCCCTTGTTCTCAGCAGAGAATGAATGGGTCAGAGTGGGTTTGCCAAGCGACACATTGGGGATTTGATGACAGAACACATGTGTCTGTGCTTCACTGAGTGTAAATGAGTTTCAGGAGCACATATGCAGCACAATGAAAGTTCATGCACAAATTGGAATACAGAGGGACAATGCAATAATTATCGCAGTAAGCTGTAAAAGCTAACTGCATTACACTGGACCAGAGGATGGAGAAAATGTTACAAACCAGGGGGATTTTCTGTGTGCCAATGCATTTCCTCAAGAAGTATGATGGTGGCTTTTAACAGAATAGTTCAAACATAGATGAAAATGCTGTCATTATGTACTCTTCCAGTCTTCTAAAGCCACATAATAGCTTTGTGGCAAAAATAGACTAAAATTTAAAGTTTCAAATCTAAAAATATTATTACATCCTATTGTAACATATACAATTTCAGCATCGAGAGACTTCAGTGAAGTGACTTGTGGCCAGGTATGGTGACCCATACTTGGAATTTGTGCTCTGCATTTAACCTATCCAACGTGCACACACACACCCGGAGCAGTGGGCAGCCATTGCAACTGCGCCCGGGGAGCAGTTGGGGGAACCGTGTCTTGCTCAAGGGTCTCACCACCTCAGTCGTGGTATTGAAGGTGGAGAGAGTGCTGGGAATTCACTCCCTCCACCCACAACCCCTACCGGACCTGGGACTCGAACCCGCAAACTTTAGGTTACAAATCCAACTTTTTTTTGTTTAAGAACAGCTTTAATTTATTATTTTTTGTTGTTGCATTATTGCAATTGTCTGTCTTTGCTGTCAATTTTAATAATTTTATATTTTTATTTAAAACAAACAAACAAAAAAATCCTTACAAATCTGGTTGTTTCTTTGTACAGTATCTTGTAGACACATTTAACTGTTTCACTCCATTACTTTTTTTAGAAATTTACAAGTTGAGTATTTAAAATAAAAGGCATCCACCGTCACACATAAAGCACCTTTTACATCACTGTAAATCCGTCGAACAGTAAAACAAGTCCCGGGTTGGTTATTAAAATGAAGAACTTGGGTCAAAGCGCTACAAAATTGTCCAGTAACCAAAGCCTATTCGTCTCCACCCACCTGCAGCACATTGCTTTAGGAGTCATTTTTAGAAAAGGCCAGATTGGTGTAAACATCAAAGCAAAGTGAATGTGCCAAATCAACACCCTGCCATTGTAGTCTGTGTAAAAGTCACTTTCACCCTCAACCTTCAGAATCATATAACACTCCTGAGCCAGTCATTCATCTGCAAGCTTCAGCAGTATCAGGAAGTTCATTGTGTAACGCTCGGCGTCCCACCGGATTTTGTGGTAATTACATGAAACGAATATCTTAATTGTATGAACGTGTCTGATAGCTGTATATTTGTCCTGGGTGTAGTTTATATTCCTGGAACTCTTGACACTCTCTCTCTTTCTCACCGTCTTTCCCTGTAGATAATGAAATCGAGCTTTGCGGTATCCTTGCCATATCCTTTCTATTTCCGTTGGTGGTTTTTCACTAGGGAACTTGGAGTATTGATATGCGAACAGTCAGAGCTCAAGTGATACCCTCCGGAGGACAGTTCTTTGCATACATGTCCCTTCAGGTTATAATCTGTTATGTTAATATTACTTTAATGTGCTTTTATACCTTGAGTGCCTTTGTTGAAAACTAAAAAAAAAAAAGGACAAGCCGACCATCTGCTTGCTTCCACACATTTGGGAGATTGCAAGGGTCCTCATCTGTCTGCAGGAAAGGGTACAGAACCCATCAGAAAAGGTCACAATTACGGCAGAAGAAAGTACAAAGAGACAAATTCCCTCATGCCAGGTCTTTTCCAGCTACGAGGAGAGAAAACCACTGAAGAGAAATCTGTCTCTGACTGTGAGAGTTTGTTGCTAATGATGGTTGGAATCGAAAGACAATGAGGAAACCAGACATCCTACTCGCCTCTTTTCAAGGAATAAACCAAGGAAAGGTAGTTTCAAAAGCTGGCCTTGTGGGATGTGAGCAGCAGTTAAGTTAAAAGACTTCTTTGAAAACGCATACCTGTTACAGCAGTGTATTTACAGCATATTAGATAACACGTAAATGTCTCACTGATAAGTGATTAACAGTGACAATGAAAAGATCAGGTTAAATACAGTCTCTTATGTTCACCAAGGCTGCATTTATTTTATTAGAAAATACAGGGTAACACTTTACAGTAATTTTCTATTAGTTAATTTCATTCGAAACGCGTGCGTTTGGTTCGTCCTTAGAACACAATCAAAGATAGTTTAGATCAAAACCAGGAAGCTTGTTGCCAAGTAAATAACTTCCAGAAAAGTATGGAAGACATTGTCTGAATACTCCATTTGCCATCTATGCCATCTAAGTGAAGAGAATACTTTTTGTATAGGATAATAACACAAAACTATGACTTTATTCAACAATTCGGCACTGTAGCACCAATTTGGAGAGCAACTGCTGGACCCACATAGCGTACGCTCTTCTGACGCACAGATGCGCTAAAAGCATAAATAGACGCAAAAGGTGGTCAATTATTAAAAAAAAATATATAAAATTTTCGTTTTATTTCCATACAAAAAGTATTTTTGTACCTTCAAAATATTATGGCTGAACCACTGATGGCAGATGGAGTATTTCTGCACCTTGACCGTGTTCATTACTTTGCAATGGGACAGTAACGAGCCTTCGGTTTCCATCCAAAATATCTTAAATTATACTCTGAAGACAAACAAAGCTTTTATGGGTTTGGAACGACATGGAGGTCATATTAATCACAATTTTTATTTTAACTAAAATAGTAATGAATATTACAGTAATTAGTTAACTAATGAACCTTATTGTAAAGTGTTACGCAGTACAAATAACAGTTTACAATAATGTACAATATTTATTCCTGTAATTGCAAAAAATGTTTATACAGATATATTCCAGAGGTTTCCGTTTAACCTGTATTTTGCTTTGGCTGTAACTGAATAAAACTTTTCGCAAGAAAAATAAATAAATAAATAAATAAATGCAAATCGTGCAAAACACTGAACTCATGGCATATTGGCAGATAAAACTATAAAAAATGTGCAGTATGCCAGGCGAAAATGGATAGGCAAATCATTTCGACATCACAGTTCATTTATGTATGGATTTGGGCAAACTAATCTGTTCCTCAATACAATGTGGCTGAAAATATGGTGTGAAGCAGGGGAGGGGTTTCGTTCAGTTAAGAATAGCCTTCATGCGCTCTGAGAGGAGACAGGCAACAGTTCGGACAGCAGACCTCGCTGTGTCTCCAGCAGACCACATCGCTCCACACCGTCTCCATTCACGGCATTTACTGGAACCGAGCTTGAATTAAAGGTAAGGCGATCGATTTCATTACTGCAATGTATTTATCCAGATATGAATTATATGTTTAGTACCACTAAATGATGTTATGTTGTATAGTGCGGTAATAAGGGGACGCGCTAATACGCGCCACGCGTTTGCTGCGTTTTATGAGTTATCCTGGAATTACTCACCCGAAGGACACTGACTGTATGTTCCAGCTGTTACTCTATATCGTTAAAATATCGCTGAATCAGTCACGACCGAGTTTAAATAAGTTTAAATTGTATCTGTTTAGATTTGTTTGATGTAGCGTTCTAAAATACACATGTGACAGCACTGAGCGTGTTTCCTACCACGAATATGCGTCGTGCAGGGCGCGTTCTTTCAGCTACACGTTGACAACGTTCTTGCAACGCATTTTTAAAAGTTGTACTGTTTTTTTTAACAGTTTTGCTTTCTTAAAGAGACAGCCCATACGAAAATTAAAATTCTGTTATCGTTCTCACGATATTCCAAATCTTAGCTGCCTAAATTATGTGGAACACGCACTCAGTGACATCTTCAGTCACTACTTATTTTTATTATATGTGTGGAAAAGATATAGGCATCACTGACTAGCGAAAGACGCGGAGCATGTTTCAATGCTAAACAATTGGAGCAGACGGAATTCAAGAACGCGTCCTCTGTGAACCCCAGTGCTTTATTTTACAATATTGTGGTCTGCTTCATTATGAGATCAGATGGTCTGTTACACGTTGCCAGTGCTTGTTGTTACTTTTTCAAAGTCTGTTAAAATCTAATCAAAGGAGATTTGAGACGACTAGGAAAGCTGTTCAGATCATGCCATAGATAGATATGTGAGGGACCATCAAGCTTTGTACTATATTTTTGATTAAGTTTGATATCACCTAATCACCTAAAATGAAAGTAGTTAAATTGAACTATATGAATTGGCACGTAAAAACTAAGCTAACATAACATATTCATCGTTCAATTATGTGAAATCTTTGTGTCCAGTTGTACAGTAAAAAGTTCAAGGCCATTATATTCTAGTTAGGTGAACAGGTGCATGTATTAAAGAAAAGAACCTGCTGATTGAGGTGATACCAGTTCTGTCATCCATTAACATGATCTCAAAATAAATTGAGCCAGATGTGACGGTACGTTTTCTTATCACGAAAGAGTTTGTGTGCATGCAATATTATTTCTATTTCTGCAAATCCTCTATGTTCCTTACATAGAGCAATTACTTAAAATCTTTGCTCTGAATGCGTTTGGGAGGATGCTTGAGATTCCCATGAGTATAAATACCAGAAGCTGAATAAATAATGATTAGGACAAGCGTGTGTGCATACTTGCTTTTTCTGTATGTCTGATGTCATTCTGTATGGTTGATTATTAAAGTACAGCAGCTTCCCTTGCCATTTCTCCAGATGGTGTTGAGTGTATAACCTTCTGCTAACATCTGCTAATAAAGCAACTTTCCAGAGAGATAACTCTTAACGTATCAACCAACACACACTTACCAAAGCCGTGATTTTGAATTGAAAATGCACTGCACTGACTCCTTTTTGCTGACTATTTAACCTGATTTGTATTCATAATAATAGTGAGTGAACTGAAAATGCTGGCCTAATTAGCGACAAGTGCATACGTACATGAATTTGTTCCTTACTCTAAATAAGCAACCGTTTGCCTGAGATCCAAACATCGATCATCTGTACAGTAGGTCTGTTTAAAAGGTGTTAAGCATCCTTAGAGAGCGTTATCTGTTTTCTGTGATGTAAGAGTGCTTAGAAAGCCCTTATGTGGATATGGTTTGCAAATTATCTTCAAATCTTAGACATGTCGTTGCTTATATAGAAAACTCCAAATTCATTGATATTACACTGAGGTTATCAACAAACTTATATTTGTACGCATGTGTTGTGAATTAGTTCTCTTGTGCGTATAAAAACTAAGAATCTGTGCAGTTATTGGTGAATATATACTTCACATATATCACAGTAACATTGTTTCTTCATTTTTTTTTTATAGTTTAGTGCATTCACTTTTTTTGCTGGATATTTAAGTGATAGAAAATCAGAGAATTTAAAAAAAAAATTCTAATTTCCAATTGAATGCTCCTAAAGGGGTCATATGTTGCTAAAAAGAACATTATTTTGTGTAATTGGTTTAAAGCAATGTGTTTGTGTGGTTTAAGTTTCAAATAACAAATTATTTTCCACATACTGTTCATTATTGTTTCTCCTTTAAGCCCCGCCTCCGGAAAAGAGTCGATTTGTACAAAGCTAATCATTCTAAAAAAGCAAGGTGTGCTCTGATTGGCCTGCTATCCAGTGCATTGTGATTGTCTGAATACCTCAAGTGTTTGGCGGAAATGTTACGCCTCTTATCATAACTTGATACCATGTCCTGATGCTATGACACTAAAACAATAAAACACAACGAGACATTTGTTGCATCCGGTAGAGACATAATTACTGATTATCATGACTTAGTCTTTTTACGCATCATGTTGCATCAAGCCTCATAAACATAACACCAATTTTAGGGATATTAACAGCTTGTAGCACTCCAAAGAGGAAGGATAACTTGGAATTGCGTCATATGACCCCTTTAAAAATAGTCTTGGTAAAATCATGGAGATTTCTTTGGTCCATATAATTTTTTCTAGCTATGCTCAGTTGTAAAATATTGAGTTTTTTTTTTTTGTCTATTTGTTAGCTTGTGTGACGTAAGTGGGAATGGGAAAACAGTTATGGGAAGTGAACAAGTTACAGTATGTTAAATTAAAAGTCCCTAAGGCTTGTCCAAACCAAGGACAATTTCTATGACAAAAATGAAATCAAAATAATGAACTCCATGCCACAATTTAAACAATAATGACATGGAAGATCAATGTTGTTGGAATCACTTTCAGAGCTTTTTTTCAGCTCGTTCATAAATGATTAAAATATTGAAAGCCGATCAGAACCACCCAACTTTAAAGAGCTTTAACATTTAAAGTGGTAGACAACAAAACGTTAGCACTTAATTTTAATAAACAGAACCTTATAGTCCATTCCTGTGGATGGTAATATAATTATCACTATTATAACTGTCATTCTTGTTGTGAATTGCGATTATAAATGACAAGTTCATTGGTCAAAAGCATGGAATTGGAGATTTTAGCTCTGGAATAGTCTGCTCGTCTTGGTTATGAGTGTAGATTACAAGCCACTCCAGCTGTGGGACTGAAGTCTACAGACCTCATCTCCAGCAAGGTGATAGTGATCTTAGTGATAGATGGTACAGAGCTGTGGTTGAGCACCTCCAGCAAACCGCTGTCTGCTCATGTCACAACTCGCATATCATAAGCAGCTGCCTCCAGTCGGGTGTCAGTCCACCAGTTCCCTTTGAAAACAATACATGCTTGTAATATATAACAGGATGCTTAAATGTTGGAAGATGATTGTGTTACATTTTCACTGTTGCAACAGATGTCTTGAATATACAGTATTAACCCTATAAAGCTCACTTTGTGATATTTAATCTGAAAGACCTATAATCAAAATGTCTGTAAAACCTTTAGTACGCAATCTACTGCATCATTTCTGTCATCTGACTGATATAGTTTATAAAAAGCCCTTTTAAAAGGTCCACCTTCAGGTCACAGCAGGTGTCTTTTGCAGTAAATAATGACTGTTTGTTTTTTTTTATAGAGAAATGTTTTTATTTGTTAGTGACTCAAGATGAATAGTTACTGCACTAAAGCAAGAGTGGAAACATTGTTTTATTAAGCAGAATATGGGTTAAATGCTGTTAATGAACTTAATGAAGAAATATTATTGGGAGATACAGGGAGACAACTGGTATTTGTATGCATTTTCTGTTAGCATCTTGTATACTGTACAGTACTTGCGAACAAGCTTTCAGAATTTAATTGTACTTTTTGGTCATGTAAATATCAGCAATTGCACATTTTGCTCAGTTTGGCTGTCTGAATACATAGAGCTTTATATTTTCCTATATCATTCTGTGAGCCATAACAGCCTGATCTATCAAATGTCAAAAAATCGATTTTTCAGACTTTTATTTTATGTGTAAGGCCTTGCATGGTTAAAGTAGAAAATTATGTATTTGATCCAGATGTGGAAACGCATGTTATGTGACATTTAGCAAGCATTTCCCATAGGCGCTGATATGATATGCTTAAGGAGGACATTTGAAGTTGGTCAGAGAGACATTTTGCAGGAGATGTGATTCTGCTGCCCTAAAAGCCAAAATATTCCAGTACACCACTAAAAACACTGAAAGTTACGATTGCTCGATAAACAAGCCCAATAAGATGATGAAATGCCCTATAAGAAGCACTATCCTCAAAGAAACATGTTGCCATTTCTGTTAGAACCAAGACTGCCGCTCTCTAAAGTGTTTCTCAAGGTGAGTTTAGAAGTGGGAGATGCTTTAATTGGTTCATGTTGAGACAAATAGTTTTTCCAGTAGAGTTATGGAGAGGGTGCCAGACATGCCATGTCCACACCTTGATTTGATTTGTTTTGAAACTGTAATTTGCTTTTCTCAGCAACTTTTTTCTTTCTTTTTTTGGCAACCCCCACCCACCCCAACCCTTTCAGTCACTTGCTCCGATTTAATGCTTCTTGGCAGCATGCGCAAGGTTCATGAATAAATCAGAGCCCTCACTGTCAATGCTTAGAGCAAGAGGGAATGGAATTATCATGTTCCGTACAGTTTTCATCTGAAAAGTACTTTCATCATTCTCTTCTTCCTCCCGTGCTAAAAATATTGCGAGCGGTTAATGCCACAGTACGTTAGAAAAACATGGCTTATTGGCAGCTTTATAAATATTAACCTGTATCATATTTTTATTCATCCAAATAATAGTATTTCGTTATCCTGGTTTTGAACCAAACAGCAACTTTTTGAGATGCCACACAGTTTCTTTCCTGTGAAAATGCTTTCGAGATGTCCTCTGCCAGTGGTCTATTTTCAACTGTACATCCTTTGAGATTACTGTGGTATCATCCTTTCTGAAAAGAAAGGTTTGATTTATGGTCCTGAGGAAGAAAAGAAACTGGTGAAAGGCTTGCCATTGTTCTTCCTGAACAATAGTACTTCAAAAGGACATGTTTTACAATCCATTTCCATGTTCACTTTTTTTAAATAGTTGCAAAATTGTCCCTGATATCTTGGAGAGTAACACCAAAAAACTATTTAATTGGAATTATTGGGAGAAGAAATGGTCCAGTAAACTATCATGGCTCCAGTGAAATATGGGTGAAGAACTATGGCACCATAATTAAGTTTACAGCTGCAGGCCCAAGTGGATTTACTGTTTTAAAATGCTTTTGAAGTCTTGTAACATATTTGGTTTGGAATTTATAACCATATTTGCCATAATTTTGGCTTTGTATGGCCATTAAAGTCAGAAGAACTGCTCACACAATGGCGTCTGTTGCTTCAGGGGTCCATGAGAAAAGTTCAAATTGAAGGATATACCCACTGAGTCTTTCTAAGATTTGCATGCAAATTTCTCCCTCAAGCCTAATGATTTTTCTCTAACAACTATTCAGTGGCTTGCGAGCCTCATTTCAACCTTTAAAGAGTTTACCGGCACATTTTTAGGATGCGTAGCTGGCAGTGACAACTTTTTAAGGAAGTCTTTCCTAATTGTTTGCAGCTCAAATAATATATGTTAAGAGGATTATAAAGTTTCATGTTTAATTTACATTGCAATATTGCCGCATTATGAGTAGAAACAAAGTTAAATTGCAAGCTTAAAAAGTTTATTTTTGTTATTAAACTTTCATGTTGCATGCAAATGTACTTCAGAAATGGATATAATTCATTTGTTTTATTGCTTTTAAGGAGCAGCTCCTTTTTCTTCTTTTTTTTTTTTTTTAGGAATAAACATAAAGGGCTCCATCCAGAAGCAGATAGAGTTGGATGGATTTTGTGTGTGTGCGCGTTTGTGGGAATGGCCGATGGCTAATATAGTTTTCCGTAACTGAATGTGTATGAATCACTCTGCATCTTTATTAAACATGTAAGTGCAACACCGTAGACTCATAAATGTTTCAGTGCATCATTTCTAGTGAAGTTACTGGAACGTAAAAACTCTTACTGAAATGTCCTTTGTGGCTGGGCTTTCTCACAGGGTGTCTGACCCTTTTTAAACTTTATGCATGTTTTAGATGTATAACAAACAAAGGCTATTCATAATGCAGTCCCACAGGAACGTGCTTATCACAAACTGCATGGCACTGATTTTTCTGTTTAGAGTTCTGGCAAGTTTTATTTACAGCTTTCACACCACACAATCCCTGTGTCCCACTCCAATGTGCAAAAATCAAGCATGTGCCAGTCAAAATGCCATGCCAGTCGTAAAGACTTATCGGGCTTAGCTGCATTTCAGGGGATCGGAATAGATACGTGTGGACCTGTGTGCTATTTTTGTGTGCGTAGGTTAATTCGTCCAACCTTTTTGTAATGCAGTCATCTTCGGCACAAGTATTAACATCACATTAACTCTGAATGAAATTTCTGAGCTTCACTCCACTGTGGAGCGACGGGGATGTAATTGAGAAAAATCCCACAGGAAACGGTTGAAAAACTGCTAGTCTCGTATTAACTTTTTTCATCTCTTGCCGCAAATAGCTTAATGTACCATTGCAAAAGGGAGGCTTCATTCATTTCAGTGATTCCCCATGTTACCACTCGGCTCCAAATGTCCAAATCAATCAGTGTGGTGTGTGATGAAGACGATGAGCCTCTATTTGACATATTTTGTCGAGATGGAATCCATGTCCATGGAGGTAAATTCCAGCATCATCATGGGTTGAATTACAGAATCCATTCTGCAAAGTAGACTGATGCGAGCCTGGTCATGATTCGCTTTAGTGGAACTTTTTCTTGTCTTCACTGATGAAGGAGCCATTAGGGATGAGCAAAACTACATATTTTGAAAATCGATTAGCCATTGGGTTGCCTGTACAGCTAGTCGACTGAGTAAAACCTGGTGTATTTGACTGGTTAAGTTAAATAGATTCTGATCAGAGGTGTTTCTTCGGGGGTGTTAATATAAAGCAATCAAAAATGGAATGCTATAAACTCCATCTGTTGCCAAACAGTGAGCATATGAATTCTGATCGTATGGCTGTGACAGTCCTTTCTCTAAAAACCAAAAATTGCAAATGAATGAAACATCACACATGAAGCTCGAACAAACAGAATGCGTTAGAGACACCCGTGAAGTAGGTTAAGCATTCTCTAAAATGCGAATCTGTAAGATTAGGAAGTGCAGCTGTCTGTGAGAAGTGGCATTATCCATGAACCAGGGCTCAAAGTTTCGTTCTTATCTTCTCTGTTATCCTCTGCAATCTTATTCTTTTAAAATCATATTCTGTTTTATACATATTACGGATGTTCATTTTGGTTATTTCTCGTAACCGACAACCGACTCTGCTTCACCGATTATTAACCGTTAACCAACATTATTTTATATTAAAATTGAATTCAATTAGAAAGGATAAGGGCCTGTGACCCGTTAAAAATAGCAATATTTGTTTTCTGCAGATTCATTGTATGCACATGCGCATAAACTAGCAAACAAAAGAAGGATCACATGATCATATCTATTTCATATCATACGCCTGCAGCACTTTTGCGACCAGAGAGAAAACATTGTAAAGGATAAATAGGCCCATACGAGAAATATATAGCAATTTTACTTAAATAATAAATCAAGGAACCGAAAGAAAGAAAGTTGATTCTGTATTAACGTGCAATGGGAGTCAAGCCCGTATTCCTTACCAGTATCCATAGCAACAGTGACCCAATTAATATCAAAGATGGCAACCGTCCATAAAACAAAGTCTTCTCATTTTCTGACATGACAGGAGTCCAGCTTATACATTTGGGCGGAGAGTACGCAGAACACAAAACTGTGTGAATGTGGCAATAAAATGTTGTTTTTGTTTTTTTTTTACATTTTTTTTAATAGGCTATGAGTGGCGTTTCAAAAAATTTTTTTAAATAATTAGGTAAAATACTGAAATAAATAAATAAAATGACTTTTTCAACCGTTTACCTGATTGACTGTATTAATCAGTCAAAATTCATAACGTTCGGTTGACAGTTAAAATTAATGTCCCTAATACATGTATATATTTATTGCTGTTGGTTTGCAGACTTCCCTGCAATAAGACGCACCTCATAAGCTAATTATAGACTAATGTAAGGCAGTGGTTTTTGAGTATGAGTAATGTATGTAGCTACTGTAGGTGTATCACATGTTTTGCATATTTATTTAAGAAAAATCATAGCATTGTAAACGGCAAAATCTGGCACTCTAATTTAAACCTGGTCTTAAGCCAAAAAAAGAAGAAAAGTAATGTAAAACAAAGAACAAGCTGTGAAATACAATGAATAAGAAATAAGGGTAATTAAAGATAAAATTTAAAGTGAAATTCTTATTTCTCATTTCTTTCTTTTCTTTCTTTTTTTGGTCAAACAACTCAAAATCTTGGGACCACAGAGATTCGGACGGAGGGCCCTCTGTTGGCCACAGGTAAAATCAAATGAACAATTCAATATTCTGATCTTTTTTTACATAGTAATTTAACACGCCAACAGCTAATCAGGATTTACAATAAATCATGTCACAAATCCCTTGGTGGTTTACAGGCTAATGTTACCATATGACAAACAGAGAAAATCCACCGGAATTGGTTAGTTTATTAAGTGATTTGGTGTTTTTGTATCCATCTTCTGCCATGTGCTTTTTGAAATACGAAGCAAATTAGCACTTATAGCGGTGGACGACTCTCGTGGATCAATACCCACAGCCATTAAAGAGCCCACAAGAAAGGAATTGCATGCAGCTCTGTGTACTCAAACTTAAATGTTGCTTGTGGCATAATGATGAAATATCAACAGGAACTAATCAGATTGACTTTTGTGTTATATCATGTTGACTGGATGCAAAAATGTGATCAATCTTGCCTGTTTAGTAGTGAAAAAATATTAGATGATCTGATCAACTCAAATTGGGTTAGCGTATGACATCTCGATCAATATCTTAGGAAAAAGTCCTATTAAAACGCATGTTAGGGAGATATTTAAAAAGTCACCGTCATGATTAAAGCTGTACACACTAAATAGATTTCTAATGAGCTGGTTCTCTGATGGACTACTTACATCTGCAATAAAGCGAGGCCTGTCCCTCTGAGTGCTAATCATTCAATCAGAGAATTTGCACACTGAAACGCAGTAAGAGAGGACGGAGGTGTGTGTGTGTAAGGAGGAGTGTTGATTATCCATGACTATTAGTGCTGCAGCAATGGTCTTATGATGCCATTTCACTTGACAGCTGAAAGGGGAACAGAGGACAAATTCAGTAAGAATGAATTGTTGATAGCGTTATTTATTTGCACATGCTGTATGTGTTGTTTTAGCTTTAGAGTCACTAAAGGAATTGTGCAAATTATGAAGCGTTGCATTCACAGCCAAAATATGATGCTGCATTTCATGCTGTGAGTTCGCAAATGAGTTTTATAGGGGGGCATTTAGTGAAAAATGAATGACTAACTATATTATAATCTGTTTTTGCATGGCTATGTAACAGAAATAAAGTTAATATATGAAATACTGATTGTAGTTGAAAAACCTTTTATTTTTCAGAAATATTTGACCATTGAATGGCCAATCGAAATCAAGTATTTCAGAGAGACATTTAATAATTCCAGTTATATTGCTATTCTCTAAATTTTAGAAATGTTTTGATACACATTCTACAAAAATATTCCCTAATTGCACTAAACAAATAGTGCGGAAATTTGAGAATAAGGTTATAATAATGTAAGAAATATAATCAAGAGCATAATTGATATTCAATATCAATAAGCAGACTAATTTGCAATAATAGGTTTCCTAAAAATGTAAAGGCATAGTTCATCCAGAAATAGAAATTATTTCATTGTTTTCTCCAAACCTTTATATAAAAAAAGATATTCTGAAAAATTCCTCTGGTTTTTTTTTCTCTCTCCAATGAAAAGCCAGTGGGGTCTAGTGTTGTTTTGGACCCCACTGACTTCCATTATATGGAACCAAAACAATCTTGAAGGAATCTTTTGTGTTCTACATTAGAAAGAATTTTGGAGCAACATGAAGACGAGTACCAGAGTTTTCATTTTTGTGTGAACAATGAGTTTAAATATTCACTGTTTGGCATTATCTTTCGGTAGACTCATACATATTGAACACAAAAGTGTTGCAGCTTTTTATTGAAGTACCACTACATCTCGTATTCCATATGGTCTTTGACATTTTCTCTGGCCTATCTCGAGCTGTAGTCTGTGCGCTCCATTCATCAGCTCCCGCTTGTTCTATCGTCAAAACGTCTCCACTCTTTATTTTCCAAGGCAACACAATGTTCCGCCAAAGTGAAAAATAACTTATGACATCTGTGATTATTCCAAACCTTTAAACTGTCTTTTTCTATTACACTTGCATTGGCGTGATTGATTTAACTTTATCTTCAGGGCCACAACGTGCCTTCGTTTTCTCCGCAGTCGGCTTGTTTATGTTTGTAGCAGTTTGGGGAAGCCTTTTTCTCTTTCTCCGCACCAGAATGGATTCATAATGTGGACCAAACGCATGACAGGCTTGGCTTTGCAAAAAGAAAAGGCTTTTCTTTCTCTTTCTGTTGCTGCCAGCACTTCTGGTTCAAGACCTTTGTAGTAGCCTTCATTCCTCTGATTTATGCATTGTGGTTTCATTGAGGTGTAATGGAAAAAAAAAAAAGATCAACACAAAGGCTTTGAAAGCTCGCAAAAATTGTCCTCAGATAGAAACAGGCATATCTAAGCAATGCTCTGGGTTCGTAGAAAGTATGTCCTGTAAACACAGGTAATTCTGAGGATCTACCGTCCTGCCATCTGTACCTTCACGTATATAAATCACAATCTGATCTTTTTTTTTTTTTTTTTTTGCTTAAGAGATAGTGGCTATAATGCAGTCCCCAGCTGGTATTGAACCAGAACACAATGTTCTTGGCAAGGGGATCCTGATTTCCCAACATGGACCTACGATTGCAGTCCATAAATCATTTGGAGCGCCTAGTTGGAAGTGCCTCCTCCCTTTATTGGACACATTGGTTATTGTGCACCAACTTTGTCATTGGTATTGTCCCTTCGAGAAGTTGTAACTGCTTGTGGCATTGCCTGAATATGCTCGACTCTATTACATTGCAGTATGCTATTCGTCTTCACATCGCACATATTGACTCATAACTTTATATTGTAACACCGAAAAAACTAGAGTTATGTCTGGCCGGCCTCTGGAGCTCATTTAGATTGGCTCTCGAGGAACTTAATATCTAGATTCTGGGTTGGGACCTTCTGGATCCCTGATGAGGACCACAGTCTAGTCCAATGATGAAATCTGGGAGAGTCGCTGGAACCAGGATGTATGGTCTGTGAGCACAAGGTCTTGGAGACAATGGTAGCTCACGTTCCACTGGGGTATAGAGATGATGGCTCATTTTCGGCATGTCTTCACAGAGTAGGAGCTCATTATTTTGTGCTTGAAAGAATCTCACAGATGGAGACTCATTCTCAGGTTTAATGTGGATGTACTAAAGGACGAGTCTTGTACGGGATTCCCACGGGAGAATTTTCATGGGTGAGTGGGAGTTTTTGAGAACAGGCTACAATCTAGCATTATGTGGAATGCAGCCCAATGTGTGCCAGTTAGACCGTAATCTCCCCGTGTGAGGGGGAGAAAATTATTAAAGGAGACATTAAAGTGTCAAAGGGCCAATGAAGGAACTTTGGGCTTAACAAGTTAACAGCTGAGGGCAGCAACACCACTGATAACTAGACACACCACTACTACACTGATAGCTAAAGTGAATATATCTCTGATAATGTATGTGGAAAGTGAGATTCTCTTCACTGATGAGCCACTTACCGTTGTTTGTTTAATTTTTCACCATGTTTCAAATATATGATTACTGTGCAATCATTCCAGTTCAGGATTTAAAATAGTGATGGCAAATTTGAAAGAACTATAATTTTAGCTGTAGCAGAAACTTAATGTTAGTGTCCTAATTTTGACTCATCACATTTCCATTTACAGACATACAATTACTGGCCAGGCTTGAATCAGTCACTGAGGTAAATTGTTTATCTTGGCAGACTGTCACTTGCATCTGGCCACTTTAGTCAAGCGGTATGTCTGCTATTGGATTTAATTTTCAACTTGATGGTGATGATGAAGAAAAAGGCAGTTTAAAGAAATATCATAAGTACTTAAATGGTTAAATTATCTAAACCTTTAAATAATTCAATTAAAGATCAAACATTTAAATATGGATGATTATTATTCAAATAAATACTTGATATGATGCAGATAATATTGTGCCTTCCTGTTTAGTGCTTCTTTGAAGTACAATTAGTATAATAGGTGCACACATTTATTTTTATAATGCAGGATTAATTTGCTTAAGAAAGAGAATGACCTGAGATTTTAAAGTATCTCCTGAGATTTTAAGTATTCAAGAATAATAATAATAATAAAATACATGTGGAAACAGAGCTATTAATATATTAATAGTTAATAAAAAAAAAATAAAAAAAATGAAAAATCACTAAAAGTCACAATACTAACTGCTGAAACGCTGTAAACTTGATGTAAAAAAGTGGGCAGGGGTTTACAAACCCTAATTTGGGAAGCCCTGAAATAAGATATCAA
The DNA here is from genome assembly GCA_032357445.1 of Enteromius radiatus. Lineage (NCBI taxonomy): Eukaryota > Metazoa > Chordata > Actinopteri > Cypriniformes > Cyprinidae > Enteromius > Enteromius radiatus. Next base: position 16,515,565 of record JAUCMS010000105.1, read on the forward strand.
ATTTTGTTTTCAAGGAAATCCCAAGCTTCCTGTACCGAGATGTCAAAGGCATAATTTTAAGTGCATTCCAAAAAGAATCAGGCACTAGTAGAACATCTGACTTGTTATATAATAACATTTTGTAAGAATACACAGATATGTTTGAGTGGTCCTCAGTGAACTTGAGTGTACTTCCGGCATCTACCAACAGTGGCAAACTGTGCCTGTGCTGTGAAATAAACTAAAGGATACCAGCTAAAAGGTCAAATCAATGTCCAGATCCAAGTTCCTGTTTCAATAGAAAATGTCAATATAGAAAAGAAAAGTGTTGCGGTGTACAGACAGTCTGTAGTGGCTGCAACAGCACTTTTGCTTGCTCAGGATTACTTTTTCAGATGAAAACCAAGCTTTTAGAGAACGACTAAAGCTGGAATTAATCGCCTGTTAGATACAACGATTACATTTTATTATATTTAAGAATCATGTGTTCTTCATTTTCACCATTTCTTGCTTTTTACTGGTTTCGATTTAACTATAAAAAGCTAATGATAGCTTGAGGGACTTTAGCTGTGAGCTTAGCCTTCTTAAGATTCAGAGTTTTCAACAGTAATACACACCCTGCTGCTTTTTTATGAGCATTTACATGGATTTATTAGAATGAATGTATATTCTGTGCCATGTATCTACACATGTTTGATGTTTAAATGAGCGTTATGTGATTCACAATGTGCTTATGAGCTTATATTGAGCCCACATTTATAAGGAGCGTATTGCTTTCTTGTGGCCTGTTACTGACAACAAGATAATTGAGGTTTTTAGCATGGGCTAAACCCCACCGCCATTAATGGAGCAGAAACAAAAACGCTGTTTCAATTACAGAATCGTCTTCCTCCAATAATCCTTCCTCTCTTCTGAAGTGAATGAACCTAGTGTTGATTTTAGACCTCATCTAATTCTGAGCACTAAAATCTCATTCTGCTTTTGTTGGTGTAAAACAGCAAGAGGATATGAATTATAAATACTGTCTCGGCTTGAGCGAGTGCAATTTCGTCTACATGCATATCAATCCCATGTGCCCCAAACAAATATGCTTGTCACTTTGCATAATGTATAAGTTACAGGGCAGACTGGTTGTGTCTGTTAATGTAATGAGGAGGGTTACCTGAGCTCCCCCCTGCCAGCGGTGCAAAATCCGATGGTGGAAACTTAATCTCGTCGTTTGAGAATAGCAGGGTTGATTCGATTTCGGTTTATTGTCCAGAACCAGTTGGTTTCAAGGTCTTGTTTTAAACCTTTAGAAGGGAAGGGTGTGTGTGGTTTCATTCAGCAGTGTGCTGGTTATGTGTTTCTGAATGTGTTGGTTCATAGCATTCTATTGTGGTTTACAGAAAGTGAACTTTAAATTAAGCCATTCGTATCTGAATCACCTTGTGATTAGCTTGAAACTTGTGACAGCAAAAGTCTCAGTATCTGGCCACTGCAGTGAGGAAATGGATCACGTGTGCATATGCACAAAATTATTACGCCAAAGGAATCATTACATTTCTGAAAAGTGAATCTAAATACATTTAAACGTTGAGCATGAGAGATGTCTTTTTCAAAACAACAACAACAAAAAAAATACAGAATCAACTTTGAAATGGTAGTGTATATGAAAAGAAGTAACTATTATGCTAAAAGTGGCTTAAAAAGAACAATTGAAGAGTTCAGATGCAAAAGCCTCTAAAAGCCATCTTGGTCAAAAATGAGATAATGTTACTGACTGAATGCTCTC
>JAUCMS010000105.1:16523045-16540346 GCA_032357445.1 Enteromius radiatus
ATTCGTGTCTGCCGTTCACTCTTTGCCTCGCTGTGAGGCGCGACGCACCACACCACGAACGGATCGCATACGTGACAATTAACCACAAGCTACTTGAGCAGGAAATCTGCATATTTCTGAATGATCATGTGATATGTGAAGCTCAGAGTAATGTAATAAAAATCAGTTTTCCCATAGCAGGGGCAATTTACATGTTATCGAATATGTTAAAGTATAAATATTCTTCGTAACGCTGCTTTTGTTTATTTCTAGCTTTTTAGATTGCACTTCTCATTTTCACATCATTTTCTTTTTTTTTCAAGTTTGTTTTCAAATTCTCAAATGTCACAGTATCCAATAAATATTCCCTGATAAAGGTTTTGCAAGGATATGCATAACGCTTCTGCTCTTAAAATCAAAAGATATATCCTTGATCTCTTTATTCATGAATGAATAAAGATAATATTCACCATTCAAAATTCTCAATTGGTTAAGCGTCTTAAACCGCTATTTGAATGAAGCATCTCTTTGAGTGGAGACTTTCCTTGATGTACACTTGATGTCCCTCTATCTCTTTTACACACAGAGACGGTTGTGATTCCTCAGAGGAAAAGCTATTGAAGGACTGTGCAGTCGTAGTTGGAACCTGTTCTGTACTAATAATGTCAAACACAAATACTGAGAAATGCCCACTTCGAAAAAGAGAATTAGAGAAATAAAACTGGATTAAGATACTGTCACGTAACTCCAGATAAAATCTGATATATTTTTAAAAGTCATTGTTAGAAAAAATGCAATTTATAAAATATTGTTTTTCTAGAATATAAAAAGTTTTATTTAATTTGTGATTTCAGATGCTAATCTGATGGTTATACTAGGCCAACTGATATAAGTAAAATATTATAAATAATAAAATTATATATTTTTTAGAAATACAAACAAAATACATAGTCCAGATTCAGGCTTATGTATATAAAGCAATTATAAAATCTTCACATTGTGGGCCTAAAGCTTTGAAATGAGTAAGTGCTTAGAGGAGCCAGGCAAAGTTATCAGTGATTTAAAGCCAGGCGGAGGTTCAATAGCCATTGAAATCCTGATCTTGGTGCATAGCTGTTTATCTCACTGGCTTTCTTGCTTCCTCTCTGTCATGTAGACCATGTGTCTTTTGCCACAGTTTATTTCTATCCATTCATGTGTAGTTGAAATAAACAACAATATGCATATCACTTCACAAGAATATAAATCAGTGAATTTAAAATAAGTGGAAATGATATGGACTTGGAGAAGATTTTAGTTGAATTGGCCCATACGTACGTGTGTGTCTGTGTGCGCGCGTGTGTAAAATATATTTTACTATATAACTTTTTAAATGCCCCTATTAAAAAACTTTTATATTCTTATAAAATGCATTTATTTTTACCCAAAGTTTTGTTAAACAATTTATTTTTTCAATTAATTTATTAAAGCAGTGTTTGTGAGCTTTAAAACTCCAAAAGCGGCACCTAGTGACAAAGAATGAATTGACATTTTCATTCAGACTAACCTGAAATTCAAGTTTTCCCAGGTCTGTGCACAAAAAGTGGGCGGGCAATATGCTAATGTTTCATGTTATTGTCAAAATTAAACAGCTTGAGATTCGTTTTACAAATAATTTGTTTCAATAATTAAGAGTGGACTCTTTCTTTTGAGACACAATAACATTATACACAGTGCACTTTTAGATTTATAACTTTGCAGGATGCTTTCATTCACTTAGAGCTGTGTTACACACTGCATGAAAGGTTATTTTACAAAAATCCATAATAGGGGCACTTTAAGGGAGTAGTTTACCATTTACTCTTGTTCAAGGTGAATTTCTAAGGTGAATCCTGCCTATTCTTTTCAAAAAATAAAAGTGAATGAGTAATGGGGCTGTCAAGCTTTCTAAAGCACGCAAGAAATACCATAAAAGTATCATAAAACCGATTTATATGACTTGTGTGCTGTATTCCAAATCTTCTAAAGCTATACGGTAACTTGCTTTAAAACTTTTTTTTTTTCTGGTAACTACTTTGTTCTTCCCATGAGGGTGAGTAAATAATGGCAGAAATTTCCTTTTTGGATGAACGATTTAGTTTTGTCATCCAGGAAGAATTTGCAGTTCTTGAGCCATGACAAGATCACCAGGACTCTAACAGCTAATTGCTTGCCCAATCTTGCTTATATTATACATTCACCATCCTACTGTACATCCACAATGCAAATTCTTCTAGTCTAATTGTCATTTTTCTGAAACACACGGAGGATTATACCAGCCAGCAGCTGAGGAAGCATGCGTTCAGCATTAGCTGCATGGGTGGCTGTTGTTCAGCGTGCTTCAGGCAAAGCGCTGCACGCACATGATTGGCATCCCTCTAACCAGAAGCATTTTAGTGCGTGTTCAGCTTCCCGCTCTGTTCCGTCCCAACGATCTCTGTCTGAAAGCTAATTGGCCTTTGCGTGAGAGCCAGGATAACGCTGGCAAGTCTGTCAGGCCAAAGAAAGTTATGATAATTGTTACAGTTGCATTTCTTTGTTCAGATGGTGGTTTCACTGTGCACTGTAATGAATAAAATATGATTCGGGACAGTGCATCAATCTTTGTTCATTTCACATCCTCTTCTTTACATTACATACTGCGAGAGCAGATTCTTGTGCAGTGCTTTACATAATGCATCTCAGTTTGTCTTTTATACAGTATGTTTTTTTGGATTTTAATGTACACTACTGTTTAAAAGTTTGGGATCAATAAAGGAAATTAATACTATTATTATCATGCATTAAATTGATCAAGACTTTTTTTTATTTCATTTTTTTACATAAATCTGTGGATTTCGATGTGTTTGAATCCAAAAATATGGTAAAATGCTGTTCAATATTGCTCAATTCCTTTTTCTTCTATTTTTCCTATTTTAAATATTTCAATTTCAGAATATGCATGCTGTAAATTAAACATGATTTACTGTACACTTTAAATCTTTTAGTACACTTTTTTTGTCTTTCCGACAAAAAATGTGGAAATATTAGCACAGAAACTTGTTTGGGTTTGTGTGGTTAAACATTAGCATGGCTTATAATGTGAAAATGTCATGCAACAATTACAAGGCACTGATAAAATCAATATTTTGTCCTGTATATATTCAAAATTGAAACAGTGTCACACATTATTTGTGCACTTTTACTCCATTACCACTTGTTAAGGTATAACCAGAGAGCCTATCACCTTCTTACAATGGTTCAAACTTGTATCTCATTAGAAACGGCTTTTCTTTCCTGCTTAATCCCATGGATTTCTGTGACCATATAGAAGCGCTTTTCCGCAGCAGAAGATAATGGAACCAAGAGCGATGCTGATGCATTATAGAGACCCGTATCAGTCCCTGACTCTGTTAGAATTAGCATGGGAAATCTTTTTCTGCTGTGTATTATCTTTTTCTGAGGGCGCTGTATCATGCGAGAGCTTTGCTTGCTTACAAGGCCTACAGGGTATTTACTGTGTTTACACCCTGCCACTGGATTCAAGAGATTACCAGAAGAATCCAGCATTATGACACAAGCATGGCATTGTGTGGCATATTACAGCACCTGTTTTTTTATTTCTAATACTGACATTTATTATTCCAACCTTGTATTTTTTTATAGTTGGTAAAACTGTTGGCATTTAAAGTTTCTTTATTTCTACTATTGCATTGTAACTTGAAGAACATTTTCCAATAATTTAACGCCCTCACCATCATGTACCTATAAGTTTTCAGAAATGAAAGTGGAAAGTAGCTGTCAGTTTCAAATGGACAGAAAAAGTGCAGTGAAATTGCAGTAGTTAGATTGCTGTTCTATACACAAAGCTGCCATATGGCTTTTGAAGATCTGGAATATAATGTGCAATTCTTATGAGACCCTTTTATGGTACTACTTTGTCCTTTCCGTAACCTATTACTATTCATTTTTCATTGCGGAACAAAAAAATAACTTGGACATTCAGCTAAATAACTCCTTTGTGTTTCATGAAAAAGAAAAATCTCATGTTTAAAGGACATGAGAGTGAGTAGATGATCAAAAATGTTCATTTTTTTCCATGAACTATGACTGTACAATGGACTGCAGGCCAGGGAAAGAAAGAAAAAATGAAAGAAAGAAACTAATAGTGTTCCTAATTTAGATAGTTGTAATTGAACCTTATTTTTATGTATTAAAAGCTGCAGGCTCATTGTTATTGGCCTGCCGTTTCTTCCTGCTCGCTACACTCTGTTCAATTTAGCTGCCTTGTACTGTTCTGGTGTGATCATTCCTGGTTTGTGCAGGGTTGATAAGGGGCGCTGAGGTTCATTACAGTTTGTCACAGGCAGCAGACATCATGTTCACCATCCTACACTCTAATCCTTTGCATGCAAATCTCTAGCCAGGTAGGTCTCCAGGCAACAGAGACGACTTTGAGACAGAACGTGTTCCGTGAGTTTATTTAGCACTGTATAGATGACGAGACTTACCTTATAGGAGACTATAGACCCCTAAACACAAGGTGCCCTGCAGTGTTTGTTCACCCAGAACATTTACTGTGCTACTCACCTTCATGTCGTCCCAAACCTGTACAAAACTTTATTTTGTAGAATATAAAAGGAGGTGTTTAGGGTTTCTCTCTCTTTCCATACAATGATAGTAGATGCAAATCTGGGATTGTCATGACTGCCATTTAATTTTAGTGTATGGAAAAGAGCAGCTTGGACGTTGTGCTAAAATACTGTCTTCAGAAAAAAGATGCTCGGTACAGCAGTTGGTTTAGATGCTTGATTTATGTGACTACTGCATCATATTGAGAACCAAAAACTCTTTGCAGATAAATGGGATATAATGGAAAATTGCAAGTTTATGAAGTTTGACAGTGAAACATTGGTAAGATAAGTATAATGCAAAAGATTCAAAATTTTAGTATAAGCTTTAGTGACCTTATTTGGCAATTTATGTATAATTAATATTTCTAATTAGCTTTATTTATTTAGTTTTAGTCATATTCATCAAAATTTTATTACATTTTTTTTTTCATCTAATATCTATATTTTATTACATCTTTTTATCAGTTAACAAAAATAATTGAAATGGTATTAATAGTAATCATTTTTAATAGTTTTCATGGCATACTCCTTTCAGATATCAAGTATAAAGATCATATATGGCATGTATAAGTGGTCTAAGAGTTTGTTAATTGTGTTTTTTAAGCTATACAACTATATGTGCTGAAGATCAGTTGGGAATCTGTTTTTGATTCATCTTCATTTGAACCTGAAAGATCTTGCATTGCTGCTTTATTTCTTAGAAATGTAAACTGTAAATGATAAAACAATAAGTGTGTTTGCAGTTTGCATGAACTTTTTGAACTACATGAATCAACTTAGTCCCATTTCAGAAAACACACTTTGAATCTTAATTAGTGTCATTAATAACAAGTGTTAGAAAAGCTTCCATTTATTGAAAAGTGACAGCCAAGCTCATATGCCGTGAGCTTAGAATATCTGTGTGAAGTACCAATTAAAAATAGACTTGATTTTCTTTTTCGTGTGTGTGTTTTTTTTTTTTTTTTTTTTTCAAATAGTCAGACGTGTGATCAGAGAGCATGTTTCGGTTAATGACCACCTCTGGCTAACTGCAATCAATTAAACCACCATACGAAGATCCTCAAGGCGAAGTGTGGAGCTCGGCACAGGGGGACGTGTAAATGAGGCTTGAGACCTAAAAACTGAACTAGTACTTCCTCTTGTGACCAATAGTGTCATCGCAATTAAAGGAAGCTTTCAGTGTGAAATCAGAGCGAGAGGTGTAACACGCTGCTATAGAGACAGAGGACTCCCAGATCTAGAGGGATTGGCTGTAGCCGAAGGCCAACAATATTGGAGCTGGAATAAACCTGGTCTTCAAACTGACATGTAGAATTTCTGCAGTGATTTCTGAATTTAAATCTGTTTTCTCAAACACTCCTGCTGGTCAGACAAACAGATACAGATAAGTTGCGTCCCAATATCACTGCTTGAGCGAATGTGTCGGTTTGAATGCATGAACAAACAGAGCGCTGTTTTGATAGAGTCACAGTGTTTACACTTTTTGGAGGAATCAGCATACAGATGGCTTACTTAAAGTTGTCTGCATATTAAACTGGATTTTAACATAAAAAATAACACACTCCGGCCCTTAACTGATAGCGAAGAGATCAAAGTTGTAGAGGTTAAGCTGGAATAAACAGAAAAATGTGTTGTAATTCCTTATATCAGAGTTTTCCTCTTAGACTCGCAAGAAATGCAAACATTCATCTGGTTGAGAACAGCGCATACAAACATGCATGTGTACCAAGACGTATGCATATAATCTGCATGCCCAAGTGGTCTGGCTGTCTAGCAGGATGATATTCGACAAGATCTTTCACCCCATATTTTTTTAGGAAAGATGTTTGCTCTTTGGAAAACATGTTTACGTCTTTTAGGATGGTGTTTACTATGGGTTCTGGTTTTGCATTTACATCAGTCTAACAGCAAGAGCCTAGATTGCGTTCAGAGATTTTGGATCTTTCATATCCTGTCTGATAAAATAATATTAGAAGCTGTAAAGCTTTATGGTTGGTATACAGGTAGTTATACAGCATTGTAATAATTCTGTGAAATGTGAAAGTCAACATGAAACAGCATTCGCAAACAATTCTGCTCCCGTAATGTGACATTTCATCGAGTGCAGCAGTATATTCAGTGAGTAAGAAAAATGGAATGGCAAGCAATTTTACTGATTAAATTGAATAAAACAAAGCTGACACTCATTTCTAAGGAGGCTATCATTAATAGGAATGGTAAACATATCCCTTTTCTCCTCTTATGTGGCTTGGTGGCATCAGCAGAAAAGTTATGTGACTACTTGAAAAGTAAAAAGTTGTTTTAGAGGAGGATGCACCATAAAATCAGTGCTATGTTTTATTTATATGCAAAAAATGCAGTAATTATTTGCATTCCATAAAATACACTTTTTTATTGTTATATCTTTAAACATGCTTGATGTGCAAGATGTTTGACCATTGCATCATTTTCAGCATTTTGCACATGAAACAGCATTCTAAAAACACAGAGCTTAAGTTTTTAAAGAAGTACAACTTTCCTTTTTACCATTCTGCTGCCGGAATCTTATGTTTCTCAATGCATATCCCAATGCTTTGTGATTAGAGATATGTTTTAAATTACAGTTTTCTATTAAAGTGCCCCTATTATGGATTTTTGAAGATGAGCTTTCATGCAGTGCGTAACGCAGCTCAAAGTGAATGAAAAAATCCTGCAAAACGTTAGCATGAAACATTAGCATATTGCCTGACCACTTGTTGCAGCTTTTGGAGTTTTAAAAATCCCTAGTAATGGTTATACACAAAGCAGTACTGCTCACAGTCACAAACACCGCTTTAAATGAAATCGACCAATCGGACCAATCACAGATTAGCTTCATGCAAGGGTTTGGAAAAAATGAATCATGGAGTGAATCATTTGGGTGTTGGGAAAAAAATCACCCGCACCTACATAGGGCTGGGCATCGAGGTTGATACTTTTAAGGTACCGACCGAACCGCCTCGATACAACCGAGTACCGTCTTTTTGTTCTGTATAAAATCCCCTTTATTTTCCAACAATAAAATGAAATCTTCATTACTTAAAAGACAAATGTTTTATGACTTAAAAAATTTAAATGCACAAAATTTTCAGAGGGGAAAAAAATGATAAGGCTGTAGTGAGAATAAATAATAATGCACAAGTTAGCATAACAGTTATGTAAAGTGAAAACTATTTGAACTTTATTAAAACTAATTTGCACCGATTCATTATGTTGGATATATATATATATATATTCAGTGCAGTGACTCAGGGGCTGAATGTCAACAAAGTTGAAAAAAAAATAGTTTTGAGATAATGTAATTTTGTTAAAACTGATTTAATAAAATCAGTATCGTTGAGGAACTGGTATCGAACTCAAAGTATCAGTATCGGTATCAAAATGTTTTGAACAATACCCAGCCCTACATCTACAGCATATTTCATTTTGCCTCTGCATCTATTTAGCAGTCAAAACAAAAGCAATTTTTGGTGAATAATGGTGCTTGTTGTTGATGTATATAGTGCTACTTCACGTCACACTGTGGTTACGTACAGAATCAAGAGAGATAATTGTGGTAGTCTTGCTGAGTTTTGATTTGAAGCGATGTTACTCCTGTGGTTTGAGCCTGACAGGTGATCTGTATTTATTTCCACGTGAGCCATACACTATTTAATTACGTTACCTTAAATTCAATCAAACAGCACTCAGATTTGACATTTAATCACTTGTTTTAAATGTTGCTCGGTGGGAACTATTTGGTTAAGATTGATTTTCGCAGGTAAGGTGAGATATATCTGTACAGTTTCTCCTGTTAGAAAAAATAATGTTGAGAAATGCATGATAATGGCAGCATTCCTAAGGTCCCATGCTCCTCGTAGGCCTAGAAGGTCTTAAACCTGTTCTAATCGAGAGCTCAGTGATGGAAGGAGCTTGAGTTGGCCGTCTATGAGCAGTTTCACATTGAACTTTTTCCATATGCATCTGATAAATATGGATGTGCGTTGAGAGTTTGCAGTGTGCTTCCAGAGCCATAGTATTGCTATAAATGTTTTAAACCCTCACACTCGCGGGGATTCTGACTAGCCGAAGCCATTTGCGCAAGCAACAGCTGCTAAATGAGTTGCATAGCTATTTATGCATGAGAACAATGTGGGAGGATATTTCATTTGTCTCTACTCTTGACCTTCAAAGCGATCTGATTGTTGAGCTTTTTACTACAAACCCTTTAACATCTAATCATGCCACTCTCGACCTAGACATGTTGAAACGAGAGTCTTTCGACTTGAATATCGAGTGCTTCTAACATTGCCCTTTTGATGTGCTGATACGCTATAGATTCACCATCAGGTGGGTTTGTAGGTGAAGAGCGAGGGTTTGGAAAAGTTAGAATGTAATAACCGGCCCCCTTTCATTCACAAAGAAATTCAGCAGGAATTATGTTGTTTAACCAGTGATACATGGAATATAAGATAACATTAACAGAAAATATTCATTTCTGTTATTCTATAAATTTTTAGGAAGTAGTTATTAAATATTACCTATACACATTTCTATTGTTTATGTATGTTTCACTTATTTTTTTGTTTACTTTTCTTTATTGTTAGTTCATTATTTAACCTAAAAATAACCTAAAATATGAGTAAATACACATTCAATTCATATTATAATATATATATATATATATATATATATATATATGTATGTATTTATGTACTTATTTATTTATTCATGTTAAATACATTTTTTCTACTTGGTTTAATGCTGTTCTTGTTCTTTAAGTATGTAAATACTATTATATGGTGTTTCTTAAAATTATATTTGGGAACATTTCATAATAAATTCGAGCTGAATGAACTTTAGTCGTTCATATGATTTAATTTGCTAATAGTTAATACTAACCTTTTTACTATTTCTATCCTGGCCTATTCTATTCTAACCCTGTGACTCCTGTGTTGTTTCTTAACCAGAAAATAATACACAAGATGGTATTCCTATCCCTATAGTTGTTTTTTTAGAGGAGCAGAACTCATTGGACATGCTGACCCTCATTTTTTCCTGTGCCATATGCCTGCACTTTGTCAAAAGCTCCTGTTGTGGGGACCGGTCACAGTTCACATCTAACCTTTAGCAAGATTAGTCTCTGAGTGACCTATTCTGGATGATGGACTTCCCTTACTCTCTGAAATACCAGCCCTGTCTGTGGCATTATTCAGGTGAATGACAGCCCATATTCTCCTGAGGGACCCACGGCCCAGCTGTGTTGACAGAGCTCGGCATCACTTTGATGATATTCCACAATGTGATGATGCCTGTGTTATAGCATCAGCACTTTGTGATTTGATGTTGTTTTTTCTGTTCTTCTTACAACCCTTCATCTGCACAAATCCTCACAGGGTTTGATATTTGAACTGAAGCAATTCATTATTTGCTGTGCATCAGTTTCTCACCTTGAATTACTTTTTAAAGTAGCAGGAAATAATGCAGTCTGATAGCATGTGATTTGTCCTTTATCTACTTAAAATTACACATTTAGCTAAACCTTTGCCTGCTGGGTTTTATTTTTCATATTTCAGCTCTTGTATCTGATTGTTAAAGGCACTGGGCACAAGCGGTAGGTGACAAGCGTGCAATCTTGCCTCTCTCTTTTATATGTCAGTTTTGAACACACAAAGATTAGGGCCGCGTGATTTGGGAATAATATAATATTATTAATATAATGTTATTAAATAAAAATATTGTTAGCTATAATTCTCATTATCATCATCATCATCACCACCACCACCACATCATAAAATAACAATAATAATTAATACATTTGCTATACTAAATTATCAAATTCTAAATAGCAATCACAAATGTACATATGAAATAAAAATAATATTAATATAATATTAATATTGTCATATTTTCTTATTAAAGCAGCTCTTAAGAAAAATATAATAGTAATAGTTAATTTCTTTTACATTGCAACTGTAAAATTGCAAATTTATAAGTTATAATTTCCTGTTTTTTTCCACATTTTTAAGCATATTTCTTAAAACAATTTAGCACATACAATTTTTATTATTATTATAATTATTAAATCACAGTTTTTGTAGTTTGATAAATGCATAGAGTTGTGCAATTCAGGTGAAAAAAATAGATTTTTTTTTATAAAAATAATGATTACATTGCACTTAAAAAAGTTTGTGATAGCTTGTACGGCTGCCCAATTTAGTTTTTATACATTTTGCGATTATATGTCAATAATAATAATAATAATTATTATTATTATTATTACTATTACTGTTATTGCTAAATAAAACAATACAAGAAATATTACTATTGCATTATATTAAATGTAAAATAAGAATGAGTATTTATAAAGTATTTATAATAATAAAATAATAGTTCTACTAATAATTATTATTAATATTCTAATTCTTGTTATTATATTTTACATCACATTGTTTTCTGTTTTTTATGTAGGCACAATAAAAGTAATAAAACTTTTACAAATGATTTTCCCTTCATGAAACCTTGTTGCCTAAAGGCCTTTTTACGAGGGTTGCTGGTGTATTTCATTTACAAGGAGAATCAGCTGGGGATGAAAGAGCCAGCCATAACTCAGCTGAATATTTCGGGGTGCCATAATTTGAACAAAATCAATTATGCATGCGTGCTTGTGTAATGAATGTAAAAAGAGTTGCCCTATCATTCATAATCTGGAGGGAAAGGGAAATACGAGCGCTTGGCTTGGGCACTTAGTGGCGTTTCTAAAGGGCTGGGTGATACTTGAGCTGCGGGGGACAGAGGAAGAGATAGAGCCCTTTCCTTTGTGCGCGCAGATTACAGCTCCAAATATAACACCTCGGACACTGATAATGCTGCATCTAATGCCTGTTAAAAGTGAGAAGGTGACTTGAACTGACAGGGTTTTAGATGGTGCTGGTGCCACAAGGATGAAGAGGGAAAACCAAGGCTCCTGAGTTTGTTAAGGGGTTGCTTATATCACATAGCCGCTAATTTGTTTTACTACAAATTTGGCACAGCAAGATGTGTGTGGTTGTGCGCATGTATATGTCCGCTGTCACAATACGGTAAATCTATGATCCGGCTTCCTAGTCATGTAACCTTGTAGAGAAGAGAGAAATAGCTGGCGTTTCTGATGACCTTCAATCAGAAAAGCTGTAAAATATTACAACCATTAGTATCCAGCAGCAACATATGAGTGAAAATGATACACATAAGGGTGGTAAGATGTTATTGATGGTGTTTATGAGATCCCACAGGACGAGTCATGAAATACCCATTCACTGTCACCGACAGACATTGGGCATTGATTGGAAAAGGATCATGTGTCCTTCGATCACAAATGCTATTACGCAGTTGCCAGCTATTTGCAGCTTGTGTAAAGCATGTCAATAAAGCATTTTGTCACCTCGTCCCTGGTGTAGACATGATTAAGACTGCTATTCCTGGAAAATGAGATAATTAGCAATAAGCCCGAGTAAGGATGTACCTTACAGTGATTTTACCATGGATACTGGTTGTTCTTGGAAAATGGAGTAACCCTTTCAAACCAAAGTGTAATTCCCTTAACTGTAGTAAAATCATTATGATGCCCCTTTTGCACTGACAAGAGCTTTTATAGCTGTAGGTCACAAGGTCATTAGAAGCTGTTTCTGCTGCTGGATTAGTTAGCCCATTAACGTTATCAGTCATTTGCGTCACAGGATTTGAAAAAGTTACCACAGTTGAGATGTATCGAATGTATATGTTATTGCTATTCACTGCTTATTCAAAAAAAAAGTGAAGTAAAGTAGCAGAACTTGTTGAGAATCAATAATGTCATTTTATTTGATTGTCTGTGTGAACAGCTTCAAGTGGCTTAATGCTGTTTAAAATCTTCAGAAATGTGATAAAAGACACCAGTGTTCAATATATATCACCCTGGCTGTGAAAACTGAAGCTGAAGTCATCTTTTTTGTGATTTACTGTTTTCTATAAAATAAGGCCATGTAAAGATTGACAAGTGTGCTTAAATCAGCTTTTATTTATTTATTTCAATCAAAAATCAGATGTATTCATATTACATTCATCATGCAGTATCTTATTTTATATAGAGAGATAATGGTATTGAATTGTGAAAGACCAGTTAAAAATAAAAACAATAACTGAAAAAAAGAGAAAAAAAAACATTTAAAGTGTTACATATGGCATATGCCCACACTTTCTGTTTTGCTAGAGATGTAATAGATGCTAAACTTAGTCTTGGTGCTTGAATTTTTGCAGCATTTATAAGGTCAGCAAAGAACCATGCTTGGTGGGAATATTTCTTGACATGGAGTGGGCATGTTCAGTATGAACCCCTTAATACATATGCTTTTCACTTTTAAAATCAATAATTATTTTTCTAATCAATAAACCTTGTTAACTTTTCTGCGATGAGCTGATTCAGAGCACTTTGCCTTCATGAATTCGAAAATTGAGGTCACGAACTTACAGTATGTGGGAAAAAGATGAGATTATAATTTTTTTTCTAGGAGCTATTTCGTCACCCTCCTGAGAACAGGCACGACTTCTTGGTTCCTATGTAAGCGCTCCTCCGTAACATCCACAGTGTTGATGCTTTTGTTTTATTATTCATAACAAGTCAACAACTTCTTGTTTAATGGTGTTCTCTGAGAGGCTGGCGAAACTGCAGACTGCATGTTTTCTTACAAGCTTGCCAGCAGGCTCCTATTATAGGAGGGGGGTGGGGGGGCTATATGCAGAGTGCTTTTTTATTAGGCCACTGCAGCCTTCTCTCCATCCACCTGCTGAAATGATTTGTCTTTTTTTGCTAGCCCTGCTGGAGTCTTCCTGCGCAAGGAAACCAAATTACTGTGAGTAAATGGCCTTGTTGGTGTTAGCCTAGGAATCCAGGTCATGTGTATATGTGTAAACAGTGCTCCTGAATCCACCCCTCCAGACATTTTTATCAAGTAATCTGCCGTCGGAGTCGAGCCCTTGTGGCTAGCGGATGTGCGGCATTACTTTGAAGTCACTTTGTGTCTGGCTTCAGCATAACAACAATATCGGCTCAACCAGTCATTTGTGTGTGTGTTTGTGTATATAAATGTTTGCACTGACTCATTAAATAAATTTTTGTCTTTCTTATTGAATGTCAATGACCTCTAAATCCTTAACAGCCTCTGAATAGTGTGTTAAAGTGCACTGAACCGCAGTACTTTGAAGCACTTGCAAAAACAATACATCAGAACTCATTTGTATAATTTCAGAGCATCTAAAGTTCTATTATTTAGCACGGCACACAGAATCGAGCAGGTTGTGGGGCAATGAGCTGGCAGATTGTGTGTGGTTGAGGCTGATAGCTGGTTGGTTGGTTTGATGGAAGCTGTCTCACTGAAGCCCGTGTTGAGATTCCGTTCACATCGGCTAAACCCAGCCGGCGTTTCTGCCTCTGGCTTCTGCAGGATGGTGTGAAGCTCACAAAGGCTCTTTGAGGACTCAATCTGCTGTCAGAGACCCTGTGATTTATCTAATGCTGTAAATGAAGGTGGAGGCTGGATTTTTATCAGGCCGGTGTGAGTTAAGGAAGCATGTGTCACGGCTTATTGAGAAGCACTATTACTCAGGTTTTAGGCAGCGCTTGACATGTCTGGATATTTGGGTAAGCTTGTTACTTATGACAATACTGTACTGTTTGTAAAAATATGTGAACGGAAACATAAATGTCAGTGTTTATTTATTATAGAGTAAATATCTGACCTGACCTTACTCAGATATTACTAAAAACAGCACAATTGTGGGTGCGATATTACTATTTTACAATAAAGAAGTAGTTAGAATGTTCAGTGTGTTCTATCAAATAACTGGAGTAAATGATTTAGTCACTCAAACAGATGATAGTCCCCATTGACTTCCATAGTATTTCTTTCCCTACTGTTACGAAGGGACTGATGGTCGAGTTGGTATCCAAGTGCAAAAACAGGCAGGGGTTAAACACCAGCAAACAGTACAATCCAGGCAAACGCAAAAGAGTAATTCCAATAACAAAGTGAGGGTCAGGGCAGGCAGCAAACAATCAAAAAACTAGAAAACAGTCCAAGGTCAAAAACAGAATGCAACAAGGAAGACACAAGAACAAGCAACAAGGGTATGGCTTTGCAATAATCAGCGTATGAGATGGGGTGAGGGCTTCTTTTAACCCTCTGGGGTTGGCAAACGCATAAATGCGCTTTGAGGCGTCTTCTCCTGATGACGCAGATAAGAACTTAAATTACACATTGAGATTTGATCGTACAGATAAAAGCAATACATCAATCAAATCCGTAAAGGGTCTACTTTAATATGTATACACATCTGTGTGATCATCATTTAGAAACGCGTTATTAAAATTAACTGAAACTCCTCAAATACTTCACATTGAGACGTGAGAGAGATATCTGTAGAAAGCTTGACATGTCTACTATCACACTAAACGAGTCAGAGTGTGAACAGAGTGTGTCTGTTCAACACAAGATTAGGACATGTGGGTGAGTAAATGAAAATGAATGAAAAATATATGATATGTAAATTGCTTACATTATAATCATAATATCATCTATTTACTATTTCCACTGCTTATGATGTAATAATATGTAAAGCCATTGGTTCCTGTACAAAAATGACTCTTTGATCATTGTCAGACCAACACTGGTGCAAGTATTGTTACAGTTAAAATGACAATTTTTATGCCATTGTCATTGGAGAAGCCTTTTTTTCCCCTCATACAGCTGTACATTTAGCTACAAAGTCATGAAGTATTCCTTCCAGATCACATTACACTGTGGTGTCCCATCTTTTTTCAGCACTCTCGCCCACCATTTCTCAATTTTTCCAATGAGATTTGAACTAGCTCTGCATTTATCGCTCTGGACACAGGCAGCATAGTCATGATAATTCTCATCCCATTTCATAATGTCTGCTATGCAATCTCTTCATCTGCCGCCAGTGGAAGGGGGGGAAGCACATTATCTATGGCAGAGTATTATAAGAGATTATCCCTGACAGATCTTTTCCCTCGCAGGCACCATTAACCAGGCTTCGGCCCACTTGATATTTCTACCACCTGTGACCGTCATCCGCTGGGCACAAGAATTATTGCCATTGTATTTTTTCCCCGCTCTATAAATTAATCATGTAAGGAACTACACTGAATCTGGTTGGACAGTGACCAAGAAACTCCCTCCCTCCTTCCCCGAAGATGCCAGAGACACCATGCATCATTAAAACGCGGCATGCCATTTGACACAGAGATAACTCTCACGTTTGCCCCAGTATGGTTTGATGCATATTATCATGCTGTAGACAGAAACAAGAGGCTTTTTCCTGACTTTGAAATGTGCGAGAGCCCCAGATGGACGACAAAAAGCGAGTTGACCTCTCTCTGAAGTGAGTGGGGACTGCTGACGAGACTGAAACATAAATTAGCATTGATCATTTTTGCTCAACATGCCACATTAATGACTTGAGCCTTACAGGGCTTGTTAGACATCCTGTGGAAATAGATTATAATGGTATTACTAGTTGTCCCAGAAGTCCACCAACTCGATTGTTTTACAAATGGCACATGGTTCTCGGTACATCCAAGGACAACATTTTTAGAGTCATTAATGTTGTATTCCCCCAGGGACCTTTTTTACATAAGGACGTGTATTAACGCTGGTGGATATTCAAGCATTTTTTTCACATGTCTTAAAATAGGTGTTTTTTATATATAAGCTTTTACCCCCCTTTTTAATTTATGATATGACAGAGCTGCATGTGTTATCAGTTATCTAATACAAGCGTATTAAACACATCTCAAAGTACGGCGAGGCAGGGAAGTAGGATTGAATGAATTGATCTGAAGAAGTACGAAAACAGGTAGCATGCAGGGAATCAAATGTTCAGGTCAAATTAAGTTCTCCCCCATCGCGCAGCTATAGTTTCATCCTCCGTTTCACATGCTCACTGGTTATAGATCACCCTCATGCATCTCATAAGGAAAGACATCAAACAAATATCCGGCTATTGACCTCTCCTCCCAGACTTGATTGAGACTCATAGCAGGCTACAGGAGCAGAATGACAAACAAAGGAGGCAGGAGGTTAAAAAAATGGAAACCAAATCGATAGAGATGACAGAAATGACGAAGGACTTGAAGGTCAGAGCTCGTGGTCCCTTAGAGTAGATAATACAGGAACATAATCAATCTCGTCTAATTTAATCTCTCCCCCCATCTCAGACCTGATCTGCACTCATTTTTTCCTTCCATGGTCAAGTGTTTTCATTTTCTGCCCAATGACTGAACTGCTCTCTGATAGCAATAGTGGATCAAAGAAGTTGGTTGAATGGGTTATAATAGAATAACACTTACACACTAGGGCTGGGCGATATATATCGAACGATCTCATCAGTAAAGCCGGTTATTTGATTAGCGGTAAATCTCAATCAGCTGTATTCAAACGGAGCACAGGGCTGCGTTCTCCGATAACGTTGTCTCTTAGCGCGCTACAAAGACTTAAAAGGTACACCTTAACTACAGTTATACCTTTCCTACGTGTGTTCGCCGAACTATACCTTAGAATGGTGCTTAGGGTAAATCTTGCGACCTTAGCAGGTGCTGTCCATTGATATCGATGCCTCGATGATCGATTGTGCGCTCTTTCCTTCACAGCGGTAT
>JAUCMS010000105.1:16540446-16552241 GCA_032357445.1 Enteromius radiatus
ATGACTTACAGAAGGTATACTTAACTAAGAAGGTTTCGGAAAACAGGCGCTAACGATAAGGTACGTCTTAAGGTACAGTACAACTTAAGAACGACGTAGCGTTAAGGTGGTTTCGTAGATCATTGACGATCTACGCCAATGAATAACCTCGAAACTGAACGCGTAGCTCGTCAGTGAACTGGTGCTCTGTTTGAATACAGCTGATTGAGATTTACTGCTAATCAAAGAACCGGCTTTACTGATGAGATGCGCATAATATATCGTTCAATATATATCGCCCAGCCCTATTACACACAAAGACCACAGTGGTGTTTCGTATGTTGATTATTTAGATACACAATGTTGCTTTAAAAGGATATTTAGCAAAAGTACTTCAGAATGGACCTGACACTTCTAAATGATCTGATGCTTCAAAGCAATTTTGTCTCAAAATAGATTTGATGCTTCAAAGTAATTAGCTATTGCTCAACACAACACTGATCATTCAGAACACATCTGATTCTTCCACATATAGTAATGTTTCAAAACATTGATGTTTTTAAGCAGTGCTGGTGATTCAGGATAAGTCTGAATAAACAATATTGATGTTTAAATACAGTGTTGATGCTTCAAAGCTTTGTGCATCAAAGAAATATTGACACTTCTGCTTCAAAACAACAGTGATCAATCAAAATAGAACTAATGATTCAAAACATTGTTGACATTTTAAAGCAATTCTGATTGTATGAAACCATTCTGAATATATAAGGATGCTTCAACACAGTGTTGAAAATTCAGCACGTTACTGTTTTAAAAACAGATCTGAGCTTCAAAGCGAGACTGGCGTCTTAAATGTTGATTGTTTCAAAATAATGCTGATGCTTCAAAACAATGCGGATGCTTTAAAGCAATTATAGTGGCTTCAAAACAAAAGTGATTAATTAAAGAAGATCTATTTTGATGTTTCAAACATATTCAAAACTGCTGAAACTCGTAAAAAGTACTGATGCTTCAAAACAATATTATTTCAAAAAGACTACTTCAAAGTAATACTGATGGTTTTAAACAAACGTGATGCTTTAAAACAATGCTGATTCCTTACAAAACAATGATGTCAGTTTGAAGTCAGTTTTGATGCTTCAAAGCAAATTCTGTCTAAACTAGGTTTGGTATTGTTCACAGAAAATGTCTAAATGTTACACGTTATGCATCACGGTGACTTTCAAGACTTATTCGAAATGTGATGTCCCTAGTGTTCCTACAGTATATCGCTCATAAACCACAAGCTGTTCTGCACTCAGAAATGTCAAGAATATTACGCTCATTTGCTAGACATTTGTTACAGTTTGACACTTAAACCGCACGTCCCACCAGGGCCCATATTTGTAAAAGCCAGCACTGCGACGTTGACCCTCATAAATTAAAGTGTGTATTCGACAACACTGATGTGCTTTAAAGAGTATTGAATTCCTGTGAGGTGGATGAATTGCACGCCGCTGTCTCGAAAAGAGGGAGGGCTGACGCCGTATAGCTTGCTCCTCTATCATATTCACTGCCCTTTCAAAGTGTATCACCTCCCCTATCGAATCATAATCCTGTTCCTGAGATACGCCAGCTTGAAAATGAAATATGTTTGCAGGTTTGTAAATGTATCACACATTTTTTTTTTTTCCCAGTGTAAGGGTGTAGAACCAATACTTTTAGTACAATCCAAACATTGCCTTTGGCAGCTGAATATGTGTCGAGGTTTTGCTGCCGTAAGCCACTGAGGATTTTTTCATATCTCTCTTAGGCCCTCGCTCTTCCCAGGTCTGTCTATCTGTCTCTCTCTTTCCGATTTCCTCTACTCCTGAGAGATATATTGAGGGTAGGCTCGGTATCCAGACTGCAGTTGATCAGCTGTGAACAGGCACACAGTCACAGGATCCTGTCTGTCGTTATTTGGATGAATGAATTATTAATATTTCACCAGTTTATCTGAAGTTACAGCTCCTCTTGCTTGTGTTGCTTTGTTTTCTAATGTCTTTCTCTCTTTCTCCCTCTCACCCCATCCCTTGCTCGTTCCACAGCTAACAAAGCTGACTTTACATAGGAAGAACACGACCTGCTCCTCTTGCAGTTGAATGGAAATAAAAGAGATTCTGTGACCTTGAAAGATGAAGATGTTGTTGCCATGGGAACTCTTAATCCTGCTGTCACTCAAGAGCTGCCTAGCAGGTACGATGACTTGCTTTTGATAGCTCACCTGTTCTGCATAGTCTGCACTTCAGCAGAGAGAGTGGCTTTACGTGCCTCTTGTCAAATCATTCTCTCATTCCTCTAGAGACAGATGCATGCCGGGAACAATCCCTTATTGTTGCCCCAGCAGGACATTTGTTTTGACACAGTTTTTGATTTTTCTCTTCAGCAAGAACTTCACCCAACTTATTTTGGCACACTTTACTTGTTCATAACAGACTAGCGTTGGAAATGTAATTCATGTTTATGTAGCTTTGAAGAATGTTCTGAAGCGGTAAAGTTTTGATGTTATGTTGGGCGTTGAGTTGCAACCCAACATTATTTTTAAATCTAACAGAAGGCTGACGTTTTTGCATTTATTAATATTGCATAAGTTAGTATTTTTAACTTGTTTTAAAGTATATAAATGTATTTGAGAAAACAAAGAATTTTCAGTTTCATACATTGCATGAAAGTGAATTGTGAATTTAAATGTTTACATTTTTTTACCTTTTCTTTTCTTTTCTTTTCTTTTACATATTTATGCCTACATCTGCCAGTGCAGTAAAAAAATATTATTAAAGATGGATTCTCTGAATATTTTATTAATAGTGGTAATAATAATAATAATATATAATAATATAATAATAATAATTATTATTATTATCAATATTTAATGTTGACTCTCAGGTAAGTTTATCTGATTACAAGGATTTTCTTATCTTTATTATTATTATTATTATAGTTAATAATTTATACATAAAATAAAATTATATCTTTTTTGTATTTTGTTTATTACAAATTGTTTATTTTGCCATGTACAATATATTGCACCATTTTGTTTCATTAAATTATTTGCATAGTTTTCCCTCCATAATTAGAACAAGCCCATGACTCACCACTTTGAGTTAAAGACCACTGTTTTACAGAATATTAAATATTAATACTGCATTGATATTACTTACAGCTACTTGTAGCACTTTAGAAATGCACTGAAACTCTCCATGTGCATAATCAGACCCTGTTAGCAGTGAAGTGTTTGAAAAGTCTTTTAAAGTTTCCATTAAAGAGTGCATATTATTTCTCCAATGGTTTATCCAACTCTCAGCACATACTGCAGCGCTGTAAGGAAGAGGCAGGTGCCCTATTTAAACGAACCAATGTCCCCCACTCGGTGCCGGTGCTCCAGTTATTGCGGTTGTTGTGCTACAGTAACTATGCCAACTCAAATGGGCATTTGCATTCAAGCCACAGGTGCTCTTTGATTGCACAGCTTGATATTCAGAAAGCTTAGCTGGAGAGAAGGAAGTGCAGAGGCCAGACAGCCTCAGATGGAAGGGCAGCAGCTATTCAGCGCCGAGGACCTGAGGAGACCAAACCCACATATCTAACAACCTCCCATATTGTAGCGTTGAAGACAGATTTTAAGATTTTAGTTTTTTTTATTTCCAGTCACAGCGCTGATGAAACACTGACAAGCTGTGCTGTAATTAACTGCAGTAAATTTCCTGTCAGTGTAGAAGTTGATTAGATCTCTTGAAGATAATTGGTAGTAGCGTCAGGAATAAATAAATCTCATTTAGTATACTTGTATTCAGAAATAGTCCTCATTTTAGAAAATAGGTTAGACTGAGGGAAAGTATACTAGTGATCTACCAAAGGTGAATGGTTATTTTACATTCAGATGCTGAAAATGAATGTAGTTAATATTTAAACAATGAATGGATCTATAAGGATGTGGTTATAATAATGAGGATAGGAAGTTATTAAACTTGGTTGGCTGCCCTCATTTTAAAGAATCCCTGCTGGAAATTTGATTCATTGTAAGTGTAAGTAAATTA
This sequence comes from Enteromius radiatus, assembly GCA_032357445.1. NCBI lineage: Eukaryota > Metazoa > Chordata > Actinopteri > Cypriniformes > Cyprinidae > Enteromius > Enteromius radiatus. The sequence goes on from JAUCMS010000105.1 coordinate 16,544,484, forward strand.
TTAATAACTTTAATAACATTACGGTTAGAAATAAAATGTACAAATTCATTTACTGAACAATTTGACAGTGGATTACGCACTTGGACAGTTTTTTTTTTTTTTTTTGTCAAACCAATTCAATTAATCTGAATTTGTGACATTTATTTGTAGTGTTTTGTTATGTTACATAGTATTAGTATTATGTAAATAAACCAAAATGTATAATATGTATTATTGCTCAAAGATTTGAGACGTTTTTGATCAAAAACACAGTAAACGTAGTTTAAAAAAAAAAAGAAGAAAAAAAAAAAAGAGTAATATTGTGAAGTATTTATACAATATATAGCAATTTTGTTTTATTCATGTTATGGCAGTGCTGAATTTGGGTTATTTTTATTAATTAAGTAAAAATTTACACTATTATTTTCATCTTTTATGTGAAATTTATTATTCAGGAACGTACTAAATGAACAATAACATGCATTTTGAATGATACCTCTTATTTTGGTAAAATAATGAACAATTTGCAGATTCTGAAAGGGGGTTGTAAACTTTTGACCTCAACTGTATTTACAAAGGAATTTTCCATGTAGACTTTTTACAGGTGTTTATGCTGTCATTGCGTTTTAGGGTTCATCGTTTTAGGGTTAATGGCAATATCTGTAAAATTACTGGATAATGTCCTGGCAGAGAACTACCAGTATATTTTCCTTTTTTTTCATTTCCCCAGTGTGCTTTGAATGAACAGTCCTGCTGAAGAACTGTAGATGCTTCATTGTACTATATTCATCCCCGTTGTAAGTTCCATAAATGGGTGGATGCAAAATCATCCATGACAAAAAGTGATGGGGACGTGTCCCTTCGTAAATGACAGCTAAATGTGGACTACTGTAAGTGTGCTACTCCTCGCTCTAAATGCTTCATTAATTCTCATCGTTCAAAGGACACAAAAGGGAAAGTGAAAAAAAGTAGCATCTCCCACAGCGTGAGGAGACAGGGGTTCACCCCAGGCAAACACGCCCGGACACTTCCATTAGCTTGATGATGCGGGAGGGTAATTTTTTTTTTTTTTTTGTCCTCGTCAAGGTTAGGGACCTGTAAAAATGAATTTAATTCACTCAAAGAGAACAGGGGGAAAAAAAATTACAGGTGAGTTTTACTGAGGAATAAAATGGCACAATTCCTTTCTCTATAGAGAGACGAAGATTTTTTTTGAGAGCTTGTTTATTCATTTAAGAAATGATACATTTCACTGGAGTAATTACCACAACATGGGGTAATTAGGGAGGTGGATTGGTGTCTTGGCAGCAGTCAACCAAAACAACAGACCTAGCCACACTGCCATGCGTGGTACGGGCCTGCCAAAAGAAGGACGTCATGTTGATACGGTTTCTACTACGAGAGGGGAAATGAAAGCTGTTCTTCTGGCACGTGTTTATGTTGGAGATCTAATGAGCTCAGTGTGGGAAGTTGCTGAATATAAATGAATAGTGCACATTAGACATAATATGGACCTGATGTGTTCACACCTGTTTTATGATCTTGATTCATGTACCAGATTGTGGATTACGAGCTTCTCAAAAGTCTTCTTGTTTTTTCTTCTAGAGAGAATTATTCGACATGGTCCAGTGTTTACCCAAGAGCCCAGTGACAGCGTTTTCCCTTTAAGCGCGGAGGACAACAAGATATTCATTAACTGCAAAGCCAAGGGAAGTCCAGCGCCCCATTACAAGTAAGTCAGTTTTCCTCAGTGTCTTCTCAATACAAAAGTCTGAGAAACCATATGGAAAAAAAAGTGTTGTTATTTTTTGTTATTTAAGTGTGTTTGTTTGTGTGTGTATGTGTGTCTCTCTCTCTCACTCTCTCTCTCTCTCTCTCTCTCTCTCTCTCTCTCTCATTTAAACTTGGAATTTAACACAATTTTTATAACATTCAAAATTTGAATATCATATATTTAAGATTCTTCATTTGTGAATAATTGAAATTGACGTTCCTAAGTTTTATTTTCCCTTTAGAACAATATTAGATAGAATAATTTTATTCTGTTAAGCTTTTGACTTTGAAAATGTAAATACTAGTAAATTATAAAAGTAAAATGTATAATAAAACATTGTCACTAGTGTCAGACTTTTAAACAGCTCTATTAATATTATTGCTATTTAGTTTTTATACATTTTATTTTAGATTTGGTGATTTTAGTATTTTTATTTTTTTATGTTATTTAAATAAAATTTTAAATTGGCACATTTTTTAGTCTTAGTTTTTTGAATGGTAACATTTGTACAAATATATTCCACAAAAGTATTTATTTATTTTTAATGCATACAGTATCTTCTCATCATCTTTATCCTCTGCCCATTCCGCTTGTTTTCAAATTTAGGTGGAAATTCAACAGGAAAGATCTTGATTTTGACATGGACTTCAACTACAACCTTGTTGAGGGAAACCTTTTGATTAATAACCCTCAGGCAACTAAGCATGGCGGTGTTTACCAGTGTATTGCCACTAATGCATTCGGAACCATCCTGAGCCGAGAGGCTAAAGTGGACTTTGCATGTAAGTGCAGATTAAACTATATGTTTAGTATATGTGAACATTTGAAAATAGCATCTGACAGTCTCCTCCATTCTTTATTACTATTGCTTTGACTACACTGTCTGTATATCTGTCCTTCGGAGGCTTTAAATGCATAATATGTAAAATTGGCACTACAGTATGGTACAATATTTTTCATATTTCTTGTTGTCATGTGGTCCATTAGTGGGCAAGATATACTTTCTTCAATGATGTAGCAGGCTTTTAAACTGACAACTTCATTTCCCTATTTGCAAGATTCCATCAGCAGATGTCCAGTGGTTCTAACTAAAATGCAGCCTGTCATGAAAAATGGGGGGAAAAAGATTTAAATCAACAGATAATCATAACTCAAGTAGATGTGTACTTTCAGGTTTTGAGTGATGTAGGAAATTGTTGTAGGACTAATTGGTGGTGCCTCAATGGCAAAATTGGCATTTACAGAGTGGAAAAAGGAATTTTTTCAAATCATTTACCTTCTCACATAGTCTTGAAGAAAACATTTTATCACTAAAGTTTTCCATTGTGTTTTTTTTTTTTATTTCTTCTTCATTTTCATGCTTGTGCATTTGGGAAACACTTTGATTCAAAACGACTTATATACAGGGAATTGAAGTCTTTTCCAAGAATCTTTAAAATATAGATCTGACACTATTTAATTAACATATTTATCATGGCAACCACAAATACATCCAAGTATAAAAATCTTTTCTTTTTTTTAATACACTTTAACCCAATTCTTACCTCATTCAGCTTTTCTTTTCTTTAAGCATAAACCTCACTAAATTTATATTGGCACAGAACACAAATGGTTTCACACAGGCATGCATTCACGAGGCTGGAGAACTGATATTTGAATAAACACCCCAGCTTAAGCCCAGTGTGGGATGTCATTTTTGCCTGTGCTATAGAGTGGCATTTCTAAAGGTCCCTGCTCTGTGAGTCGTCTGTTGCATGTCAGAGCGATGACAGTGCCTTTAATGAAAAGTAATGGCGATCCTATTATTTTGTTTTTGCAGACCTGCAGAATTTCAGCAGCAAGGCCAGAAGTCCAGTGTTAGTGAGAGAAGGACAGGCTGTTGTGCTCCTGTGCGGCCCGCCACCCCACTTTGGAGGTACATTTTTTTTTTGTATTCTGTATTTATCTGAATGCTATTTATTACGTCCATCAGGGTTTTTTTTTTTTTGCATACAAATACACAAACCGCTTTTCTTTAAAGTTATCACTACTCTTCCACTTTGCTTTGTATGAATAGAGCCTTTTTGTACAAAAGCAAGAGTGACAATTGTTCGCAAAACCCGTTGACCTCCTTCCAATGCAAATTTTTGATCATGTTTAGCCTGTGGAATAATGCTACGCAAAATCCAAGGTCAGGAACTGACTGCAAGTGGCAGACCTCTCTTCGCTCTGCTCACTTAGTATGTATGGTACATGTTGGTTCAGATTGTATCTTAATCATCTCATATTGTGAGCAAATCAAGCTTTCAAATAGCCGGAGCACAATGGCTCACTCTGGAGCTGGCGTTCTTGCATTCATACACCAACCTCTTGGCATTTAGCTTCCCCTCCTCCTTCCTAATGGCACTTGTGCCCTTGTGGTCATTTGGAAAGGTTATTTTCTTAAGCCTTGGCCTTCTGTTGAAAGGTAATAAAGGCATGTGGTGGCTGGTTTAAAGCGACATGTCTCTTTATCCCCCGTTCCAGCTGTGCACCTCTTCTGTGTCTGTGTATAGCTGATTAGCAGCCCCTCAAAGAGCCACACACACATGCGCCAGAGGTGCAATTTCACGCCACCGCACCACCGTTCTGTCATTCCGCCACATTTCCAGTCAAATCAATGGTCTTAAGTGACCCACACCTTCCCCGCTCCCCACCGCCACCCTCCAGCTTCTATTTTCCTTCCCTCGTTCTCCCGCCACACCACCCTTGACTGTTTGCCACATTTCATAATCTGAGGCTCTTTCATATATATAATGCTTCTTGGGAATTTATACAATGGCTAGATACCGCAGCTCAGTCCTAGAAGTGTTTTTTATCAGAGGTGAAACTATGGAGGTCTGTATATTACCTGGGGAGAGCTATTTGTTAGCATTTCTGCTAATCTAACAGTTGTTTGGCTGGTGAAAAAACACCTGGAAGTGTGCCATATGAAATTATTTTGGTTTGATTATTATATTATTACATTATATTATATTTTTTCTTTCTATTTTTACACATTGTAAAATGTCATTTATTTCTGTAACGGCAAAAAAAAAATTTCAGCATAAAAATTCTATCACATGACCCTTCAGAAAGCATACTAATATGCTGATTTTGTGCCCAAGAAATGTTTCTTATTATTATTATTGATTGTGAAAACAAGTATGCTGCTTAATATTTTTGTGGAAACCATAATAGGTTGGGAAAAAAAGATTAAAAAAATAATATTAATAATTTCTGACCCCTAAATGTTAATGTGCATTTGTATATGTGTATATGTTACATTTCTATTTTTAGTTGTATTATTATTATTTTATTTATATATTTTTAAAATAAGGTGTACAGTTGGAGGTCATTTTTAGTTCACGGTTACATAACTTGATGTTACATTACCATTGGTTGTTTCCTAACAGTTCTGTGAATTTCAGAGACAGCTCTCTATTATTACACAGTAACTAATAAAAAAGAAAAAAATAGCCGTGTTCACTGGCCTGCTCTGTCACATGATTTCAGATTATAGTGGCTGTGAATTTGTTTCCTAAGAGACCAAAAGCCTTGAGCACAGTGCCCAGTAATGACGAGAGGTCCCTCACCTTGTCACCACTCCATTTATGATGGTTTTAATTCACCTTTTTCTGTCTTGAAGCCAAATGGTTCCTTTTTCCTCAGTGCTATACACTCTTAGATATGCTGTTTGAACCTTAAATAGCCCTTATCAATCCACATTCCAGCCACTCTAACCCCCTGTCTGCCCTCTAATAAACGCTGCTTAATTTGATACTTTCATACTTCATTTCATACCACAGGCCTTGCTGTGCAGTCTTGCTATATTCCTGTCTCATTAAGAAAGAGTGAGAGGTGACATGAATGAATGGAGATGAAGGCTAGCTAACGTCACAGTGTGAACAGCAAAATATTCAATCGAAAACCCATTTATTTGCTTTGGGTTGATTTATAGAACAAATTTGCTGAACCATAATGCTATAATTTGCTGTAAATATAATTCTAATTAAAATAAGCACAAAATGAACTTTTCTTCTGTATTCATCATTGCAGATGAATAGCTACAGCAGTAAATTTCACTAGGCCTACAATAAATCACTTCAGGGTTGTGTTAATTAAGCCATTAAAGTCTTGTATTGTTAAAAAAAGATATTTACATAAATATCTATAGTTTTAGAGAGAGAGAGATATTTCTCAAAATATCGTAATTTATCACAGACTCCTCAAAATGAAGGCAAACAGCAATATATAATAAATTAAGATTACATTTTTTTGAGTGCAGTAGTTGTTTTTATGAAGATGCCACAAACCAAAAATTTGGACGTTGCTTTGATAGCCGTTTTAATAGTTTTGACAGTATAGGGGTTGTTTTTGAGATATATATAATTTTCCTGCATAACACAAAACATGTGTTTTGTCTATCTGAAAATAAATAGAAGATGATTTAATTATATGTGTTGTCTTAAAACTTCATCTTAGCATTTATTATATCTGAATGCTTCTTACACACACACACACATCTGTAATATTTCTGTGTCACAGGTTATCATCTTGCCCTGTAATGTTTATTTGTAATCATGAAGAATAAATGCAGATTTCTTAGAGCTGTTTGTAGAGCCAGAATATGCCTTTTTCATGGAACATTATTAGTTTTCAGCGCCTGTTGCTTGACTGTCAAAATCGAAACTGTATTGCTTTAACCTTGTTATATATAAACTCCCTTTCCACAGCTGAGCTCTAACAAGCTGAGAACATACGCATCTAAATTTCATCCACAACTGGTTGAATTTAATAAAAAGAAACAATTTTAAAACAGTTTTCAAATTTTCAATTTCATATTGCATCAAGCTATACACTAAGTAGGGCATGCAGCATGTTTTATATATATATACATATATATATATTACTGTCATCTGTCATTTTTTTCACAGAAATCAGATACTCCTGGATATTTAATGGCCGACCCAGCATTGTTGTTGGGGACAACCGACGATTTGTGTCTCAGAGGACTGGCAACTTATATATTGCAAAAGTTGAGACGTTAGACGTGGGCAACTACACGTGTGTGGTGAGGAATGTGATGACCAACACGACCGTCTACAGTTCCCCAACTCCAGTGGTGCTACGTCGGGATGGTGAGTAGCCTGGAGGAACTGCTAACAGTGATGAATCAGTAGATTTGAGCATGACGGTGTTTGCTTTGCTGCCACTCAGAGACATAGCATTTGTGTATTCATAGTCTCTGAGCCATGCTCAGCCAACTGTATGCGTGTGTGTGTGTGTGTGTTGGGGGGGTTGGGGGGTTTGGGAGAGAGAGGGAAGGAGAGAAAAAATCTGTATTAAGAAAGAAGACTTCCATCCTCACACACACACACACACACACACACACGCATACCCCGGGAGGCTCAACATCACCAGTCATTAGTGTCTGTTTAATATTCACCCAGACAAGGTATATGAAGTAGGGCGGAGAGGTTTTGAATATTTTGAGTTCATGTGGATATTGAATATTTTTATCTATGAATATTTTGGGCGCAAGACCACTGCTGAACTCTTACTACTTTACTAATTTTTATTTCTTACTTTTCCTTGTGTTTGATCTACTTTCCCTGCTGAAAAGACCATTTTAGGCCAGCATAAATTTACATGATTTTCTAGTTGGTGCAAGTCCACCAGCATAGCCAAAACTGTCAGGATCTTCAGCTGAAGCTGGTTGACTAAGAAAGTCTTGTTGGCAAGGCAACACTTTTTTTTCTTTTTTAATATAACTCATGAAAATATCTTTGTATTTTTATTTGAAAATTTACTATTTATCTAATAAAACACTGTTTTCACATGTTATGTTATGAATATCTGTTTTATATGTAAGGAATAATTGACGACGGGCCGCTTCGCGTCATGGCCACATCACCACCTTGGGTGTGCACGTCATTTTAAAGCTGGCAATGGAGGCTTGAGCCGTTGATAGCAGACTAATGCAGTTAATAATGAAGTTATTAGAA
>JAUCMS010000105.1:16563078-16575117 GCA_032357445.1 Enteromius radiatus
TTTTTTAACTCTGCTAGCAATGGGGGGAACTTGAGTACAAGGGCACCTGGCTGCTCTCTGAACATAGAGGCACAAATCTGTCTGATTACAGGATTTACATGGAACTCTCTTTAACACACGGTGAACCTCAAATAGCAATCCACAGGACCCACTCTCTCACTGTGTAGATCATCCACAGAGCTTTTAAGGTGCCAAGTATTGCTTGTGAGAACCTGGAGAGACCAATGAATAAATGCACAAATGGCGGGCTTTCACTAACAGCAGAAAGATTGCCAAACGAGTAAAAAGGACCCTATGTGAACTGAAGGGCCAATCAAATATGAGAGCTTTTTGCTACTGCTGTTTGCTTCTTGATGTTTTTCATCTGTGATGTAACTACAGAAATGAAAACAACTTGATTGTAGACACTTTAAAGTTTCCCTTTTGCTACCACAGTATTACCATAAATACAGTTGGGATTTTTTTAAAGAAATTAATGCTTTTTCCAACAAAGATGCATTATATTGATTGAATTACATTGAGAATTAAAAAATAATTAAAAATCCACAAAATATTGTGAAGGAATACAATTTTAGCATTGGAAATAATAAACGTTTCTTATAATATTATATAGTATAATAAATGTTCAGGATTTTATAATGATTTATGAAGAATCATGTGACACTGGAGTAATGGTTGGTGAAAATTCAGCTTCGCCAACAAAGAATAAATTGCATTTTAAAATATATTAAATTAAAAAAATATATATATTTTAAAGTACAATAATTTAGAGTTTATATTATGTATTAACTTATTTATAATTTAAAGTACAATGTTTTAAAGATATTTAAAATACAATACCATTTCACAATATTACTGGTTTTACTGTATTTTTTTATATTATTTTTTACTGTATCAAACAAATACAGCCTTGATGAACATAAAAGACTTATTTCAAAAGCATTTACAAATAATAGTGTACAATACAGTCTACTGTTTGTAATTGGCTGTTCTAAATATTTTCTCATCTGCAGATTAATATTTTCATTACCTTAACTAGGTATGAATTTACTTTGTGTGAGTGTATATATATATACATACACACACAGCGATGGTCAATATGTGGTTTATTTGAAGTACTTAATATAATTCACATTCCATAATACATGAATATAGTAAACAATTTTTTTTTTCTTTTTTTATAGGGCTCTTCTGGGGATCTTATGATCAGGAATGTGCAGCTGAAGCATGCTGGGAAGTACGTCTGTATGGTGCATACAGCAGTGGACAGTGTGTCTGCAGCGGCAGACTTAATTGTCAGAGGTATGTGCATCTCCCCCCACGGAGGCTGCTCAGTATTCTACACTTTTCTGAGCATTTATCAAATATAAATTAAAAAGGCCTCACAATTTGCCCCGCTATTTCTATTTTATTCCGTTATTCAGCTCTTGAAGTAATGACTACAGGAGTATCTGAAATCAATGCATTAATTCCCTGCTTCGTGCTCTTTAGAACCTTTTGTATTTCCATCATCAAGTGAAGGATCTCTCTCCCTGGTTCTGAATATTAAGCATGTCGCTTTTTGTGGGCAGACTTGTCTCACATCGCAAGGTACTTGGTCACCTTGCTGTGCCCTTCTCTGATGAGGATATGCAGCAAGTTTGAGTCCTTTTTGTCTCTTTGGCGATGATGTTGTCAGGGCCCCCTGCTGCTCCGGTGGGTGTGTTGGTGGGGGACGTCACAGACAGGACTGCTCAGATCTCATGGGGCCCCGGACCTGACAACCATAGTCCTGTTACCCTCTATATCGTGCAAGCCAGGACCCCTTTCTCTATCGGTTGGCAGGCAGTCAAAACTGGTAGAGTTGATTTCATACTTTCTTACTGAATCTGGGTTCTGTTCATGTGCAACTGTTCATGTGCTTTTTATTGTAATGTTATTGTGACCCCTTACAAAAAAAGTTAAAAATATCTTAATTTTAATGGTAAAAACTCTACAAATGCTAAAACAAAAAACTGTTAATTGGTTAACAAAAATGTACTGACTTCATACAATATAATATACTACTATATACTAATACTAAAAAGAAATGCCATTTCATTTAAGTGTACAATAAAATACAGTAAAATTTCAGATTATAATTGAAATAGACAACCCCACAATTATCACTTTACATTTGATGTAAATATAAGTTAAAATAGATTAAATATTATGTCTTTTTTACAATGTTTATCAGATGACAATACCATGACACACTGATACTTTCTACATACTATATTCATATAAAATGAAATTAATTGACACAATAATATAGGAAAAACAAACAATATTTAGACTTTTCTCAAATATTTTCTCATGTAGCACAGTAATCTTTCTTTATACTATAGTGCCATATTCATATAATATGAAATTAATTGATACAATGATATAGGAATAAACAATATATCAACCTCTTTAGCATTTTTTCCAATTATTTACTCATGTGGCATAATAATGCATTTCAGAAAAGTAAGATAGATGATAGAAACGTGTTTATTCAGTTATTATAGCACTGTAGTTACAGAAAGCAACTGTTCATATGTTTTTTTGAGTGAGTCATTTAAATGTGATTTATGCAAATGCTCTTTCAATACAGTGTGAAAGATAAAAACAGAAGCAGTGAATTGCTAAGATAGACCAAAATATATCTGCATAAGTAAATGCAAAATAAGTATGCTAGGCTACTCCTTTGTGCAGATTGGCATTGATGTGTTTTTCTATTCCAAATTTTCTTTAATCCTAGTTCCTGATTCTGTGCCTGGACAGATGATTCATGCGACAGCGGTGAATCTAAATCCGTGGGTAGATTATGAATTTAGAGTTGTGGCTATCAACAATGTGGGGGTGGGGGAACCCAGCATGCCATCCAAACCCGTTCACACCAAAGCTGCAGGTAAGCGTTCATCCCTCTCGATTCCATATCTGTCATCTCTAATACATCAGGAAGGAGAAAATGTAATTTAATTCTATAATTAGTTTAAATCACCGGGAGTGACTCCTCGTAATAGAGTTCAGGCATGAGAAATAAACACTCGTGCATTCACACCGGTATTCCTGGGAACATCCAAATTGCGAAATAATTTGCAGACAATTAGGACACAAATTAAGTACGCCGAAAACGGAATGGCATCACAGAAGGGCTGGCGTTTTTAGTTGATTAATTTAAAACCGCAAGAAAATGTGGTTTCATGGAAATTTAGAACAAAATAAAACATAGCTCATGTACTGTTGCTATATTCTTTAACATAAGAGCCAACCCTGCTGCGCTCAGCGGCTGGACATCAGCGATCAGGAAATGCAGCTATCAATAATTCATGTCGACATCAACAAAAATTGAGCGGACTTCTGTCGTATTCTGAGGCAGTAACTGTTGAAAGGCTCTATTTTAAGCTCAGGTACTGTTGTGCAAATGCTTCGATCACTCATTCACAAAGACGCAGGCTTTATCACAGAATCCCAAGTGAAAATTACATGCAAGCAGCTGCTGTCTTTCACATCCCAATTATTCAGCAAATAAAACTTAGTTTAAAAAAGAGACACAGTGCATTTGCTAGGATTTTACAGTACTTAACAGCAATATTTATGCTGTGAAATTAAAGATATAGGTAATTTTTTGGCAATTACTGATAAAAAGTTAACATATTGCACTATGGGACAATAGTGTAAATATTTATGAGGTGTCAATAGTCATAATTATGGTTATTAGTCTTCCCTTTGGCTGGGGAATTGGGAATTATTTACTTTTAATTAATTTTTATCCAGGCAGTGTAAATATGTTACTATTACACACTGTTCACACTATGAGAAAATACTATTAAGCAATATTTAGTGACTGAATCTTAATTTCACTTTTTGCATATGGATACTATACTAATTAAACCAGAGCATACTAAAATAATGGTAACACTTTACAATAAGGTGCCATTTGTTAACATTAGTTAATGTTTGTTAATGAAATGACCGTTCATGTCAGCTCACTAACAGTGCATTAACTAATGTTAACAAACACAACTTGTGATTTTAATAATGCATTAGTAAATGCTGAAATTCAGTAAGTAATTTCAGCATTTTAATAAATGCTGTAGAAGTATTGTTCATTCTTATTACATGTTAACTAATGTTTTTAACTAATGAACCTTATTGTAAAGTCTTACCAAAATAGCAAATGCTATTCACACAATAATATGTTATTTATTCATGTTAATTCCAAAACATTTTTGTCAGCTTAATTTAATAAATAAAATATACTATATAGTCTATATTAGAAAAAAATCTCTCAGGAAGTTAATATTTCAAATACTTTGACAACATATTCAAATGTTTACAGTTCTCTTAATGGTCACATTGATAGGCAGGTCAATTAGTAAAATACTTCTATTTTTAGTGTTAATTTACTTTTACTGTACATTTTTTAGGATTCAATTAAACTAAAATGAGTTTTTATCATGTAATCTGTAATCAGTAACAAACTACAATTAGTCTACCCAGCTCTGACATCTTAAATTAGCTTAAGTTGGTCTCCCTGTTCCGAGCTGGTGTTTGACTAAAAAGGGCACTAAACCCAGGCTGAGAGCCTACAATAAGACCAGACATCCAGTTTCATCAGAAAACTAAAATTTCTACAAGTGGTTACATTCTACTTCATTCAGATTCTTTGAACCATTTTGAAAAGACATTTGCGGCGCACATCAGGAAAAGGAAGTGTTCGGATTTGCCGCCAGTCTCACAGGTATAAAGCGTGTTTCTTCTGTTCTGTTCTGGCTGGCAGATCCTGAAGTCGCCCCAGCTAACGTGAGTGGAGGTGGAGGAAGCCGAGGTGAACTCGTGATTGTTTGGGAGGTAAGCTCCGCGTCTTTATTGTGACAGCAGCATTTTCAAACCAGTCTTCTCTTGTGAATCGGATTCTGAGGGAATTCTCCACGGTGACGTGGTTTAAATTAGACAAGGTTTAATTAAAAGGCAGCGCTGTCGTCTTTGCTCTTTGCCTCGGTGGGATTGCTCCCTCTGGTATGTAAATCATAATGAAGACGCAGATATGAGACAGCTTTCATACCAGTAAATCTGAAATGACAATGTTTATCAATGGCTTTCTCTTAATCTCACCGGCTGTCACGGCAGATATTCAGTGGCGTGTTTAAATACTGTATTACTTTCAAAATACGGCACATTTTTCACTAAGTCCAGAGGTTTCTTGACTGACACAGTAGTGCTTAAATGTGTCAACTTTATTTACTTATATTCGCTGTATTTTAGATTATGTAAGCAACAATGTAAACCTACCACGGAAAATTACTTGTCAGCTTGCAGTAATGTAACGCCATGTCAGCTGAATGATTTTCCTTTAATGCATTTTTGAGGGACTAATATTATGGCTCACACTTTGAACAACCCTATTACCCTATGAAACTTTGCCTCGTGAATCGTCCCGCATCATTTGTGCTACAGGCATGAGTGACATCTCAAATAACAGGACTTTGTTGAAGAGAGCAGTGCTTGTTGTTGTTTTTATTCCAAAGCGTTTGTTATTATAATGATAAAATTACTTATTCAGTTAGCTCTGGTGATTTATGGCCACTTTTTCAGCAGCACTGCTTCCTGTAGTATTTTTTTGTTTAGACTTTTTTTTTTTTTTTTTTCATAAGGCTGTTTAAAAAAAGTCTCTGTTAAAGCATTATAAGCCATTAACCAACCCAACCAGCTACATGGAAAATATAGCATTATAACATTTTATTCGAAGCAAAAAAGCATTTAAAAATTAGAGAAAAGTACAAAACTGTGTACCTAAAAACTTTAGTGAGGGAAAAAAACAACTATCCTGTGAAGCAGAGAACTACAATTCCATAAAACTGCTAATGTATTGTCTATAGACACAAAATATGCATATATGTATACAAATATTTACATTTTATGTCAGTAACAGTGCATCATGGGAGAAGCTTTTTTTTGGTATGATTTGCTAGCAGCGAATATCAGATTTTTGGACATTTCTGCACAGCATCATGGGTAATGTAGTTTTTCTATCACACATTCCGTGATTCAGATTCTGGCGTACATATATATTTTAGTATTTAAATCTTTGTAATATTAAATATTTGTATGTAGATTTTGCAACAAAATGCTTAACGGGATTGTAGTTCTTTCCCCCATTAAAGCTGTTAAATACGAGTAAGGCACTTTGGATGAAAGCATCTGCCAAATGCATGAATGTAAAAGCACAGGAACAAAACAAGTCACTTTCTTTATTAAATCACATGACGTTTGTTAACTCTCATCTTCTTTTCTCATAGCCTGTGCCGGAGGAGCTACAAAATGGAGAAAAGTTTGGCTATGTGGTGGCATTTCGTCCACTTGGCACCACAACATGGAAACAAAGCGTGTTGGCCTCGGCAGATGCATCACGATACATTTATAAAAATGATACCTTTCCACCACTTACTCAATTTGAAGTAAAAGTCGGCGTCTACAACGAAATCGGAGAGGGACCGTTTACCCCTGTGGTCATTGTATATTCAGCAGATGAAGGTTAATATGCTAGTGTTCTGTGTTGATTGTATGCAGATTGTGCAAGGACATTATTGGACATTGTTTAAGAATGACAAAAGTTAATGGAGGCGTTTCAAGTTTTAATTACACTCCCTCTACAGCTGTGTTAGTGCTCTTTGATAGTAATTTCTTTATTCGCACGTGTGCTAACAGCGCAATTAGTTCTTGCAAACAGGTGGTACATTTAAGCACCAAAGACTGATGTCGGATGAATCCTGTAAACTGTCTGCTTTCATTGCATGTTGTTTTTCCATTTTTTTCCATGTCTGACATCAACAGAGCCCTCAGGTGCTCCTCACAGAATCTGGGCCCGTACTCTGTCTGCATCTGAGATCGAGGTATTCTGGGAACCGGTTCACCAAACCGGCAGCAAAGGACAGATAACAGGCTATGAGGTACGTAAACACCATAAATGGAGAGAGGGAAAAAAGAGCCTCTGACCTCACACTGCATCACCTCAATCAGATCCCTTAATGTATGCACTGCGCTGATGGCAGGGTGTGCAATTTCCTGTTCCCCAACAAGAGTCTGCGATCCCCTGGCCACATTTTTCACAATCTCATCTGCAGAATGAAGAGGTCTTCTCACAGCTGGTCCTGTCTCCCGGGGAGCACCAATACCCAGGCTTTCTGGGCACTTATATAAATCACCTTTCAGATGTGTGGACATCATACATCAATTCCCCCTCCTGCAAACACTTCAGCTGCTAGGTCGTTTCTCACTGCGTGAGAAACCCACAGGATTCTGCCCATTTCTCTCCTTCCAACCTGAACGAGCCTCCGCGAGAAATCCCAGGTCACGCGGTTGTTCCGTGGTGAAACCACAAAGTCGTTCACAGCTTCGGGTAGTAAAAAAGCACATATGAAAATCCACAAATACTTCCAGAGTCCCTTGCTGCGGTGTGCAGATGTTTATTGAACGTAGTAAAAAAGAGAAATCGAGTCACAGTGACTTTGTCACAGAGTTAGTGTATTGAACGCTAATACAGGAACAAAGATGACATTCTTCCCAAGTCGATTTCTTAGCTGTGAGGTTGGAAGCATGCTTACTCAGGCAGAAACGTCATGCTCATTCAAACATTAAAATGAATGTGTGTGTGTGTGTGTGTTAAATGTGACATATCTGTGTTTTTCTTTTTTAACGTGACTTATTTTGTGTAAAATGTTCATATTTGTGACACTTGACCACAAATATTTGTACCAATAGCCATTACATTGACAATAAAAGTAACAATATATTGTATCTTTATTTATTTATTGAATTTAATTTTTTACATTTTTTATTTTTGGGGCGAGCTGCTAGAATGGAGAACCTTTCTTTATTTATGTGAAATGATCTAATGTCTCTTTAAATGTCACTTCACTATTAAAGGTGCAGTGGTTGGAGGATGGCTCACCTGAAAGCGATGCAGAGAGAGTAAGGGTCACTGAAACCTCAGTGAACATCACGGGTCTGAAGGGAAGCACGCTTTATCTGATGTCAGTCAGAGCACACAACAGTGCAGGCACCGGACCCTCCAGCGCACCCATTAGCATCACCACCAAGAAGCCACGTAAGTCATATTGTTATTAAAACCATGATTTTACAGTACAGTAAATAAGTAGATAACATGAAATGATGCATGTTATCTTGGGCATTGCATGCTATGGCTATTTATTATGAATGTAGCCTTTAAGAGTACATGGACTATTAGCGCAAAAAGTGGAAATAAAAAGACCACTTATAACAAAACTTGTCCAGTATAGCAGTCAGATTTCCAGGGGCCTTAGCAGCCTCAGGCTGTATTTCTTAAGACTTCATATACAGTGTAAAGTAACAGCTTATGCCCTGGGCTCATTGCCACATAAAATACAGGTAAAAAACAGTAGCTATATATATATATATATATATATATATATATATATATATATATTATTGCAGCTCAGATGTGGCATGAATGAATTGCAGTTGCATAACATGAAAGTTCACCCCAGTGTATGCGAAGGTGTATGTATATTTTTATTCAGTTAACGTAGATAATATTTGCCAGTTAAAGTAAATTAGGGGCCTGGCAGGATCATAGTCCTACTCTTTTAGTGTCTTAATGGCGTGTTCTCAACACTGTAAGAGATTAAGGTGGCTTTTGTTAAACTACCTTTGCTAAATAGGCTCATTATCTGATGCCAATAATCAAGAACAAAACAGTTTAACTGAGCCAGAAACTGATCTGATAAACTATGACATTACTATGGAGGGAGTCGTATGGCTATTTTTAGCTAATAGACTAAGCATACAAATAAGGGTGCTTTTAAAAAAAAAAAAAAAAAAAAAAGCTTGACAGATCTCTTTCTTTGTGTCGGAGCAGATAGCCGATTGTCTTTTTTCCTTTGTACGACAGATTCTTTAACAAAACATACTGTGATAACGCCGACCACTGTTATGATCTAGTATAGTTATCATAATAGCATGTATTGTAGACTCAGTGGGCTCGGTATCATTAGTTAAATTGCTTCAAATTATGATAGCTATTATCCTCAATTTTTTAAAACTATGAATACATGGTGCACAAAGTCCTAGCCGTGAAATTTGATGAGAAAAGAGGTCGAATTTTCACTGGTTCAGTACAGTTTAGTAATTAAATATGTATAAATTCCTCAATTACTGAGAAAGCAGAATTGTTTGTGTGTGCACATGACCAGGCAGTGGCACACACAGCATTTATAAAATTGCTCCTAAGCAACCCTACATCAGGGGCAACTATTTTACTGTTAGGGAGTTATGGAAATAAAGGAAAGAAGGGAGCATTCAAGCAGCATTAAAATATCTGGCATGTCAGAATATCAAAAACTGTAATACATTACAAACAGCATGTTTTTTTGTTTGTTTGTTTTTAAAAGATGCAGTTTATTGCCTTTATTTCCATCTGAACTGTTTGAAATTCTTTAATTTGAAAATGTATTAACAGAAATAGCTTAGTCTTCAGTGAAAATGCATTATTTATTCACATTTGTTTCTTCTGAGGAATATAAAGGGAGAGGTTTTGAAGAATGTCTACACTATTTTGTTCTTAAAGTGAAAGTGGATGAGGATCTGACCTTGTCAAGCTCCAAAAAGATAAAAGCATCATAAAATCTATACTACATCACAAATCTTTAGAATCCATACAATTGCTTTGTATGAGAAACTGACAGAAACTAAGTTATTGAAAGTGAAATGATATTCCTCTACATATTGTTTCTTTGTTACATTTTTTTTTTTTTGCTGCTACGTGAAAAAAGACTCCTAAAGTTCCATTTATAGTCCAGCTAATTTAAAGTGAGAGCCAAGCTGAATTGAATCCGTGGCAGTGAGCTTTGAATGTCTTACATTTAAATGATACCTCAGCTGGTGCAGCACTGATTGTTAAGATTGCAAAGGACAAAATATACGGGGGATGTTGTTCAGCGTATTACTCAAGTTGGAAGTGAATCAGAATATGATTTATGTCTTTTAGCTCCAAGTCAACCCCCAGGGAACATTGAGTGGAACCTGACAAACTCTAAGGTCTTTCTGAACTGGGAACATGTGAAGGCAATGGACAATGAATCAGAAGTAACTGGCTACAAGGTAATCTGTTTTTTATCCCTGATAAATGAGTGAGAACATTACTTTTGAAAGCTGCATTATATACTATGTTTTTTCATTACATTTTTTTTATTTGAAGTGCTAGTGAAGCCTTTCCAGATATGCTCATGCAACTCCTTTGAACTTCTTAGTTGAAGTGCAAATCATTATGCATAGCATAGCCATAATTGGTTATATAAAGCACTTTTTAGTTCCTAGAGACATTTTTCACAGTGTTACATATCATGAAGACACTTCTTAAAAGGAAAATCCACATTTTATGATTTATCATTTATTTATTTATTATATGGAACATAAAGAAAGATATGAAGTGTACTGTTTTGGTTCCTATTGACTTCTTTGGGAACCAAAATTGTATGGGGACCAACATTCTTGAAAATATATGATTTTATGTTCTGCTGAGGAAAGAAATGCCGTGAGGTTTGGAACAATTGAATTTTCATTTGAACTATACCTTTAACATGTGCAACCTACTGTAAATTGTTACTTTAAAAAATTCTATATTTTCTACTTTTTGCTAGCAAAACTTTTAGTAAAATTATGAGAACAAGCTTTTATTGAGAGACATAGTCAGACAGGCGGGATCGAGAACACAGCAAACAGGGATAGCGACGGCAATGGCGTACAAGAAAAAAACAAATTTACAAACACACACAAACACAAGAGGAGACAATGGGGTAAACGAGGGGCGGAGCTGATCAATTGGCATAGAAACCAACAAGCTGGGTGGACATAATAAAAGTCCACAACAATACACAAGGGAAACACTGACAAACAAGGAGCGACTTCCAGACGCTCCAAACAACACAATAATCCCGGAGTGGGGTGGAGCAAAGATGGAGCAGGGGGAGGGATGGAGGGCCAAGTCCTTGGGGAAGTGAGGCACTGGAGCATGGAGCAATGGCGGGCCTGGACCGTGGAGCAGCAGCAGAGAATGAAGTGCGGCACGCAGGACTGTAGCTTAATAGCAGAGAACCGGTGATGGCGGTGATAACAGACAGCAAATGCGACTTCCTTGATGCTGGGAAACACTGGGGTAGCATCCGAGGTGGCTGGAGACTGTGGCTTGAAATCCATAGAGGCTGCAGGCTCTGGTGTGGTGGCCCTCTTGTGCAGTGGCTCAGGGTTGGCAGCCATCATGGGCAGCGGCTTGGGCTTTGGATTGGCGGCCATCTTGGGCTGTGATTCTGGATGAGCAAAGGAGACTCGGGCAGATCGGTGTTAATGTGGCTTGAGCATATATTTGATGGAAGGGGTACTTAGCTTGAGGTCTGCTGTGGGCGGAAGTGGCTCCCAAACATCAGCAGAGACTTGACTGGCTCTCTTCAAGGCAGCTGTGCTGTGAGGGCATGATGTCCGCCATTTCACGATCACGCTGCAGCGCGGGGTCCGCCATTTCGTTCCTCCTCCGCGATTCCCACAGTAACAAAGCACAGTCTATAAACTTGGCGAGGTCCCTCATGGACCAGCCAAGATTTAAGGGGTTGATTCACTCCCTCACAGAAAAAAAATATAAATGAGTACACAGTCAGGCAAGTCAGAATAGTATGCATGGTCTAAATACTCTGTAAATTGACATCCCTGCTTGAGAGCTAACAGTAAGACAGTGTTCATACCTGGCCAATGTCCATTGGAAAAGCCGCTGGATCCTTTTTTGCCTAAATATTCTGTAACGAAAGGACTGACGGACAAGGGTGGATCCATGACTAGCAGTTTTTAATGGCAATTTTAACCAAAAAAGTAGGAGTTGAAGACTGAAAAAATGTTGCCTGGTCTGATGAGTCTGGTTTTCTGTTGCGACATTCAAATGGTAGAGTCAGAATTTGGCGTAAACAGAATGAGAACATGGATCCATCATGCCTTGTTACCACTGTG
>JAUCMS010000105.1:16575217-16607361 GCA_032357445.1 Enteromius radiatus
TAAGAGCTGTCTAAACTGGAAAAGGCTTGCACTGAGATATCTTAAAATACATCATTGCCATTGTTTGGTCTTAAAATCCTTTTTGTAAGACATATTTCTAAAAATTCTTAAATTTCCTAAATTAGCAAACGTCTAGTCCTGGCTTAATCTAATTCCTATCCGGGGAACTGACCCTACTGTATGTGTCTAGATTTGATTTTCCCCTTTAATTTAACGTTTAACTTTTTTCATATTTCCTTTCACAAGCGCTTCTGCTCTCAAGGTCATGCATACAGTTCAGAAACATCTGAGGCTTTTTTACATTTCAGCTCCGATCTCCTGCTGCGCTCAAAAGCCGAGTCATCTGTAGCGAGAGTTCAGGATTAAAAATTGTCCGTTGTGATTCATTTCTTTTGAGCAAATTAATTTGCTGCAGCATACAGCCAGCTAATTGACGACAGCCTCTCTGAAATGTAGAGGTTTGTAGGGTCGGCGAACAGCTGGACGGCTCTGATGCTATCCTCCATCTGGAGCCATGAGCTTAGCGAGGTCTCGCCAAAGACACGTTCAGAAGGGAGAAGCGCTATTCATTTGCAATCCTAACTGTCCGCTGTGAGGCGCCTGCAGAATAATGCAATCAATAATCATACATTTTCTAGTCTGTATGAGTAAGAAAGAATATCAGTTTGGTGGCTATTTGTTTTGCACTGTCAATCTGGGAAAAAAAGAAATTTAAATGATTTATGGATTGTGAAACCCTTTTTTTTCCCAGCAAGATATGTCAGCAAACATACTAATAATCTTCCCACTGAAAATCAATTTGAAATTTGAAATTTATAATGATTATTTAATTTGTATTCTCTCTTTTACCTGGGTTTTGAAGATTGCAAGGAGACAGTGTGAAATAGACTTTTATATTTAGATTTTTTTCTTCCAGTTCTGCTGTTGGTGATTTCTTTAGGGAACATTTCAATTAAAACATTTTATGTTATGTATATAAAAAAATACATATTTTGAACTAATACAGACTACAATTCAAATATGTGTGATTGTTTTTGTGTATTTCTTATTAGTGGTATGTTAAATGAATAAAAACCGATGGTAAAACATTTCTATTTGAAATATATGCAGTTCTTTTTAACTTTTTATTCATTAAAGAATCCTGAAAAAAGTATCGCAGGTTCAAAAAATATTAAACAACACAAAAGTTTCAACACTGATAATAAATCAGTGTGACTGAAGACTGGAGTAATGGCTGATGAAAATTCAGGGCTGCATCAAATAAATAAATTATATTTTAAAGTATACTGAAATTGGAAACCAGTATAAGAAACTGCAAAAATATTTCGCAATAGTTTTTTTTTTTTAACAAATAACAAAGATTGTGAGATTAGAAGTCTCACTGATCCCAAACTTTTGAATAGCTATGTGTGTGTGTGTGTGTGTGTGTGTAAAGAAAGAGACGTAGAGTTTAATTCATTATTTTCTAATGAGCTGCCTCATAAACTTAGAAATTTGAATTATTATATGCTATTTTTCTTCACAACAAATGCTTTTTGGTTTGAGATTTTATATACTGTATTACTTTTTTTTTTTTTAATCAGAATTTAGTGTTCAAATATGTTTTGTGGCCGCTGTACATCATTAAATATCATCTTTGTTGTTGTGACTTATTTTCAAGTGTTTTTATCTAATTGGCACAGACTAGCTGCATTTCACTGACCCACTTTCTCCCGCGCAGGTTGTGTATCGCCAAAACTGGCACAGAGGAAGCAGCGTAGTCGAGACCAACAGGACGTCCGTGGAGCTTCAGTTGCCGTCAGAAGAGGACCTGCTCGTTCAGATCAAAGCCCTGAGTGACGGAGGAGACGGCAGCAGCAGCAGCCCCATACGTATTCCAAAGATGTCAAGTAAGGCTTTATGTGAGCTCATTAAGAGCGCTGCACACTGATTTCTGAGCTTGTACTCACAGAATCGAACTGCTAGCCTGGCAATTGCTTGACACGTGTAATGGCCTCCTATGTATAATCCTGTCTGTGATGTCTTTGTGTTCCTCTCCATCACAGGCCTGAACTCAAGAGGATACTTCAGTTCAGACGCAAGCAAGATGGCCCATGTTCATGGAGTAGTGTTTCTGGTCTTGTCATGGTTGTTTTCATAGAACTTTGCCTTTATTTAAAGCTGAAGTGTGTCATTTCCGTGCCACTGATGTCACCAATATGGTCTCCCAAACAGAAATCAAGGTAAAATGGCTTACTTAGATTTGTTGCATACACACTTCAGCTCTAATAACTTTTAAAATTACATTTGGGTGGATATAGTTACATTTTAGTTTCCCGTTTTTTATTGAAAAAAGTTCAAAATTGGTGACTCAGCTCCATTGCCTTATATTGTGATGGTTTTTTACCTCTTTGTCAAACTATTCGTCTTTTGTATGTAGATTTTATGCAAAAAAAAAGCAGGCTTTCTCTTGTAGCTAATAATTTTGCTTAGGTGTTCAGAACTGAGATTCAAATTGAGCACAGTATTAAGTCCTGTAATGCAGTAGTGACCTGGAATGTTGGATCTTTAAGAGAAAGCCTTGAATTATGAATTATACCCATGGTGTTTTTCCTTCTACACACGTCAGTCAAGTCAGCGACGCTGTGTTTGTGTATGTAAAAAGGCCTTTAGATAGATGAAATGCATTGTTGTTTTGCATAAATCCTAAGAGATATTATTGTTTTGATGAAAAGCGACAATTTCTGGATAATTACACAGATTTCTTGCTGCTAGTTAATATGAATTATTGTTTAGGACAATTACAAAAGTCTATCTTCTGATGATTTCTTATGAAACATGTTTCTTGAAATTTAACCCATAATTCATCAGTTCAGTTATGATTTTTTCCGACAAGTTTTCATTTCTGGTATCTCTCCAAGATTTTTCATTTTATTTTCCTGTGATAATATTTTTTGCACAGTTTATACACTTGACGATGAGACCAAAATGTCATGAGAACTTAGCTTAAACAGATATTCCCTCCGTTGGTTTCATGTTTTCAAAATATCACAATTCTGGAAGAAATGCTTTATTATTCTCTTTTTTTTTTTTCTTTTTTTTTACGTTATCATTTTTATTTTATTTTTTATAATTTATGCTTAATTTAATTTATATTTGTATGTATGCTTTTTATCATGGACATTTTATGTTGAAATGTAACTAACCTGATAGTATCCATATTTTTGCCTTATTTTGAATTTTGCATTTTATAAATGTAACATATTCGTGTGGTGTTTTCTTTTGCTGTTATGTAAGCATTTTGACCTATTTAATACCTTTGTATTAACCCTGTACAATCTCTGAGAGATAAAATAAATACAATTTCATATTGAAATATATGTAGAGCAAATATATGATTAGCTACAGTATCAGTAATAGCCTCCAACACGCACTACAGCATTTTTGATCTGGGAGGAGACGTTTCATTCTAATTTGATGAATGGAATAGAGCTTGGCTGATCTATATGGTTGCCTGGAGACGATTCCTTCAAAGACTTGCATACTGATTGGTAATTACCAATAGACTGAGATTAGTCTCTGCTGGATGAGAGCATAAAGACGGCAGGCATACTTACTTGCTGACAGTCATTTAAATTACACACACACACATATATATATATATATATACACTGTGGATCCAAAAGTCTGAGTGGGCTAGTAAAAATGCTAACATTTTGCATTTTTCTAATTAAATGCAACTATCTTTTCCTTACAAATTAAATAATTAGAGTAATTGAACTGGAAATGTTAAACTGCACCATAACATGAATTTCTTCATATTTGCATGTCTCATTAATTGAACTGACATGAACTCAAGAAGTTTGTGTACATGTTGTTCATTTAACGCAGCGTCCAAAAAGCATCAGGTGCTTCAATGGAAATTAACTTAATAGTTTAACCACATATGGCTGGAAATTGCCTTACCTTTAGGTCTTGCAAGAGTTTATTTCTTCATTAGAATTGATTTGGAGAAATTTAGCATTATATCACTTGCTCACCAATGATTCCTCTGCAGTGATGGGGTTCTGACAGAATGAAAGTCCAAACATCTGATGAAAAAAACATCACAACAATCCATAAGTAATTCATACTACTCCAGCCCCCATCAGTTAAGGTCTTATGAACAAACAAACAAATCCACTATTAAATATTTTAACTTTAAAGTGTTGCTTCTGGCCAAAATATAAGTGTACAAACCATAGTATGCTTCTTCCAGTGAAAAAGTCCACCTGTTGTCCCAGTTTTAGACTCTAATTGCTTAATTAATGAATGATATGTGCATTTTTTTATTGAAGAAAGCAATATTAGAGAACTATTATTTTAGCCCTTAAAGGTGCTGATAATATAATTGCCATGTATATTTAATTACGATATTGTAGCCATTTGCCCACATGTCACATGTTTAGTAAACCACCATAAAAAAATAAAAAAAATACTAGAAGTAGCCCCATGTCTGGATTTTTTTTTGGAAGGTTCACTCAATAAGCAGCATCCTACATGTTTATTTACCAACATTTGACATTAAGTTATGAAACCGGGCTACGGTTGAGGTGTGAAATGGAGTTTGCTAAAGTAGATTTCACAGTGAAGGTGTAGGAGTTTATTCCAAGAGCTCAGAGGAATAAGCTTGTCAGGAACACTGACAGGTAAGTGTGCGAACACGGATGTAATCTCCCGAGAACCGCTCCGACTTGTTGGGCTACCAGGGGATTTAAGCGTAAATACTAGTCCAGCTGAAACGGGAGCAGTCACAGAGCCTTTTGGAAGTCCTCCTTGCATGTCATTTGGTGCCCTTCAATAGTGCCTGTGAGTCCGACCAAATTTCTGTGGGTACTGATATTTCTCGCACTGATCCTCCTAAATTAATAGCTTCACTGGAGCTGTAAAGACCCATATGGAAGCGAGACACGGGAAGGCTGCTGCCTAATCACTACTTTTGCCAAGCCAATGTGTCTGCATAATCTCACAAAATGGCTGTAATAAACCCTTGCTCACTTTGCAAGGGGGTTTTACCTTATCTGATTGCACAAGGATCCCGGTATGGCATATGTCAGACACTCTGAATCCCAGAACAAAGGCTACAGTGCTCTACAGAAAAGAAATAGTTTCAGTTTCCATTTGGATTAGTCTTTGTTTTACTTTATGTGATGGAAAAGATCCCAGATTTTTTTAATGTGGTCTCCTCTGTAGACATTTAGCAGCCCTTCTCTGCTCCTTCTTATCAATCCTGGCCCTGATAAATAATAACCATTACTTTTTTGACAATATTTTCAAGGTAGCCAGAGATGTGCTTATTGAAGTGGGGCAGATTAAAAATTCTACCCCGCAGCGATGTAATGGATCTTATGCAAAAACGAATGGAGAAAATGTGGCCCAGATTTTTCAGAGATAGCCATAGCGGTTTATAAAGGCCTTCGGATATATAAATGGAGAAATAATTGTGAGGAAACCTTTGGCTATTCAAATTAATCATTTCAATGATAGAATAGGGCTGTCATAGTTCACTTGTTAGTGTGTGGTGGCACAGGGGGGAAAATGGTAAGATAATGAATGGTTTAGAAGTTCGGCATGTTAAAGGGAAAGGTTGAGAAGAGGGTTGTAGAATTGAAGGGGGGATGAGAGACCTGCCGGCCTATTTAGTGGGTTTCAAGTGCAAGCAGGTGAGGGCCATAAAACAAATTTCACCACCAGGGAGACAAAGACAGAAGTATATATGAGTCAGTGGGAAAACTTAATTGAGATAAGACTGCTAATACGTTCTAATTTTAATGAGGACTGTTGCATCACTCTTAAAGGAACAGTACAACCACACCAAAATGCACATATGTAGTAGAATGATACTTCAGATTAGATTTTTTTTTTTTTTAAGTCTAAAAAAAAGTGTAAAATGACTATACTTAAGATGCTTTGATGCGTTTTAAGTGACACTGTAAATTGTAATGAATAACATGTTCTTATAAATGGCATTTCATTTTGCTTGGATGAATCACATACAGTACAAACATCATGCATTAAGAAAATAAATAGGGTTTTAATTTCATGTCAGCTTTATTGCTTTTTTTTCTTTAGCAGCATGTGGTTACTATACTATTTTGATGTATGTGAATAAAGCAGTGCAAACATATTGCAAAACATCCCCTTTTGTGTTTAATGAAATACATGAGGATGAGTAAATTAAGACTGAAATGTCATTGTTGAATGTCAGAATTAACATATTTACTTCATGCACTTCTAAGTCATAGTAACAATGATTATTTATCATTAAGGTAACGCATAAATCCTTTAAAGCAATATATAGATGACAGTATATTTTTTTCTTGAAGATTTGCTTTAACTTAATTACTTTTGTACATTTTTATTTAATTACTAAGCGTATACATTTTTTATTATTATGTGTGTAAAATGTGTTATAATATGCTTTAAAATTCACCTGCTATTTTCCAATATCCTAAACAAGACAGATCCTATTTAAATGATATTTATGGTGTTATAAAATACATCAATTATCCTAGCATGTTCTTGCCAAAATGATAAGCATTATTTTAGATGGATCTACAATGTAATCACAACTTATCACGTTACCTGTGTGCCTGCAGTAATTCATAAGTGCAATCAGCTTTGTAATGGCAGTAATGTATTCACACGCTCTCCCTTATCAATTAATACACAGATGTAAGTGCCACCTGATCTAAAGAGAGGCTGCCATGATTTGCTAATTTGCTGCATTACTTACATGTCATGCGACAATTTAAAGACGTGCGTGAACGCCAAGGAGAAACGGTCTTTTTATTGCCCCGTGCCTTAGAATATCACTTCATTTGTTCAACCACTTCAATCAAACTGATCACGGCCTTATTTGGTATGCAAAACCAATCATTTAATTTGACAAATGCACACCAGCAGAATGTGATGACACGGCAGCATATCAAGAAGAGCTCTCCGTGTTTCATGGAGCTGATGTGGTCACGACGGTTCTGCATGTAAATTCACACGAAAGTGACACACGTAAAGGGGGAGGGTTAGAAAATGTGGTCTGAAGAAGATAAACTAGACGAAATTACCAAGAGGTGTGGAAAGCCAGGTTAAAGCATTCATAATCTGCAAAGTAGAGCCTTGGGCTGCTAGGCCTGTAAATTGGCGTGAATAGAGAAGGTTGCGTGTTTACAAAGCCTGTCCCCAGACTCCGAGCTGTGGAAAAGGCAGCATCCGAAGAGGAGAGTAAACCGGATTAGAAGTTACAGGAAAGATGGGCCATTACTTCACCTGTCAGCTGAACAGAAGAAACGGCTCAGAGAGACTCTTACTTTTGACATCGTGGTGAATATTTAGAACAGGCGCACAAAACCTGATCAAACAACATAGACTAAAGGCACGGTCCTCTGAAGTGTAAAACAAAAAAACGAATAAACAGGCTGGTTTTCTCATATGAACTTTAGTCTTCTATATAATTTGAAAATACTGTTAAATAAAACATACTTAAATGTGATCTGTCAGCTTGTTTTTCAAATTGTAAGGTAAAATGTATGAAAGATATTAATAGTATTTTATTGTAAAAAAAAAAAAAAGATTATATGATTTGTTGAGCAATAACAATTTTCACTGTATGTTTATAATTCACACATTATTTTGTTAAATCTAAAGTATATTGCATTTTAAATATTTAATAATAAATAATAAAATAAATAATAAAAGTTTGTATAATTCTGTTAAATTTAAAAATATATATTTAAAATATATTAAAAGGACTGTATTATCTTGTTAATAAATAAAAATTTCTAATTTATGGTTATTCACACATTTTTACTTCCAAAAAACATCTAGTGTGAGTAGAGTTAGAGTAGAGTTTAATGTGCGTTATTATGTTAAAGTTTTTGTTTGGTTTTTTTTTTGTTTTTTTAAGGCGCTAGAAAAAGCCTTTAGAGAGTGGGACCCAGCAGCCAAACAAACTCGTAGCCAATCAGCAGCAAGGGGCGTGTCTACTCATTACGTGGACAGGATGGACATTAGCCGAGCAACCATTGAAAATCGTAATATATCAAATATCAACACTGGCAACCAGAAGTCACTTATGCTGCCTTTAATATGCAGTCATATTTCTTTATTTAATGTTATTATTTATTTCAGTTCTACAAGCAACAGATTATCAGTATATTATATTCTTTGATGATCTATCATTCTTTACTGAAAAATAAAAAAAAAATAACACGATTATATCACACTGTCTGTATCCAATAGAAGTCAGCCGGAATTAGAGTACACACATAAACAATAAAGGGGGGTAGAAAAAAAAAGACAGATAACATGTTTTCATAAGACTAGGTGGACAGCTTTCAGATATATTTTTCTTTTCAAAATCACAAGAGTGGTTAGGACAGTCTGAAAGTGGCAAATGCAGAAGAGAGAGAGAAACCCTGCAGTCTGTCAGTCATCCTCTCTGGTTCTTTGCAGGGAGAGGAGGCTCCCAGTCTTTTTAATTCTCTGTGAATCTTCTGTCCATCACCACACTTTATCCCTGCTTTAGAGCTTGGCTCAGACTCACGCACTGTCACTTTCCTGACAAACTACACCTATGCACAGAGAGGCGTCATAAACTGTCAGGAAAAAAGGGGGAGAGATTCCACCCAACTCCTCTCAAGAGAAAGAGGAAACCCATACAAATACTCCAAACACTTATCACTGTATACTGGAACTGAATAACTAGAGTATTAATAATTCAAACTAAAATCTTTAGCAAGCAGGTTTGAGGAATTGAAATCACATGACAAAATGACTAGTAGCTCTAAGACATTGGCTTTGAAGCTTTTTGTTATGTTTAACCTCATTTTAGTCTTTTAATAAACCTTGCACATTACTATGGATTAGGCTGTTGGCTGGAAGCTGCAGGTAGGCAATTCATGTAGAGGTTTTAATTTGACCTAAAATTAACCATGACCATTTTCTAGAGCTTTGACAGCACCCTACTTGGATTAGCCGTTTTAATTATCACAAATGTCAAGCGGGGCTAAGAACCTGCTCACAACAGGCTAAAAACACCAAACAAAATGACTGAAGCAGTGATACCTTTTTCTTGGGGTGAATATATTCCCAAGTTGCAATGAATTTCATGAGACATGCTCACAATTACTGATGACAGGTGAACCTGAAACAATCATTGTAACAACTCAAATTTCCCCTTAATGGCATAAGATTAGAATATGCTGTAATAACAGATGCCGAAGACCTCTAAATGTAAAAAAAAATCAATAAAAAAATCAAAGTCTTCATTTCTCAACAAGATAGTAAAGAGTTCTTTTAATAGAACTTATATTTAATATATTTTAAGTGTAAGTGATTTTTGGTATGTGTGTTTTTTTTTAATGACCAGAACAAACATGGACAGACAAAAACAAAGACCTCAAAAGGGTCTATTTTGATAACTCCACCCTGCATATATGTGCGCAACCCAAGCAACGATAAAGCAAAACCAATGTTACACTGTGTCTACACCAGACGTGAGTGACGCAATACCCAAACTTATTATAATCAGTGATACTGTCTACACTGGATGTGGCGCGGCACGACAAATCCCAGACAGAGACAACTGCTGCTGGGTACTATATATAATGCATTAACACAAATTTCAAATGATTTTCAATCGAGAAGAAACAAGCGCAGGCACTTTCTTTAACGGCCAGCCAGCCCATTAGAGTCGTCAAGGCAGCACTGTGTAAATTTTATGTGCTCAAAATTAGCAAAATGCATATAATGAGCGAGTATCATGAATTCATCTTCCAAACCGATTTCTTTTGTCTTATCCCGAAATACTACGTTACAGTCATAATAAGTGCTTATGTTCGAACTATATTTCGGGTCGTCACCGCTGCGGAGTAACACATAGCCGCGTCAATCGACATAGACATAAACTTGGAGAAGTAGTTTCGGTTAGAATGTGCATTCGCGGGATGCGTGCAATTCTGTTTATTAACCGCTAGAGTGCCAAATGTTACACAGTGCTGCTTTAAAAGCAGGGAACGGTAGAGGACCCACAACTAGATGAATTAGTACAGAAGCCCTATGATTAAAACGACCGATATTTGTTTCACAAAATACTGAAA
The DNA here is from genome assembly GCA_032357445.1 of Enteromius radiatus. Taxonomy (NCBI): domain Eukaryota; kingdom Metazoa; phylum Chordata; class Actinopteri; order Cypriniformes; family Cyprinidae; genus Enteromius; species Enteromius radiatus. The sequence continues at coordinate 16,585,333 of JAUCMS010000105.1, forward strand.
TTATCGTACATTATGGGATTTTTTTTTCATTATTAATAGTACTTCGTACAAAGTATCTAAATTATCGTAAAATACGATAATTATTGTACATCTGGCAACACTGTTAACAATAACAAATCATGGTTCACACACTGTAATGAAAACCAAAGGCTACTGGTTATTTTATAATGTAGACAGGCTCTTTGCTTTGTCCCGCCGTCAATCCACCGTTTTCCTCAACGCGGAAGTACGTTAAGCCTAGGTGAGGCTTCCGGTTCATTAGACGCTGGATGACGAGAATAACAACGTGCAGTAAACGGTAACGTAAAACTGTTTAATTGCACTCCAAACCTTTTGTTCATAATTACGATAATACATTAAAATGGCATGATAAGAGACACCTATTTTTAATTTCAAGCAGCATATTTTATTTCAACAAAAAGACGGATAGGCTACGGCATAAAAAAAAAAAATTTAAAAAAATCGGTCAAGTGTTTTTTAATTATTGTACCAGTAGGCTACCTACTGAAATCGGCCTTGTTTATAGCATAAATGTAATTAATTCAAAAGTGTTACTTCAAAGAAGTTTGAAATGGTTTGTATGTGGCCCAACCTTTTAAACGTAAAAATTAATTCTATGTTCCTTCATCTTTCAACTCCTTGAACGCTCTTTGTTAAGGTAAGTGCAAGTGTAAAATGTCCCTGGGTCAACATTGTGATTAACCAATCAGATTTGAAGAAACAGTTTACAATGTTTTTGTGAAGTTTAGGCTTACATTCAGTGTTGGGTGCTTGTACATCAGTGTCAGTCATCTATCATATCGATTTTAGGCATTATTCATGGGTAAGGGTAGGTTTAGGTGTCGAGATATGGTCAAGACTATATTTTTTTGCATTAAATGTTGTCCTAGGGACACAGAGTACTTGGCAAAATCAGGAAGTGCAGAATAGGCAGATGGAAGTTTATTATGAAAGATGGAAGTCTTTCATAATAAACTGAAGCTTGGCTATTTAATCAATAGCCACTATGACAGAAGATGAACATTAACTGAAGTAAGTTTTTTTTCACTGAATCCTTCTGTTAGAAAAGTCAAACACATTCTGGTGATTTAGTTTGTCCAAAGCGTGAGTATCTCATATGCTGTGTTCTAATTTTTGTTCTCTGTTTAGGCTTGATGTTATATGATACTTTTTTCTGTGTGCACAAATTTCATTTATATAGGTCTATGTGTGCAGTTTGTCAGTCAGAAAAATGAAATGTTGAAAGGCAACACAAGCCTTAATGACATGTCTGTTGTATTGTATTGCATAAGACAAAACATCTGGAAAACACTGATGCAACTTTCTACCTTTTTTTGCTTTCATGTGTTTTTTTTTGTTTATTTATTCATTCTTTTTTTTTTCTTTTTTTTTTTGCAGTATAATTTTCAAACATCAAGCAGATTTTAAAGATTTGCATTGTATGATGAAGAACGTGTCAAATGACAGAAACACAGTATTACAGTTATATAAATCACCTTAGTGTTCTTCAGATTAGTCACAACTTCCGATGTGTGTGTCCCCATTATTGTCATATTTACCAGTGGATTAAAATATATGTATTGTATAATGTATTTCATAATAGCATAAAACTTGTTTCTTCCGTTATAGTCTAAGCTTTCAGTAAAAAATAGATCAAAGCTTTATAGATGTTTTTGTTTCTTTTCAGACACCTGAAAGAGAACATTTTTGATGCAACAGTAATATTTGTTATGATGAATGCCAAAACATATATTTTCAAGATGATAAGATTTCATTGAAATATTTAAGATTAGATCTCACACCTGCATGTGAAAAGAAGCATAAAGCAGGCTTCAGTGCTTTGTCATTTGTATTCTTAAACATTTTCAGTGACTCCAATTATCTCCATAATGCATTTTGACATCCCAGCCCTTAACGTATCTGTATTCATACCCATGTGTATGGGTTCTTTATGGAGATTAATGTATGGAAGTTGTAAGAATGGCCCCTAATCTGTAAATTTCAAAAGCCACAGCGGAAAACCGGAGACGTGACGAGGTTGAGATAGTAAAATATTCCAGCTACGACACTTGATTAAAGTAATCCTGTTTGTGCAACAAGAACAGAAAAGGTCTGAGCCCTATCTCCTCTAAGCAGCTGCTGGCTCTTCAACAAAATCCACGTCTTATGTTGGAATCAAACGCTATTGAGAACAAACTGATTGCACTGAGCATCAATAACGTGGAATCATTTATTTGAAATGAAGCGTGGTTTATGCACTTTGTCATCATTGTGATACCTATGGCATGATGGCTTCCTGACTGGAGATGATTGTTTACAAAATAACACCTAGCTAGTAAGGGAAATTAAATTTGTGTGTGTTTCATATTAATTAGAAAACTGAATAAGCCTCATTTACATTCTCATTTACATTCAGATTTGTTATAAATCAGTTCTTCTGGCTTTATCGCAGTCTGATCCTGAACTGTTTCCTCTTCGATTCCAAAGTTTGAAATAAATTGAGTCTATATATTTAAATCAAATCTATTTGTTTTTATAGTTAATTTCATTTTTTTTTTTTACTTGAATTTTATTTTAATCCTTGCATCCTGTATGCATCCTGAATGTGAATTGTAATTACAAACATACACACAACATATAACTGCAATCTGATTATGAGAGTTTTAAAACATTATTCATTGCAAGTACTTAATTTATTTAATCAGATTACATAATCCAGATTACATGTAATCAGTTGCTAGCCAGCACTGTGTGTTTGTTTTTAACAGTGTAAAATGGAATTTTATGGATTTACTGTACATGGGTTCATATGCGTTCAGTTTTATGTGTTATCTTCTGCCCTCAGAGCTTGCATAAAACAAGATTGATAGGCCAACTCTTTTGTCTTAAGAACATAGCGACATAAAATAGAATTTTCTGAACACATTATCAGATAAGCAATGGGCTGCGCTAATTCCTCTGCTCATATTAAGTTAACACTGAATCATATTGGTCATGTTGCTGACTTTTTTTTCCCTTGACCTCATTGATGGGATCACTGTTGTAGAACATCCCCTATGGAGATTTATGAGCACGAGCTTCGTTCATTAACTTCCAGCTGTTAGCACTAGTATGTTAGAAACTCTCTAAAAGCTTAGCTTTATCTCCGTTAATGCAATGATACCAAGAAACATCCAGATCAAATTCTACACGTCTTTTATTATTTCAGCACAGTCCGGAATCATTCAACCAATCATGGACGCTGAAGCAAACAAGTGTTGCGTGCAGAGGAACATGGTGATGTATGGCTCCTCAAAGCTGCTTTGCTCTGTAAATTAAAGTGCTTAATTGCTGCCTTATTGCTCGGTGAAGATGAATAATAGTCAGGAGGCTTATCATTGGCAGCAGACCGTGAACCGGCCTCCTCATACTGAGCCCGACATCCCCCCCTCAGACAGTTGCTTTCTGTAGAGACACTAGCACGGATAAAGCCTTGGCCAGGTACCGAAATTATGAGAAGCAGGATGATGGTTTGGGTGGAACATTAGGAATAACTTGCAAGTTTGATCATTTTTGTTACTGAACTTTATTGTTGTTGCTCGCTTTCAGATCTTTGATTTGTTGCATTAATATCAATAACCTAATACAACTGGCATATGCCAGATACAGTCTCCTTGTGTACCTCCGATCTCCGATGCTTAAATTGTAAAAAATGGCTTGAGCCCCAAAGTGGCTGGCCTGGCAGAAACAACCTCTCCGAGGAATTGGTTTTGCGTCTTTCCTGTACCGTGTCTCCAGTCAGAATGTCCGTTGACTGACTCCTGGGAGACTTATCCAACAACATGATTGAATGAGAGTAAATTATGAGTGAACGGTGCCATCTCCCTTATGGGCCCTTCTGTTTCAATTTGGCGGATCTCTGGACAAGGATGGTGAGCGATAATGCTAAGCAGTCTCATTGGTCTCAAGTTCATCATTTGTCAAAAACACGTTCAGGCAGTTTTTTCAGAGAACTTGCTGCATGCATATGTCTAGTTTTCCAAATCACGGATCTACAGTAGGATGGATCTGAGTGTAAAAGCTTGGACATGTTGAACTTAAACTTGATTCAAACTTGAGATTGCTCCAGGTTTAGTGAATAATTTTTAGACTGTTCCCAGCTTGGTCTCGTAAGAAATGTTAGTTTCATGTCATTGATTATACTATTATAGTTGATTTTATTATATTATCTGCTTTATTTTTTTTATTTTATGTTAATTTTGTAAACCATTTACATAAGAATGATAACTATAAACTGTATTGGCGTCCAAACTGATACAGAATTTTTGTTTGTAGTATTAGTTATAATAAGTATGATATGGTACAAATTCATATGAATTTTCCAATAATTCATCAAAACAATCAAAGCGATCATATAGCTTCAGAAGACTTGAAAGAAAGAATATGGTCTAATTTTATGTTGGTTTTATAGTGCTTTTTGTGGCTGAACCGTACTTTTTACCTGCATATGGAAAAAAATAAAACTGTTCAGTATAATTTTTCAATATTAATTTTGTCACCTGTATGAAATTGAATGGTTTTAAATATGAGCCTACTGTAGTTTCACCAGAAGCCAAATAATCCCTTAAATCATGAATATTTGATGAACAAATATTAAATCATTTGCTTGACTGCTTTAACACTGGATTATCCTCATCTGTAACCCTGACAAATGGCTTAAAAATAAAAATACAGTTCAAAGCTTTATGCAGACAGATAGTATAACCTCATTATATCATATGTGGAAAAGAATCTCCTGTTGGTCTTTGTTTTACAGATGTGCACTAGTCTGGGCCTAAAACAAAACTGCAATACTAGCATAATTGTCTGCTCGTGGTAAACAATAGGATGGAAATTAATGCTATCTCTCCCGTGGTTACTGTCTTCTACTCACGCTGCAATAAAATTACCTTTCACAAAGTTGACAAACTGCAATCTGGGCACTTTTAAACTAAAGTTATCACACACACACACAAAAAAACCAATATCCATTTGTTATGCAAGAACAGCAAGCATCCGTTTTTCCATGCAACATGTCCATCGGTGCATCTGTTATTCCTGAGACATGATGTCAAGGGGGCGTGTTGTGTAGTCTCGCTGATTACAGAGTTAAGGCTACACTCGTAATATCAGTCTTCGCTCCTGTGAGAAAAAGACATTGATTGGTTGGAACCCACCCAAAGATTAATGACACCACATTCGTAACGTGGCATTTAGTCTTTATTATTGCCAGCAGGCATGGAACGTCACACACAAATGTGAGCGCGCACACACACACTCCAGAAAACACGCAGCATGTGCTAACACTCCTCTAATCCAATATAGCGATCTTCCTGCTCTCGCATCCAAGGGAAAGCTGCCTGGCATGACAGGCTCATTTCAAGCAGCTTTTCACCAGTTCCTGAGGGTGTGCAGCCAGTTCAGGGCAGGTCTTACTTGGGGAAATTGTGTTAAATGGAGTGTGAGGCCCGGCATTTTGACCTCAATTAATACCGTTCTCCTCAGTGTCTGAAAAGAGCACAACCTCCAACGTCTATGAGCAGGATTTAATCTGTTGTATGTCTTGTTACCTTTGCCAGATGATAACATAATCATAACTCCAGCAAAAAAAAATAAATAAATGGAAAAAAGATTTCCTCCTCTTTTTGTTATTTTTTTTTTCTTCCCCTCAGTTCCTCTCGTTCTAATTATGAGCTCTGTGGACTGTGAACCAGTAATTCCGGCTCAATGTTATTCACAAATCTGTAGGGGAAAGTTGGAGAATCAGTCTCTGTGGGTGTCCAGGGTGTTGATCATTCTCTGTGGGCATTTCAAGACGGTTGAAGACTGTGATAAATCCAGGGTGGTGTTGATTGCTATCAGTAATAGAATATTCCCTGAGGGCTGAAGGGATATTCCAACCGAAACTTTACTCAGCCTAATAATGTAGTTCTGTGGCATTATTTTTTCTTTTGGACATCTCTGGGTAGACATTTTTGTTGTTGTTATTTTGTTATCTGCAAGAGCAAGTAATATGGAGATAACCTGAAAAGGGAAGCTTTCCAGTGGCTTTCAATCAGTCTTTAAAACATATATTGAAAGTGAATGGCAACCAGTTATATCAAGCTCCAAAATGTTTAAAGAAAAAGTGTTTGGTAAAAATGTATGCAAAATAAGTTAAACAAGTTTTAAATTACATAAGACACCGTTCTAATTTTTTTTGGAGTGAGTGGTCTCTTTACGTTTCAAAGAAATATTGGCATTAGCGGTTGTCGGAGCCCAAATATAGATCGATCTAGCTAGGTATGGTTATTGAGGTGTATTTGTGTGGGTGTGTTTGTGTTAAACCGCTAAGCCTGGGGCTCTTATTTTGTGCCCTGAATCATGACTAACACTTAACACGTCTGGCATTAGTGCCATAGTAAGAAGCCATGACCACCATTTGAAATTTTCCAACTGACTAACCAGAATTCTAGCAAACATTCATCTCTTCAAATCCTCTTTATACAGAGGCAAATGCAGAGATGTGTGCAAGAGCAATCTACAGCCAACTTGTCAACAGCTTTAACACATTAGCACAGAAGAAATAGCCTTCTGTGTATGCGAGAGATTTGTTACTGAGAGAAATGTATAAAGTATAGTGTAATATCATTGTAATTTGACACCTTAGCATTTCAGAGACCAAATGTGTCTTAGCTATTAAGAAGATGAAAATAATTACTCCTTTTCAGTGAATCTTAGAATTGTGTAGTGAAAGTATGTATTTTGTCTCCCACTTTTTTCTGTGTTTAATGGCAGTGAATATGAGTTGGAGTGTTAGCTTCAGAAAGGATATACTGCAAAGGCACAGTTAAAATGGCATAAAACTTTGGGGATTTGGGGATTCTTAATGGCAGTATTAAAAGCTTAACATCTCTTTTGCACACAAAAGGCTGTATTTACAATTTCACTGTATACAGTAATTTCATAATGTAATGTATTTTTGTGTCACAGCTACATTTTCAGCTTTTCGTCAGTGCAGCTTCATATTTTAAGCATTTTATTTATTTTTGGAAAATGGGAGGATTTTTTTGAGTTATAAAGAGTAGTATTTAGTGAACACAGAAGACGTTTTTAACATTATGTTGTACATTATACACAATATGCATTAATACAATTTTCTTTACTGTCATTTTTTAATCAATTTATTGCATCCTTGCAGACCAACTTTTCAAAAATATGTTTCCTATACCATGGTGCAGCCACAGAGAAGATCTAGAACTCCATTTGTCATATTCTGAGTTTGTGATTTGCGATTATTCATGTTATAATACATTTCACCACAGTTAAACTGGAGAGTCCACATGCACTGTGAATCTGACTGGTTTTCTTGTTTCCAGAGTCGGCGGGACTTACAGACTGACAGCTCAGTGGGCAGAAGAGCGAAGTCACCTCTCATACTTGATGAAGACAAATGATCTCTGCATAACACTCTTACCTCGTGGACCAAATCTAAAGAAATGTGACACTGACAAATGGCTCTGACTGAAATGTGTCACTTGATTGAATGGTTCCATGTTCATTTTCTCATCTCACCCACTCAGAACTGCATTACCATTCATAGAGTTGCTCATAAAGCAATATTCATCCACATAATTTGTGCAAATGGAGTACAAAAACTGTTGGGGATGGAAGTCTAAAGAAATAACTCGAATAGAATTCTGTGCCTTATCGTCAACTTAATCAAGGCTGTGTCATAATAGTAATTCCATCTTGTCTCTTGTAAATGCCAGAAGATGGAATTGGCCTGTTTTGTGCTTCAAGGTTCTTCTGCAGCCTATTGTGTTTGCCACAGTAAAATTCAGGGACTCTCTAAGAATTACAAAGATATTCGATTTCTTCTTCCCCTTCATAATGTATAGTTGGCACCAATTTAACAAGTGCTAACTTGATAGGCTACATTTAGATAGCTCTCAGCGCGGCAATCCTCCCTCCGGCTACGATGGCGTGTGGACTGGTGAGGCAGTAAATGCTGTTTAAGCATCACTGAGCAAATATATCCAACCAAGCCATAGCTGTTTTGTTCAAGGAAATACAATCTGTGGCCCTCTGGCAAATAACAGTGTGAAAATCAGAATAACCAGAATTGGATTTGCGATGCCAGAAACATCTCTGGGTAGACATATTTTGTTGTTTATTTTGTTGAAACCATCTGCAGAAGCAAGATATGGCGATAACCTGACCTATCCAAAGACTTTCTTACCTGTCTCGGATGAGTTGGTTTGCATACTTGATACATGCTTAAACACCAGTTCACATACCTTTGAGGTCTTCCAAACAGGTAAACTGGTGAAGGCAGTATTTATACTACATGTACTGTATAGTGTTTTGATTGACGGTTCAGAGATTTCAAATATAGCGTGGATGGCTTAGCTCTGAAGTTGTCCCTTACGTCTTGAGTGAATTTTAGCATGAATGCTTGTCTTTGTTTTGTTTGTGACTGACAGCAGCCATTCTTGCGCGTGCTTGTATATAGCCGTGTTCGTTTAGTGGAACTGATGTCCACTGACAGATACATCGCTTTGTTGCTCGGAAAATGATTTATTACATGAAGCAAATCAGCCAGAGATTCCTGGAAATGATTTTGCCTTCCATTATTTATTTTTAATCCCATGCGGTTTCAATCAACAGCTCAATATTCATCGACCGTGTTTGGTGCTGTGAGATTTCATATTTAAATGATGAAAAATGTAGACCTATGAAACAAGCACCTACCAGCTTTAAAATAAAGATGTGCTTTATATCACAGCAGATATTGATAGGAACGAGCCAGAGACTAGTTATGTCACAAATGGCCTATCTCGGGCCAGGCTATTTAGCCTGAGGCAGCTGGCGCATGGCAAGGATGTGTCTGCATATCTGGATTCCGCTGTGCTGTGTGCATTTTTGCTCCTTGGATTTCTTCCCACCTGCCCATAGCGCATACTTGCAGAGAAATGGCAGTCCTGAAGTTATGTTGGTATGTCGAAAACTATTTGACTGCTTTGCAAGTAGTTTTCTTTTTTCCCCCCATTTATTAATGAACTTTGCACCATGCATAACTCTTTGTGTGTGTGTGTGTGTGTGTGTATGTATATATATATATGTCTGTATATGCACATTTTTCTTGACATCTATGCATTGCAATCACAATAATGAGACAACATTACCTGTATAGCAATAACAAAGACAATCATTTCGAGAGATCAATGCATTACATTGATTCTAACTGATGTGTTTGTATTCTGTACATAGCAAAAATGTCTCGTTTAACAGAAAATATTTTTACACATTAAATTAAAATAACTTTGATAGCAGGCACGACTACTGTAAAAAAGTAAGGGTCTAATTCAGTAATAAATCGCCATTTTGCATTCAAGATTGATTCAATAAACCATGCTTTGCATTTGTATTTTAATTGTTGTTTTGCAAACAGCTGTAGTGGCGTAATACGCAACAATGCTCTCTAAATTTGAATAACTGATCCATGTTCCTGCTGGTTGAGTTATAACCTCAAAGCAAATTAAGAGGTCTAATTAAAGCTAATAGCATTAGCATTCAAATGCTACAAACATTACTTAATGAGCTACACCTATTCTTTCAAATTAATGGGTGGCACGTACTGCAGGTTGACACAATTTAGAGAGCGAAACGCACAGCACGTCCAGTCCGATGAATATATCGCCCTAATGACTGACATCAGCATGCGCTCAGCGTTGATTAGGCCACACAAGTCTTAACGGAGTACGTGGCTGCGTGCCATTGTCCCCATTATGTCTTGCTATAGTTTGAGTTCTCTGGTGAGTGTGTGTGTGTGTGTCTCTTGCAACGTTTTCAACAGTTCGTTTGCATGCCCCCAAGTCCCCCCCCCCCCCCACTCCCCGCAGCCTCAACAATCATCATTTGGCTTGTGCCTATCAAAGCCCACTGTCACAATGCTCTGACTTTTTGCCTCAGGTGCCTTCAAACATCCACTGCTTCAGTGTCTTTCACCATGAGAAGGTTCTTATAGAAAAGCCGGTGGGTTGGTGGCATCTGGCGCATGAATTCGGTTCACACTGCGCCCAACCAAGCTTTACAGCCTCATTGTATTCGCTTTCTTAACACCCTGCTAACGTTGTCTCATTAACATCAGACAGGTCGCATGGCCGCCGAAGCGTTTGGTTGTGTCTTTCAGAGGTGAATGGTATCTGCCTGCCGTTCCCGCTTTCTCTCTGCGTGTGCGTGAGGGGGTTGGAGGCCTGCTGTCCGTATGAAAGACCAGGGCAGCCAGGTTTATAAATAAAACTGACAGTGTGCACCTTGCCCAGCCATGACCGGAATGTTTAAAGCTTAGCCGCTCTAGAAAGAGACGGAGACTTAAGGAAGGGCAGAAGTCTCAGAGGTGGGGAATTTCGAGGCTGCGTGCTTAAAAGAAAATGAGTGGCGTACAATGATTCTTCACCTAAAAAAGGCCAACTGATTCGGTTCTAATCCACTCTATCTCTTCAGCATGTGACTGATTACCCCATCATGGACAACTAACAGCAGTCTGCAAGATGTTCAATCTGAGAGCGGAGCGGGGGGAAAAATGGCTCGCTTGCGGCGATCAATATTTACCAGATTCTCACCTCAACCTTTGACTCTTTACTGAAATGTGCGGGGGAGGGAGTGATCAACAGCTGAATCGAATCAGCCATCCAGGTACGATCTATCCAGGAAGTCACAACCGAGAAGACAGAGGCTGTCGCCGCTTTTGACGTACACACTCTTTCGCGTACACAAACAGACAGGTACACACCTACGATCAATCAAAGTCGAGCTTCACTCCTTTTAAAGACTACCTGAGACCAGAAAAACACCCAGGCATTCCAGCAGACAATTTTCTGGCGTTATGTTGGCTTAAAGGTGACCGTTAGCATTTAGCAATAGCATTCACAGCACTCTGTTGATGTGAGTTTTGACCACCAAACTGAGATAAGCTCTTGCTTTAGGCAAGGGTAAAAGAGCAAATACAAGCCTGCTAATTCACTTTAGTGAATAACATTGCTGAATTGCTTTAATAAGAGCAACCATGTGAAAAGATTTATTTTCTACTTTCCATCCTCTACAGACTTTTTTTTCTCTCTCTCTCTCTCTCTCTCTCTGAATGATTCGTGCTTTGAAGTAATCCCTTTCCACTGCTAATACACCCATCTCAGAAACTCCTCTAACTATTATATGACTGTTCGTTTGCTTTTGCCTTTTGCTATTACAAAAGGATTCCAAACAATTAAAAGCTAATATTGTCTTATCATTGTAAGGTTCCTTCACAAAATATTCAAACCTAGATTGATTTGCTTCTAGAAGTTATTTCTGAACTTGTGATAACTAGAATTCTCCATGTCTCATAAAGGAGCAACACCATAGCAACCACCCCACGTACCCTGGCAACAGCCCTACCAACATCCTGGGTACCCTAGCAACACTAGAGGGACACTATGGAATTCTGGCATCTCCGTCAACATCTGTGACTGAAACATCTAATTTCTAGATGATTTGCGGGGCACTATTTTTTTTTTTACACTTCCACCAATGGATCAATCTGCTAGTTTCAACATATCATAGCAGATCTGTCTGGCTACTTCATCACTGATAGTAGTATGACTATAGACATGTATTTAAATATCCATTATCTAAGCAGGTTAATATCACATCTTAGTAAAACTGCAATAGTAGCCAGATTTTTTTAGGTACTGTGAATGTGCAAAGGCGAACAATATAAACCTGAAATTTGAAGCTAACAAGTATTTTTAAACCACTGTATTTGCTAGTGTAGGGCAAACAAATGAATGTGAACATATAATTTATTTATTATTTCCTTTTCATTAATTTATTTATTATTGGACTTTATTTTATACCAGGGGTGGGGAACCTTGGCCCTCATCCTGCAAGGTTTCCATGTTTCCCTGCACAAACACACCTGATTCAAATTAACTAGTGATTGTGCAGAACTTCATTGGCTGTTGGATCCATTTGATTTGAGTCAGGTGTTGTGAAGCAGGGTTGTATGAAAAACTTAGGACCAGGGCTCCCCACCCCTGTTTTATACAAAAGAACAGTTAGAATCAAACCCAAAAGGTACCAATAATTTAAAAAAAAAAAGAATTAAAGAAAATATTAAAAAATAAAGATAAATTTTACTTTTTTCAGGCTCACTTTAAAAAATATAAATATATTATTTATAATTGTATATTCTGTTTAATAACCTGTGTATGCACTTAAGCAAACAAATTGTGATCTATAAGGGCCATAAAAACCCAGCTGACTTCAAACCTGACCACTAAGCATTCCATATGATATATGCAAACAAAAACAGCTGCATCTTTACCCCCATTCATAACACAGAACATAGAGTCATAGAGAATCTCCGTGCTACCTGAGCTCTGCAGTTCTCTAGAAGAGCAGTGGGTTTTTTTTAGGCCAGCCTTCAGACTATGTTTAACTTATCACTGCCTAAAAGTTACAGCACCTGTTCTAAAAGAGGAAGCAAACTTTCATTTCCTCAGCCCCAGAGGCCACCGATCCTTTATAAGATTTGCTGGGATCCTTGAAGAGAGCGCCACTTCCATCTCTCACCCTCCAGGGGGCCTGCTCCATTCCACCTCGCTCCACACACTCCTCCTCATGTGTCAGCTGATTAAAACACACTGTGTGTCATAGGCAACACATTATTGTACTCGTAAAGACATGGGGACACGCTCCAATAAGTCCTCAGTCGGGAAACAGAGCCTCTTTTGCATATTAATGACCTGGGGTCAGTTTCTTAAGATTGCGTTCATGAGGAGGTGGAAGAAATGAGAAGGAGAAGAGAAATTGACCGAGCAGTGAAATTATGAAAAAAGGGAGCATATGCAGGTGTGTCCAGGGTCCAAAATTAACTTTTTCCCGCATCTGCCAATGGTGGATGAAATGAGAGCACTTATCGGCCAGAAGTATTTCTTATCTTACTGACTATGAAATTGTATTTTGCATTTTGTTTTTTTACTTAAAGCTATATTTTTTCTGTCCATAACAGTTTAATTATTTTGCCATTTTTATATGATTTATATACTCTGAACATACTTATATGCTCTTCTTTTCAGGGTCAGTAAGAAATTCTTTCTTTTTTTTTCAGCAAAGATGCATTAATAGCAAAAATAGCCATTTTAAATGCTTATAATAATATAATATATAATATTACAACATAATTTTATAATTTTCAAAAAATTATTGTTTAAATATATGCAGATTTGCTGAGAATAAGTGACATAAATAATTCATTTTAAAATAAAATCATTATAGGATAATAATAAATTATTATCATTACATTACACCTAATTTGTAGCACATTTTTGCAAAGTAGCCCTGTTTGTTATTTAAAATGGTGGTTTAGAAGTGTTCATTTTTTATCCTGTGGGTGTGTCTAATCAGGGGATTATGGGAAAAGAACAGGAGCGCTTTAAGGATGTAGTCTTGAATTCCATCCATGAAATAATTTAGATGATTGACATGATACTGTAGCATGGTCATATACTCTTTCAATAAAAGGGTAATTGTATCTCTGGTTCCTTTTGTGTTGTAGCTTTGTCAATAACTCAGACATCAGCTCCCCTTCCAGAGAGGACAGACACCAACCACTTAAAACAACAGAAGTGGATAATAATACACATTATGTTCCCCATCAGCTCTTCTGATGACAAAAGACTCAATGAACTCCATGAACGCCTTGAGTACCCCCACAGGAAATAGGCCCAGTCTTTGGTTCACAAGAGGAAGCTTGGTCAAAAGAGGGGAAAACTTAAAATACCAGTGTAGTTCTCGCACAGTTGAACTCTGCATAATAGCTAAATGTCAGTGTAGAGTGCTAATGCTCACACAATTCAGCAGCTCTCCCGTGAGACCTGATTAAGAGACGGTGAGAAGGCAGATAGCTTACTCATGTCTATAAAAACGGGATAAGTCACATTTGAATGTCCTCATTATCTTTTACTAAGGGGAGAGGAGTGGCTGTACCTAACTTCTAGCCGTGAATATGGAGTGATTTGGATTTTTTCAGTGTAAAAGGGACACAGAAAGCAATTTGTGAGGCATCACATACCTGTTTCTGAGTCAGACAACCTGAGTGTGATAGTTCGAACCATATGCCAGTTTCACACTTTGCATATAAAGTGATCTTTGAGTTCGATTCCTGCTTGCTTAAGCACTTTCCAAGTGCTTTACCTAGATAGACAGGAAAATGTATTGCTGTAAATTATTGATTGCAATGAGGAAATATAGTGCAGATGTACACAAATAAATACTTGTGGTTTAGTTACAACAGACAGTGCAAGAGTGCTTCATTTACAGTGAAATCTGAATACAATGTGCATAAAAATAAACCATTTACTTAAATTCCTGTATGAAAAGTGGGGACATTCCATAGGTGTAATGGACTGTATGTGCTATTGTCCTACACCTAACCCTACCCCTTACAGGAAACAACAGACATTTTTAGATTAAAAAAAAAAAAAAAAATCATGTGTGATTATAAGCGTTTTAAAAAGTTGGGACATGGGGTAATGTAATACTTAGTGTTTATCTTCTGAACACCATTGATGTGGATTTTATATTTATTGCATAAAACCATTATAAACATAAACATGATTAATAAAATGCAAATAATGCAATATATAGTTTTATTTGCTGTAAATGGCATCTACCATTGGAGTATTGTGGAGGCTTGCACTGGCAGTGAAGAGACTACATGATACTGAAAAAAAATAGCAGAATGATAAGATCCCAGTTGCACTTGTTAGAACACTGCAGTGGATGGAGCCAGTGGCTAAAGGTGATGGTGCACAGAATTGTTAATGATCAACATCATTGCTGATGCTGCTGGCTCTCTATCACTCTCCTTTACTCTAATGTCATATGACGATTATTTTGTTCATTTTTGTAACGCAATGTGTTTATGACATGTTAAACCCCTTACCCCTCATGCTGCAGCTCGGCTCCTTAAGGGGAAGCGTAAGTGTGAACATATTACACTGGTTTTGATTTCACTGCATTGGCTTCCGGTCAAATACAGAATTGATTTGAAAGTTTTGATATTTGTTTTTACTGCCCTTCGGAATCAGTCCCCACGGTACTTAGCTGATTTATTACATTTGCCCACACAGTCTAGATTACTCAGAGCAAGCAACTTTGATTTACTTTATGTTCCTAGAACCAGACTCAAAAATAGAGGTGATCGTGTTTTTACGGCAATTGGTCCTAGGTTATGGAATAGCCTCCCACCCTATATCAGATCATCTCAAACTTTGTCAGTTTTTAAGTCTGCCCTGAAAACTTATTTCTTCTCTAAGGCGTTTATTGTTCCTTAACTTAAATCTTGTTTTGTATACATTGTTTTTTAATTTTGCTTTTGTAAAGCACTTTGGTCGACACTGGTTGTTTTTAAACGTGCTATATAAATAAATTTGATTTGATTTACCGTATTTGGAAAAACCACATCAACATGGCGTGTACTGTGACTATTGTAAAGCAAGATTCATAGTTTTTCTTTCTTTGCCTGTACATTTATGTCGTGTTATGCAAACCCTTTAACGCAGTGACATAGATTTGTATGGGCATGTTTGAATGAGGCATTTGACGAGGTTGAGTCTTAACTTTTAGAATATCTCTTTTGATCTGAGATCTTTTTGCGACTTTGCAGATCTTATTTATCCACAAACGGCTTCATCCAAAGATGAAGAAAAACATGAAATCGCATCATATGACCCCTTATTATTAATAAGTTCAAATCTGAAAATGCTCCACCTCGCTAAAATGATGTCAGTTTGATGGCTTGGGAATGACATCCTTAAACATGCCCCTCCTACTGTCATCATGAATGAAACACCTACTTTACTACATCCAATCAATTCGCAGTAGAAACAAAAACAAGCCACCCCCTCTATTTTCCTAATTCAATATTCTGTTTCTCTCTGAAGTAGGTTACAATATAGTAGTAAAATTGGTCGTAAACTCCCGGTTCATGCTTACTTTAAAGTGAAAGTTTTCTATCATCATACCACTAATATCAAAAATAATATATACAAAAAAAATTGTGTATGTATAAAGTTCTTGATCATAGCCATGCTCTATCGATTGACTGTTAACGTTTTGTGATTTCCCCCTTTTCCTGTCGTCTCCCTGCTGCTCTATGAATAGTGGCAAAAAGTTCTAGGTATTTCTCTTTTGGTCTAAATCATTTATAGACCTGTCATGTGTCAGGTATTTATACCTTCTTAAACTGATTTGGACAATGTCATTTTGGGCCAAAAGCTGTGACTGTCCATATCATGTGGGCTTGTGGGCTCCATCTGTGCCTCTCTATCCTACAAATCTTCTCGCAGTTTTCAGTAATAACCGAAAACTCAAGTCTGTCTCTCTTTCGTTATGTCTGTCTGACTCTGATTACAGTCTCTTGACAGGTGTTGGCTCATTGAGTGGTAGACAGGCCAATGTCAGCATCATCAGCATGGCTCTCCTTTGAGATTTTGACACACAACCCCCATCTTCCACCCTGAAGCCCTGCTCTCTCTGTCTTGCATGCTCTCTCGCTTTCTTTCTCCTATAGGACCTTGTCGCCTACGGCTAATCTTGCAGGCATTCTCCCACTCAGTCCAACTTGATCCACTCGACTCTGCCCTGTAGAGGTATGCCATTGCCCTGTAATTAAGACCCAGACTTTTCACCTTCCTGTCTCTGTGCAATGAACAGCCGCATTTTTGACAAATGCACTCAATGCTTCTACTTCTGTTATGGAAAGGATTGTTATTAGCTTGGACAATGTGCATACTTTCTGAGGCACAGCTTGGACAGAAATGTCAATCGGGTTAGAGATAATTGAGTTTGCCTCACTTCCGTTAGGGGCGGCTGGCCAAACTTTTTTCCATCAAACATTTATTGCATACTTTTGAGGAATTTTGTCTTCTATTTGTTAGGTTTTAAATGACAACCTCACATAAATGTTTATGACTGGGGCTATACACTATGGGCCGGTTTCCCGAACAGGGTTTAAGGGACTAGGGTTTAAGACTAGTCCTAGTTTAAAATAAATGTTAAGAGCTGTCTAAACTGGGAAAGGCTTGCACTGAGATATCTTAAAATACATCATTTCCATAGTTTGGTCTTAAAATGCTCACAGATAATGCATTTTTGTAAGACATGTTTCTAAATTCTTAAATGTCCTAAATTAGCAAAGGTCTAGTCCTGGCTTAATCGAATTCCTATCCGGGAAACCGGCCCTATATATTTGAGAGGATATGCCTAGTGATGTCAAATTAAATCACATGTGAATAATGTGTTTTTTATGTAACCATCAAAGATGAAAAAGTGTGTACTTTGACATGCAAAAACAGTTGTTTTCAGACAGGTTCCTCAAATGCTCGCCTTGTCCATCATTGGTCAGGTATAAATACCTGAACTCATGCCATTGGTTGACCAAATGTCTTCAAAAGGCATTAGAATTGGAAAATTGGTTTCATTTTTGTGAATCAGATTTTAGCAGCTTTTTACCTTTTTTTCAGAATGTAATCAAAACTCTATAATATAAAACACTACACTATATATAAAATATAAAAATATATCATATAATTAAAATGATTTTATTTAGTTATAAAAACATATAGAAAACATGAACTGGTTTGTAGATTTCTACCGTTTAAAATTTCATGTTAAACATACTGGGCCGGTTTCCCGAGCAGGGTTTAAGACTAGTCCTAGATTAAAATAAATGTTAAGAGCTGTCAAAACATCATTGTCATTGTTTGGTCTTAAAATGCTCACAGATAATGCATTTTTGTCAGACATGTTTCTAAAAATTCTTAAATGTCCTAAATTAGCAAAGGTCTAGTCCTGGCTTAATCTAATTCCTATCTGGGAAACCAGCCCTTAAAGTTTACTTTTAGTCCGTAGATGTCGAGGTAGAATAATTTAAGACTTAAAAACGTTTTATATACACACCAAAACAAATCCATAAACACCTGGATAAATATGCAATACCGGGTAACACTTTGCTGTAACATTTTTTAGTTAAAGTAATATAAAGAATTAATAATAACTAACTAACTATATATATATATATATAGACACACACACATATATATATACAGTATATAGTAAATATACAATCCCCTAGTTTTATTTTCTGTTGTTGTTTCTGTTATATATATATATATATATATATATATATATACACACAGTAAATATACAATCACCTAGTTTTATTTTCCCTTAGTTTTATTTTCTGTTGTTGTTAATTTGTTGCATTTGTGCCACAGATCATCATTAGAAACTATTTATTCTGTATCCAGCCAATCAGTTCCACAAATATGCCGCATTTCATCTGCTCCAGGGCGAAATACAATGCCTGAAGTAAAGAATGATGTCTGTTGGTACACACTGAACATGCAGTCTCTCATAAGCAATGCTCATTTGCTGTCATATAAATGACAAGTAATGTAATTGAATGGTATTTTGTCCTGAAAGCTTTTATTTGTGCTCTGGGCTATAACTGAGATCTAAAAAGGCAAAGAGCAAATCTGGTAAATGTCGTGTTTCTGTGGTTCTGGTTTTAGTTCAGATTCAATAAAGAAGCTCATACATATGTTGTTCCAGTAAAGCAGGTTTATTTCACAGAGGCAAGACATTAAACCTTCGAACCAAGGGTGGAGCAATTGTAGACAAGGTTTGAACATCCTTGTTAAACCAGTAACCAAACAATATCTGTATTCTACCTTTCCTCTAACTTAATCTTACAGAACATCTGAGCAAACAGTAATATATGAGAGAAGAACCATGAAACAACTTTTTAAAATCCCAAGAGAAATGAATTCAACATTTGCATTCTGTTTTATATGCTAGAGGGCACATTATTTGTCTCAAATGATTTATGCAGGACACGCACAGTACACTCGAAAACACAAACTCCTACAGTATAGATTGTATTTTTTCATAGACTGCAGCTTACTAGAAGCATCTCTGTTTGGAAACAGCTCATACTGTGTATATATTCTCACTTTGATTAATGCACAATGAAAGACGTATTTGTAATTAATAATTACAAGTAGAAATTCTTTGTAATTAATTACACTGAAATTCAAAATTACATGATTCTAAATTAATCAATATGCATAATTGTATTGTTTTCATTTTACTGCACTGTTCTAGTATATCTACTTTGCTGATAAGCATATTTTAAATGATGCAACATCTTTTATTTATTTATTTTTTGCAGGAAGGTTACCAATGTCAACGCAAACAGAGCAGTCCTGAGGAGTTTCATTAACTCTACCATATGGAGGTTAGAGAAATTTCCACTTGGCACAATGTGCAGAAGTCTGTGATGGATTTAATGAATCGTTACTATAAAATGCAAGCGGTAAGTTTTGCTAATTGCTGTTCGGGCTGGTTGCCACAAAAATAATAATAATAAAAATAATCATTTTCTATTCGCTCTTGCAGTGGTGGGCAAAATGACAGCTTCATATTCTCTGTTCTCTGTCTGCTTGTGGTAGGCTAAATATTCCAATAACATGTATCACACGTTGATAAATAGACAAAAATGTAAAAATAGAAAGGAAGCAAAGAGATACCGGACATCTTATCAGTTGAAGTGTCACCTTCTAGTGTGTCCAGTCTGGGTATTTTTTTGTTATTGTTGTTTTTCTGTTACGTGTTCCAAAGGAATTGGATCGTGTGTCCTTTTCTCTGATCTGCAACAGGAAATTTCTCCTAAAGTGATTCGCCCTAAAGTGCTAGTAATTCATGCTCAGAATGAACATATGATGCGATCACCAAATAACCCCTAGAATGGCTGAAATACAATCCTTGCTATTTGTCTTTTTGACAGAAAGTAATCCACACTGTAGAAAATATATATTTTTTAAATTAAGTAAATAATCATGCAAATGTAGTTTAGCATTTTGAAGTTTGAGCAGTGTACAATATTCAATATATATTTTTTATGTATATACATTTATAAATGTAAACTGAATTTTATAGCATAATAATTGAAAGATATATAATAAAAGTTTCATCATGAGGTAGTTAAGTAAATTGAAAGTAATTAATGGAAATTCTTCAACATGGGATGATGATGGCATTGGATACGCTGCTCTGTACTGTGGAGCAGTTTGAACTTCCGTTGCGATGCTCAGGTGGAAATGTGACACCAACTGTTAGTGGTGGCTTGGGTCTTATCTGTTGGGACAGCTGAGCTTGACACAAAGTGCTCATCACGCTCCATTACCCAGCAGCGACATGCTGCTCCATAAAGACAATTCAATGTACCTATCCAAGAGCCACACAGGAATGGGCTGCATGCATTTATATTTTGACCGATCCTTCTCTGATCTTTTTGGTTCAGTGTAAATGCTGGTCCAATCTTGTGAGAAATCAGTGTAATCACTAAACCTCGGATGTGAACGCAATTCAACTACACTGTCATTCTAAACAGACATGGTCATTTTTCCCACGCTGTCATATTGAAGTATATGTCGTATTGTTTTGTCGTTCCATTTATCCATCATCCATCAATATATTATTCTGTCGTTCCATCCATCCATTCTTTAGTTTAGTCTTGCTGTTTGGCAATGTTGCTAAAAAGGATGTAGAGAAAAGTTTCTCATAATGCTCAGGCAACCCATCTGATCTCGCTATGCTAATAAAACATTAAAGTAAACTTAATTGTAAACTCTGTCCACCAGCATATGCTATTCACCCAGCTCAGGTAGCAGCTGCCACAGCCTGCCATCTGCTCTTTAATTGGTGAACTTGTCACTGATGTTATTTTTCAGTTTTCCTTCCTTTAAGAACAGATGGATCTTTAAATCAAGTCCCTGCAGTCCACCGTAAAAGAAAAAAAAAAAAAAGTGATACGAATGCACACATCATGGTCTGCATGATCTCACTGGGACTATTAGGCTCTTTTAGATGTTGTGCCATGTTTGTCTTTTTGCTGCAGTGTGATTGCAGGCATGCAGGAGAAAATATTTAAGTTAGACACCACTATGGTGTATTTGCTTTCTGCCGTTGGGTTTTTCCATGTAATTAATTTCAAAGCATGTTCCCTTGAGTCCAGCAGGTAAATCCAGCATTTGTTTTGGTGAACAAACACCAAATCAATACTCACCAAGGCCACCATCCCTTACTACAGAAGAGCGATGTCACTGATGGGTGGGAGCAGCCAAAAGAGGAGAGGTCGAACTCTTCTCTCTTTTTTTCTGCAGCCCACCACCTTATATGTTAAATGACTTGTGTATCTGGTTTGTAGAGATAGGCTCTTATCTGTTATTGAGAATGCTGGCAGCAGGTGGACTGATCTGGGTGTGTGGTGTCCAGTGGAGTGGCTCATCTAGAGGCCAAAGCTTCTCTGCATCGCTAACACTCCCCTAAGCTCTATCCACTTACCCTTTGAAAGCTCCAGCGGAGCACACCATCCTACCCGCAGTCCCAACAGACTTCGTTATCCCGCAGAACAGACGATGTGTTTGCTTCTGCGAGAAGAGCTGTTTTTATGTGAAATGACAGCACAGGGAACTTACTGGGCTTGTATGTGTTGTTTTTCACAATTATTAGGAATGAATGTTACATGCATTCATACTACAAGAACAACTGGCTCAGAAAGTTTGAACCAAAATATTAAAATGACTAAGTTATTTTTTGTGTTAAAGCACTAAGCCATAGTGCACATCAGCAATATTCAGTATGGTAAAGTTCAGTAATAACTAGTAAATGGTTGCATTAACAGGGCTATAGTACTCGAGTCTGGACTCGTTGGTGTTTGCTCTCGGACTTGGTCATTGGACTCGCTAAATGTTCTCGTCCGAGTCCAGCAATATGCTTTTTTCTCTCCTTTCTATATATTTGGCCAGATCTGTACCTTGCCACAATTCTGTCTCTGAGCTCTTCAGGCAGTTCCTTTGACCTCATGATTCTCATTTGCTCGGACATGCATTGTGAGCTGTAAGGTCTTATATAGACAGGTGT
>JAUCMS010000105.1:16610838-16648070 GCA_032357445.1 Enteromius radiatus
GGTGGTTGTGTACACACACTCCCAACACACATTTCAGTCCAAACAGCTTGTAAAAGTGCATGTGGCACCGGATGACCCCTTTAAAGCCATTTATGATTATGCATCCCTAACTCTAGCAAGATTCAGCTGAAAGGACTGCCTCTTTTCTATAAAGAGCTCTTTAGAATATGGAGCCTATTCAAGAAAAGAAGGGGGGCTTGTGAGTTGTCTTTTTATTGGTTATCAGAAGAACCGACTGTGTTTGGAGCTAAATTTGATGCATCAAGTAAAACAGCATGGGTTTTGATTGCAGTGTGTACAGTAAGAAATGTTAAATTGTGTCACATAGTAGCTGTCGGCTTAAATAAGGGGAAATTACTGGATGTTTTTAACACAGAAGTTTACAGAAGAAAAATCTCTCCTTATAAGTTATGCTGAAAGAAAGGTGGTTCCAAACAAGGATGCTTTTACAGAGGCTTATATTTTCTTGATTTTAAGGTTACAGATGGGGAATTTTTCAAGAAAATTCAGCAAAACATTGTACAGAAGCTTTGTTGAGGTTTTCAAGTTTTCATTTAAGAGAAAGAGTTGATACTGTTTGGAGAGACAAAGGTTTGGATTTTGGAGTTTTTTTGTAAACCTTTGGAAAAAAAAGTGGAGAATTTTACACAGCACAGTTGTTATAAGATAATGTTATCTGTCAATGTTATAAGATAAATGATCAACTTTTACATTTCATTGTACTGTAGGTGAAGCATTAATTGCAGTATAAATAAGCAGGAGTGTGGGTTGATTTAAATCTCTATAAGATGTTGAAAGACTTTTCAAGTGAATTGTTATAATGATGCAGTTTGCTCTGTTGTAGCGGAAATTATATTTTCTTCTTATTTGTTACAATGATTGGTGCGGTAATTGTTTTTTAAATTCTCTATCTCTGTCATTTACATAGTATTGTGTTTTTGTTAATATTTTGAATTTGTTTTTATTTTTATATTTTCTGTTCTGATTTTAATTTTATTTAATGTTTTGCGTAATTTAGGTTTTTAAAGTAATTGGTGCAATAAACAATAAAATAAAATTTACAATATACTTATTTATTTTTTATTGTTATTTTTTATATTTCATTTTATTTTTAAGTAATGTTTTTTTTTTTTTTTTTACATTTTCTGTCATCTTTTGGATGATTGGAAAGTTTTGCCTCTTAAATGTTTTCAGAAGCCATTCTTTTTTGTATAAAAATATATTTGATCAATTATGGTGAATTGTCTTCTATTGTTATATCAATACATTTTATAAACCAATAATGATGTAATGCAATTGATAATGTAATAATTTAAAGATGCAGTCTTATAGGTATTTTTTAATTACTGATTTGTTTGTTTGTTTTTTCATAAATATACATAAATAATTGACAGTTGTTGAATTATTAGAAAACAATGCACACTTGAGGTGATTAACCTAACCAGTTAATATCATGTTTTTGGAAGTAAGAAGGATATGTGAAATATAAATGCATTTTTACATTCCTGATGTGTTTTTCATCATTTGCACACTTCGCTCCACTAACTAACAATTTCATATCCTTTCAAACGCATGTGAGCTAATCTTTTCAAAGATGTAAGTGCTTGTGAGAAATGAGAACAAGCTTCTTATTGTCAGACTTCTTTTAAAGCTGACGCATACTGCTAATTGGCGATCAGCCTAGTGTGACTTGACTTTGCAGCTGTTTATAACTATTACTTCAAGGTTACTTTGGTTTTGTGTGGTGCTGGTCTATCCTCTGTATTCTCAAAGACTTGACTTTAGTGCAACTTTTAAAGCTGATATCTTACTATTGTGCAAGAGGTTTTAGGAATCAGATTACAAATTTGATCTATTTCTGATGTTGACGTATATGGCTTTTTTTCTCTCTCTGGAATTAGGTTACACAGTAAGATGGTGTTGTTCTCTGACCATGACTGAATATCAATTTCAGTTAAGATCTAATAATGAACAGTGTTTGAGTTTTGCATGATACATCTCTTATCATCTTGTCACAGGATTTCGGGTGTCCACTCCAGTCACTTCAAAATAAAATTGAAGCTGAAATGTTTCTGAAGTGTTCTCTGGGGTGGCTTTATTTCAGATTTATTTGAAGTCTTTCTCACAGAACTGAATGGGTTATTACAATAATATCCGATACACTCTAAAAAAAGATTATTTTTTTTTCTACCTAGGGAAAAATGCATTTTGAAAAAAAATTATATATTTATATATACAGTATATATTACTATATATATTATACTATATATTTTACAAGTACATTTTACAAGAAAATATTTTTTTTTCAGTGTATAAAGGCCATGCACATAATTTTAATATTATATAATACATTAATCAAATATTTAATTATATTTTTCCCAATAGATAAAATACATTCTAGAAGATAAATGCAAATTTTGTTGTCAATGTATAATATATGTACATTAATGTGCCGATCAAATGACTTCTGTATAATAAGACCACAGGTATGCTGATGCTGCATTAATGTACATCCTTCTATTATTGTAATCCCCTCAGATCTTCTGTAAAAAGTGATTGTTCTAAGTTGTTTTACAAGAAAATGCTACATTTGCTTTAAAATGTTGTATCCAAATCTAAACGTTCAGGTTGTTAGACTAAAACAGCTTCAATGATGTGTGCGAAATGATTTTTGATGCGCAAATGTGCTTAATGCCGCATATGATGTAAACAAGTTTCCACTCTATAGACAGCAGCTTTCAGGAAAATGGCTTTCAAAGTTTCAAATGCCTCTGACACAATGTTGATATCGTTTGATTTAAGACACTCACATCATAATCCGCTTGTGTTCACAACAAAAGCTGAAACCCCTTGTAAAGGATACGAGAGGCTTTCTCGACCTGACTTCCTGTCTCAAGGCCTCGTGTCCTTGATAGCCATATTACAAGTATGGAAAGAACTCCCTAAAACTACTCTGACTTATCTAACATTCTCGGATTTCAGCCTCCGCTGGACACAATTTCTTGCGCCCATCATGCGAATGGTACAGAAATCAATACATTTGAGAAGTGGTTAGAGCTCCTTTATCTTGGGCAGCTGATGATTTGGAGGTATGAATAATTCATTCCTAGAAAGCTACGGATGCAGCCTGGGAGTAGATAGGACGAGGGAAGAGGAGGGGAAATAGTGCTTTACCTTATCACTCTTAATCTTAGAGGTTGCAGTAATGCAGTTCTGAACATTTAGCACTTAATGGTGTGTCAGTGGAGCAACATGATCTTGGACCATTAAGGCCATCTTGAACCGGCTCACAAGACAATGTCACTCATTCTTTCCCCAGGAAGGGTCATGTGAAAATGGGAACGGGGTGGTTAGGAGAAGACTGATGTCAGTGGCTTGGACGTTCAAGGCAAAACATCTCTTGATGGGTAAGTTATTTGTGTGTGTGCGCGCTTTAGCGTTTGCAATTAGTTTGAGCCTTGGGATAATGGCGACCCTGGGCGAGAACAAATGCTCCATCGCAACAGCAGAAATAGAAATAGAAGCATATTTACAACATAGAGTAGTACACTATAAAACTTTTTTTTTTTCCTGAATTAAGTTTTTCAATGAAATACTATTTTAGTCTTTCTTCTTCTAACTTTATATTACATGCTGTTTCTCTATGATTTATTGTGTTTACCAGGAATTTCTGAGTGAAAATTGTTTCTACACCCTTTTTACCCAGTGTTGTTTAGAAGGTATGTGAGGGATATTTTTATAATGATGCATTTTAATGCATTGCCCGTTTGTTTTCAAACCAACAAAAGGAATATACAATGCACATGTATGTGTTATTAATTAAATCATACTTGTTATAATTTTGATAATATATTTTTGTATTATTTTTTTTATTCAGTTGAGAATAAAATAGATACTAGAATAAGAAATATACAATGTGCTGATATATATATATATATATATACTGTATATACTGTATGCTACAGGCACACACTGTGTGGTTCTTGCATTATTTAGTATACAATTTTATCCAAGTGAGATCATTCTCTTCAGAATAATAAAGTAAAACATAAATGATGACATTAGTGCGGCAATCAATTGAAAAAGTTATTTATTCGTGCTAAGGTCACAACAATAATAATTGCATAATGCAACTGCCTCAACCAATGTCACATTAATTTAGATTATTCTATAGAATATAATGTTGCATATATTTAATGCGGCATTCTCAATTTACTGTTCTTGTTATTATATGTAATGGTCAGTGCAAGCTGCAAATAGGCTACTGCACAAATAACATCAGCCGCAACAACAAGCTTCATGATAACAAATGTCATTTGGTTTGACATGCTCATTACAATCCTTATAAATACGGGGCTGATTTTGTAGTTCATGGGCACGAGTTTATTGGTCGGCGTAAAGAGGAGAGTAATGATTATTTGTGCCATTCACATTAATGGCATTGGGAAATGAATCCTGATGATACCAGTGAGCAAACTCCCTGCAGACCAATTACAAAGGTTCACAAGGTTGTTCCTCATATGCACAATGACTTTTTAATGAGGCTTTGCCGTAGCCGGCCAAAATATTGCTTTGCTTGTTTTGTTGCTGTCTGCTCGCAGAATAGAGTATAGTTTGGCCGTTGGGGAAATGACTCACAAATTACTACACTTCAGCTGTCAGGAGCCTACTGTAAGTCATTAGCTCAGCATTTGTTATATTTAAATGAGAAACGCAACGCTTGTCATGTTTTTAATGTTTTCCGAGGATGGGCTAACCGCGCATCCGGCGGGTTTTAGATGAAGTCCCCTCTTGAGGGGCAGTGGATTTAATTTCCCGCTGCGTACCCCGGATATATCTCTGCGCATTAGTGCATGTATACTCTTTGCACGTACCCTTGTTAGCGTGTCCTCTGCCTTCGGTGTCGAGCCGCTGCCTGCGTGACACCGGGGGAGAGGCAGTGGAGGCAGCACCTGGAACGGTCTGATGTGGTGAGACGTGCTACAGCGAGCAGGGAAATTAGGATCAGCGTGCCACCCGGGGGTGATGGCGAGAGCGTGGCGCGGCGCGCTCTGTTCTCTCTTTTCCCGCCGATCCCCCTCCACTTTCCCGCTTCTTTTTATAATCTCTTCAAATCTAAAAACCCATCACTGTACTCGCTGGTGCGACATGGGTTTATCCAGCACGGATCCAGCAGTTTCTACTCTCTCTCTCTCTCTCTCTTCTTGGCCAAGAGCCTTTAATCTGTAAAGCTCGGAGTGTACATGTTTTTTTGTAAAAGAGAGGGAAAACTCTAATAGAAAACTGGCTGTGCTGCTGTTGGCCTTACAGAAAAGCGCTTTTCCTGTTGGAGTCGTAATTGGCCTGCATTCTCTCCGCTGTTTTCACGCAGCTCCATTTGAGAAGTGACTAATAAAAGAGGATTCCTTGTTTGTCTGTTGCTCCACTCCAGGAGAAGCATTGACTCTGAACTCTGACTTACCAATCATGTGCTCAGAAAGGAGTTACGTGAGAGCTCTACAGTAGGCTATTTCCTCTTCAAATGCGTTTCTTTTGGAAGCAAATGGGGTGTGATCTTCCTAGGTGACAGATAACAAAATCTCTCATGCAGATTTAATAGGTTTTCCTTGGAACAAAGGAAAATAATAAGAAGGATGCAAACATCAAAGCCTTCATCTGAGTAGAGCTGTCTAGATTGTAATCATATGATGCGCTGTTAGTGGACGCTGAATTATCATATAGCCCTGGCTTTGATGGCAGTTTGTTTTTTTGTGTGTGTAGGCGCAAGTGTCGTAGAAGTGCTCCATCTCAAACTATTTCCAGAGGAGGAAATACATTTTTTTTTTCTGTATACAAAATTTTTTTTTTACTAACTTTTTATACATTAAAAAGTTTTATTGCAAGCGGGATTTATAGAAGCTACAAGGTAAAACCAGTATCCGGAATGAAAATTTAGGCATAAAGTGGGACGTCTTTGAGGTCCCAAACAACAGAACTCGTATCTTTTGTTATATGCATTTGTTCTCCAAGTGTGCTGAATGGTGCATGCCTGAGAATGAACTGAAAGCTTTATCTTTCATGCATATACTTTTTTTACTCAAAGAAATTAATGAAATATGCATTCCTCACTCTCATGTCAAAACACTTTCCCCGCTTACTTTTTAAAGAAACAGTTCACCCAAATAAAAGGCGGTTTTCTGACAGTTTGTTCACCCACAGTCTTTCCGAGATGCAGATGATTTTGTTTCTTAATAAGAACAAATTTAGAGAAATTTAGCATTACATCACTTGCTAACCAATGGGGATCCTCTGCAGTGAATGGGTGCCATCAGATTTCTCCAAATCTATCCTGATAAAGAAACAAATAATGTATCTTGTATGGCATGAGGGTGAGTAAATTCACATTTAATTTGCATTATTAAATTAGCTCTTTAAATTTCTGATTGAGCTATTGTTTTAATGTATGTTTTAAAGTTTGATAGAATGGTTATTATGAACTTTTGTGCACAATGTTCGAACAATCAAACCATTGTCTTGCACTGTTTTGTATTAAATTAGAAATAATCATCCAAGGACCTGACTCTAGGGGAAAATACCACAATATTTTTCAATATTGAAAAGTTTCCCCAACTAATTAGATTCTTTAAGTTTTGAGGGAACTTTGTATCAGCTGACATGTAGCTGGCACATTTAGCTTACAGAGCAGTGCAAACATCTCAATGTGATCGAGCCAGAACAGGTGTGAGAAAGACAGTTTTGCCAGCTTGTGTTGAGAAATGTTTCACCATGGATTTAGCCCAGTTTGGGTCTCGGCCAATAAAAAAAAGGGCTTCCAGGAGAAACCGGGCAATATTGGACACAGGGGGCTATGTCAACCTATAAAGCAGGCAACTTGCTAATGACTTTTTCAGAAACTAATTTTCTTCTTTGCCGCACTGGCCATAAAAGGTGGTTATCTCCTCCATCCAGGGATAGATCGAGATTTAACTGTCCTCATTGTTTATTGTTTTCCACTGCAGATTTTATGTGGTACACGGCAAGCGCACCAGGAGAAAATCTCCTCAGATTTATTTCGGTCTATGGCTTGAGCTGTTTTCAAATAGTTTCTTAATTATAGGGAATGATAATATTGCACAATAGCACTCAATGCTAATACCTCTGTGAAAAATGCCAACAAGAGTGCTCGAGTTGACAATAGATCGTTTCGCTGTGGGTCTTGTTAAAGCCGATGTCTACCTGCTTAGCAGCTCAACAAGACAGCAGTTAGAAAAGCAGCCAGGCCACTTTGTAGCAGATGAATAGGTCAGGTTTTGTTAAAAATTAAATCATGATAATTAATGACTGAAACATCTAGCTGGTTTAAAATGGCCTTCAGATGGTTTAGCTGGTCTTGCAGAATGGCCATGCCACTAAACATAGCCTGTTTAAATTAGTTTAGGCTAGCAAATCATCTTAGGCTGGCTAAAATGTCTTTTTTTTTTTTTTTGGTTGGTCTTAACTGGTCTTTCAGCCTGGTCAAACTTTCAGTGAGTTTCAAAGTTTCAGGGAGTTTTTAGCTGGTAGACAAGCTGGGAGATACCAGAAAACTAATTAAAATGGGTTTAGGTTGCATTGCAGTGTAGTTTAGAAGCCTAAGCTGGTTTACTGGTTTTAGAGGGATTTTGAACTGGGAATCCAGTCCAGCCAAGATAAGCAAACCAGTTAAGGCTGGTTTAAGCAGTATTCTAGACTGTTATAGAAAACTGCCAGACCAGATTGCGTTTTTAGCAGTCTAAACTAGTTTGCTTGTTTTAGAGGAGTTTTCTGGCCAGCTTGGTCAGGTTGTGAAAGATGAACAAACCATCTTACTGTAGGTTTGTTTAGTCAGCAGTTTAAAATATAAGAACATTTATACTTTAACCAGGCTCTTTTTGAGGCCCCAATCTTTGACCAGCCTTGCTTATCTTAGCTGGTCCCCAAGACTGGCCTGTTGGAGTGTAACAGAGATGTTTTGGGCAATTTCCATATACAAGCAAACCAGTTGTCATGAGTGCCCTCAAGCTTCGCCAGTTTCACCACAAACTCTAATTGTTATTCAGACTTCAACTCCCATCAGCCACTGCACTCTCTCACCATCATCTGGACTCACTCTCACACGGACTCAATTTCCCATAACACCCCACTCACTCACTCACACCTGTCGGCCATTTGCAATCATCACCTTCAGCTGCAGCCCATCACCACACCCACTCACTCATTACCAATAACATAAAAGCCAGTTTCACCCTGCTACTAATCGCAATGTCTTGATCAGCTCTGGCGATCTCCACTAAGCTTTTCATTCCTGTGTTTGTTTTGCTTGTTTTTGGCCTCTGTCTGTTTACCCCGCTTTTGTGATTGTTTACTGCCTGCCTTCTGTTTGCCTGTTGACCTTAAATAAAGATAAACTGCACATGGATCCGCATGTTTCCGCCGCTCTCATTACACCAGTAGTGCAGTTTACAGCATTGGGGCATTTTGACTAGCTTGTCCAGTCTGTGAGATTAGTTAAGGCCAGTGAACCAGCTTATGCTGATGAAAGTGGGTTTTTGAGCTTTTTTTTTTCCCATAGACTATTTCTATCTGTATTAGATCAGGAAAGAAAATTACCCTAGACATAAAATGTGATTGAAATCACCCCATGCCCGATCTGACCCCAAATAACTTTGTATATTTGTTTCAGCTGCGCTGTCAGTCTAAACTATTGTATTACTGAATGCACGCCGTCGAGAGCCGTAATGCAATTCCGAATGGGAAGGAAACCGGGCTCATCATTCAAAACGACCCTGTGGCCATCGATAAAAAGGCCTGATAGCGTCACGCTTCCTGTGTATTCCCAGCCCAAATCTGCTCTTCCTGAAGCGAGTTTGGCTAATGCTTAAAATCACTCTGCGATCTGTACGACACTTTAAAATGCACTAGAGCAGCTCTTCTCTCAACATCATTAATATTCTTTATTGCATTGCACAGTTTATAATCTCTGTTGATCAGGAGATCTCGTCTTAATCATATAAACCCTTTAGTGGATGGGGAATATTATGTATTAATGAGCTATCAAGATCCACAAAGCCCATGCAACCTGAATATCAATACCCCTTGAATACTGCATCAGAAGATAATTGATTTACCCGCGTTCAGCACGAGAAAAGTCAACATGGTGTGGAGTGCAACTTTATTTCACGGTGCAGAGGTTGTAGTTAACCGGAGCACGGACAGTTAAATGCCTCTGTCCATGAGTCATTAGCGGCTGCAGAGTGACACCAAGCAGACGAGTCCCCAAAGAGCTTGGCCCAGGAGACACTGAGACATCAGAGTTGGAGGTCGGTGTGGAAATGCCTAGCTTTGAACTCTGAGAGAGATCCAGGAGAACTGCTTGCTTTCTTTGAATTTAAAAAAGCCTTTAGAGACTGACTGCAAGTCTGAGACCATATCTGCCCACATACAGTACTTGTTGAGGTTTGAGTGCACTATTAATCCCTTAATAGGGATTACGGGCTAGAGACCCTTTGCAGTATTAATGTTTTTTTCCCCTACCCAAACTGCAATTGAGAGCTTGCTATTGAACATCTTACACTACCTCTCAAAAGTTTAGGGACAGTTACTACTATTATTAATGTTTTTAATGCTAGCAAAGTGTTTATTTGGTTAAAGAATATAGTAAAACAGTAATATTTTGAAATTATTACAATTTAAAATCAACCTAACCATATCGTAAGTACATGCAGTTAGTTAATACTGTATGTGTACAAATGTATAATTACACCGTAACAAGGACTCCTTAAAATAAAGTGTAAACATAATTCCACATATTTTAAATTTATTAGATTTTTTTCCAATAATGTAAAAGTATTTATTGTTTGATATAATCTTAATCATATTAAGTCACTATATAAGAAATTATCAATTCTTACAAAAAAAACATATTGACTGAACTTTTGAGCAGTAGTGTATATTCAAAATAATTGTATGTATTTAATATTTATCTCATGCAACATGAGTTGTTTATTGTAATTTTTAAGATAAATTATTATTTTAATACTGTACATTATTGTTTTTCCTCTTTGCCTTGCCTCCTGAAACACATCTATCTCTACAAAATTTGTTGGTCTGAAAATTGAGGAGTGCTCTGATTGGCCAGCTATCCAGTGCGTTGTGATTGGCCGAATACCTCAAGCGTGTAATCGAAATCTTACACCCATCACTATTGTGATGCCATGTCCCGACGTGACGTGACAAAAGCAATAAAACCCATAAACAAGGCATTTGTTGCATCCAGTGGAGACATAATTACTGATTATAAGGACTTATACTTTCTTTTTACACATTGTGTTGCATTGTGCCGCATAAACATAACACCATTTCTGCATTTTGATTAGAGAAACGACATACAACCAGCGCTACTCTACACTGTTTAAAACTTGCATTGAAATCGTCAGTGGCAAATTCTTTAAATACAAAAACATGCTTACAGGCTGTGATTCAGAAGAGCTATACTGTCTTTGCAAATTTGCAATTGCTCCAGCCTTTTTGCACAGCTGGTATTGTAGGCTACTCCCAGGTTCAAGCAGCAGTCCTCCATAAAATGCACTGTAAACACTCTATTATTTGGGTTGAACTGTTCTGGAACAAGCCCACTCGTATCCTCTTTTGGAAGCACAACAAAATAGTTTCACTTTCTCAACAAAACACACAGCATCTCCACGACATGGCGGCAGCAACAACACTACAGTGAGAAGGTTATGCCTTCTTTCTTCGTGCGTGAATATTATGCAAATATTCCCACACAGTGACGTAGACATTGTTTAAACAAGTTGTTAACAAGTGTTAACTTTTGAAAAGAATACCTTTTTGGTTTTTGAGACTTAAGTCTTTGCAACTTTAGGGATCTTATCTATTCACAAACAGCTTGTAACACAATGTAACAATTTTACCTGCTATTTGCAGTTGGGAGAAGGCTACATGGGGATAAATGAGTGGAATTTACATACCATTGCCCCCCAGTATGCCTTTACTCACTTTCACTATTACACTATTTACTTTTATTGTGTGTACATATACTTATATTTATATACTTCATTTATTTATATATTCTACTTCAACTCTATTGTATCTTTATTTACTTTATTCTATTTTATTTTATTGCTATTTTATTTATTATATTTATTTACTGTACTTATTTTTATATTTTATATTCTACCTCTATTTTGCCATTTAACTTAATTGTTTTCTAAATGTGTCAATTTGTTGGGGCATTCGTGCAATACATTTCACTTCATGTCATGCCGTGTATGTATGTGAATGTGACAAATAAAATTTAAATTTGAATTTGAGAAAAATCAAATGTTGAAATCGCGTGGTCTACAGTTGTTATGGTTACTATCCTAGGTAAGCGTTTTCTGTAAGCACCCTGACTAACTTTTAAAAATCAAACCTTTGGTCAAATGTTTGAAAATCTTATTGGAATTAGTTTATTTATGTGTATATATGTAATTTCTCCATTACGAAAAAAATTGTGGTTGCTTTCAAACGGGTCAACTGGAAGCTCCACCCTCAAACAGAGAATGACTTCTTTATAACAAACAGGGCGCGTGCTCTAGAAACCTGTTCGGTAATAGTCATAATTAGTGCAATTACATGCCCATAAATTGCAGTTCATCTTTAAATAGTCGCTGTGAGAAGATATGAATATTTTGTTTTGTTGGCATGCAGTCAGCCTTGCTGCAGACGTGGTTTTTTATCTTTTTGTGATTTAGCGATTATGTATGCAGCACCAGAAGTCAGCAAATGTGTCTGAGTGCACAAAGACAGTGAAGAAGCTGCTGTTCGCCGCTCTCCCTTCAAGGCTGTTACTCTTTTCCTCGCTGTCTTTCCTGCAAGTTAATCCCATCAGGAATTCAATTTACTTCTCTTTTAATTATCGCCTTTCAATTGACTATTTTAAAAGGAGAAGATTTTCTCCAAGCCCACTTACTATAATTAGGGCTTATGCATGGATAATGAAAATTTTAAGGGATCAAAGGTGTAATTCATTTGTAGAGGGGCCTGAATATGTATGTTCAATGTAGTTGCTTTCAGTGTAATCCAAAAGATTGGTATGTAATACAAAGTTGCACAATAATTATGTTAACAAACTAAATGAATGCAGCAGTTAGCGGTAGCGCTATATTTTTCCCCCCAAACAGTCAAATGTGAGCAGTTTAGCCTTATTTGAAGCGCCAGTGTTTGACAACAGGCTTGTTAGCTTGTGCCACCTAGTGGATTAGCACCTTCCGTGTGGACATGAGGTTACGTATCTAATAACAAACGATTGATTTCCCTCCCCGACAGTCTCTTTACCGCATTAAAACTTCTCCTGCCCTAAACACACGGCCTGAGCATCTGGATGGTTGTAGCGTGTCTGCTAACAGTCAATATGAATGCAATCTGCCTCCCTCTGTGAGGATAAGAGCGCTAAGGAAGATGGATTCATTTTAGACCTATTTCTCAAGCAACTGTGCATGAGAAATCCTGCTTCTCGTGTACTCCTGCTTCTGCTCCTGTCTTTGAATTGCATGAACATATGCAAAGCAGCTATAGTTACACAGCAACACACACAGGCGTGCACCTAACAACCCCATCGCACCAGTGTCAAAACATGTCACGCTCTCCACCTTGCCGTTCTTTCACAGCAGACAGAGGGTGCCATCGGGAGTTAAGCATGTCAATAAGCCCCTAACATTGATCAAGACACTTACTGAACAGCTTATAAACCCCCTGGCGCTGGTGTCTGGATAGATCAGTCTTCTGATCCAACTTAATTGAGGAAAATGTGATAGTATTGAGGGAAGGAGGAGGGGGAGACGAAACTCCAGTCATGACATAGAGCAATGTGATCTCATTAAAAGACATATACATAATTTATCAGATAATGCAACTGCTTCATATGGGTTTCTCTTAGATTGTGTTTGGCAACTGTGTTCTCTACAAACCACTCATCAGGATCTGTGCACTCAATGCTAATGTGCAGTTTGGGGTTTTAGAAGACATGCTTAACATCTATGAAGTATTTCATAGTGTTATATGACTAATTATAAAGAATATTTTAATTTGATGCATCATGCTGTTTAGAAACAGTACAGTACTCATTTTGGGGGTTCCAGAGACTTCACATATACAGTAAAACTTGAATACAGTACAGTGTGTAAGAGATACTCTTCTGCTAGTTGTCTAATTGGATTTGTTTTATTGTATTCCTCTAATGTTTTTGCTGGTGTCAGATTGGGTCAACACAGAAACAATGTAATTCTATTGGATAAAAGTGCTATTTTTGAAAGGTGCATGCTGCTTTGTGAGTTAAAGCCTTAATAATTTCCGTTTTCAGGGTTTTGGTTTGGGGAGAGAAACAATAAAAGAACTGGGGTTAATAAAAGAATTTGGTAACACCTTTTATCACTTTGGTTTCCAGGAGTCACTTTGGTAAATTAGCATGAGTCATCCACCAATGATTTGTAACATCACCCAGTTGACAAGGAACATTCTAGAATTAAGGCTTATGTTCTAGCAAGGTTCTTTCAAGCTTATGAACAAGTGTTCTTCCAATAACATTAACAGAATTTTTGAAAAAAACATTGTATTTCATGTTTTTATTTTATATATGCCTCATTTATTCACTCATTCATTACTTTATACTTTATTCATGGAACGTTTATTTCTGAAATGATTTATTTGTGTAAGTTTAAATATATTAAATGTTTGCAAAATTATAAAAACAATACAAATATACCTTTTTAGTTTGAATGAATGAATGAAACATTGAAAATACATTTGAAACATTTAATATCATAATATAATAGGTAATTTAGCAGATCATATGCATATATGTATATATACACACATACTCAGATACTGTATATACTGTACATATATAATGTACATTGTTATTATAATGTAGTGACAACACATGTGGTAATATGTAAAGTAGGCCTAAGTGCTTCTGTTAAAGAAATGCATTAATATGTAAGATGTGAAAAAGTAGTTGTACAGTATGTAGAAAATTTAGTTATAAATCAAGTAACAGCAGCCAACGGAAATATTTTGTTAATCTTCTAGTTTTGTTAGTCTTTTCACTTTTTAACATCTAAACAAATGGATGGCTCAAGAAATTCAAACAATGCCAATTTTCTCAATTATTTTTTACGTTATTTTAGGCAGTGTACACACTGCCCTGCTGAACATACGTTTCTCCTTAGATCATAATGTCATTTGTAGTTATATTTAATTTAATTGCTTATATGGTGGGCTAAGTTTATTTATATAGCCCTATATGTTAAATATATTATATTCCGTCTTTTTATTATTATTACTAACATTTTTACAGTGCATGTTTTTACTCTTTGCAGTACACATAAAGCATCCCGCCCTCTTAAAAGCCAAATGAATAATAAATGGGCACATTTTACTGCAAGTTTACGTTTCTGCCATATCAGCTGTGTCCTCGTATCCCTAATGTCAAAGCCTCAGCCCTTCGTGACACAAAGATGATGTGATTTGTGTGACTCTTTGGGAGCCCTCCAGCACAGTATGTGGGAGGTGCCCACCCCGTGCCACACGAGCAGCGCGGGCTCATGTTGATCTAATGCAGGAATCGGCGGGGACCGTGTGCGGATAGCGCGATTTCTCCAGCTCAACGCTGGCGCTCGCATCTTCTGCCATTAAGCGGCACTTTTTGGAGATCCGCTCCGTGTTATTCGGATGCTCGGTTGAGTGAGCGTCTCGCAGACAGCCCGCATCACTCTGAGGAAAAGAAGAGACTCGATGTATCACAGTAAGTGCGTCTTTAGTTATCAGCTGTGCATCGCTCCGTCACGCTGAACTCGCGTTTATATCGCTGCTCTATCTGCACCTCAAACATATGCAGAGAGTGAGTATGCCATGGCACGTTTAGCCTTGTGTTTTTGGTTAGTATTCACGTATTTTCTTAGGAATTTACTTCGAGGAGGGACACATGCTCACTTTGACGACTGCTTAGACGTCTCTCCATTTATTACAAGACATTTCTAAGCATGCGATAGAAGAGCAAACCACAGAAGATCAAGTAATTATTATTTAGCATTATTATTGTGACTAGTAGTGCTAGTGACGGAAGATGTAGTAGGAGTAGTAAAAGCATATTTATATAGGCTACATTTGTAGTTGGAAAAGCTATACAGTATTGTACTGATTGATTGGAGTGACTATTAGAGTAGTAGTAGTAGTATCAACAGAACTGTAGAATTAATTAGTAGAGTAGAATTATAGTAGAATTATAATTTAGTTGGACTGACAGAATATTATCAGTAAAATTGAAAAAGAAATGTAAATTATCGCTATAAATGTATATGTGTGTGTGCAACATTGGTATAATATTGTTCCAGTGTATGCAAAATAGTTTACCTTACAATTAAGGATGTAATAAAAGTAAATAAATAAATATTACAGCATTCCATAATGTTCTATATTTATTTATTTTATATTTACTATTTCTTTTCTTTTTTTATGTGCTGTGATTAATCTCATGAATATTTTTTTTTTAAGTTTTGCATTGCTTCAAAAGCTTTAGTGCTGCAGTAGCTAGCAAGATATACTTTGTATGTGTTTTTTTATGAATTCATATTGTCGTTTGACTACTATCGCTAAAAGTGACCTTCTTTGGGATCACTATTCATCAAATCCTCAGTAAGCACTGCAGGTGTCATGATGGCGGCAGGCACAGGAGTGTACATTTGGTTTATGCTAAAAACTGTATCACTCACAGATCATTTTGCATTTCAAGTCATTTCAAGTTCATGACAGAAATGATATGTGAGTGGGTGAGTTGTTTACTCTGTAACGAGTCTGCCCATTTTCTCTAGTTTGACACATTCGGGCCGGACTGTGCACCTGTTACAATAACATTATCCAACTGACGGTGTTATCAGCCAATCACGTGGAGGCACTGCCTCATATGATATCACGTGACTTCTCACTTGTATTTTGTTAGTGATGATGAACATGTAAAGCATATATATATATATACAGTATGTATGTGTGCATGTTATTTATATTTTATTTTCTACATATACCAAAGCTAGTCATTTATTTCAAAAAGGAAATATGTGTTTGTTGCTTTTAATCAAGTGAAAGTGACAAGCATCTTGGTGTTTGCTGTGAAAGTCATCATCACTGTTGACTTTTCAAAGCTTGCTCGAATTGATCTTACTTACTGAAACAGCTGGTGTAGGGTTGTGTACAGAGCGCATTAACGTCAGGATGGGTGTGCATTACCGATGCTTCGAGACATGTTGCGCTGGGGTTAATGATCTGATATGCTCTGGGTTTGATTCAGTTAGAGAGCGTCATGTTGGAGGCTAGTGCCTCCGCAGATGTTTATTAATCCGCTCTCACTGTCCCTCCATCGTTTAATCCGGCCGGATTTACTGATTATTGCTGTCCACAAACTCCATAAACCACTCAGAATTTATTTATTTATTTCCCTTGAAGGATTTACTTTCTGCATCACATGTTAAAAGTCATAGCTTCCTTCTATTTTGTTTCCTCGTTTGATTTATGTATCAATTTAGCCGCTACATGGCTCACAATATTCTTGGTTCTGTAGGCAAAGATGAGCGATCTAAATAAAACTGAAGTTATAGACCTCATTTGTATATGTGGTTGGATAGACTTATCTAGCATCTGTCGCTCAGCATCCCAGACTGCAGCTCCCTGCGTTGAGTAAAATCTCATCTTATCTGGTGGCCAAGCAGATGAGGTTTTATATGGATCATATTTAATGTTAATCACAGGTCAGGCAATAACAATGCAGGACATGTTGTATGATTATCTTTCACTCACAGTGCAGGCTTTTCTTTTAAAGCGACCTGGTTTATGTCCATGTCACAATACATTAGAGACGAATTCAGTGTGATTGCAAGCGTGCATGCAAATGAGATTTGTATAAATCAGGCTAACATCTAATGTCAAAACACTGCTGATGGGAGAATATGTAATATAATAATGTTTTGGCATTAGGTGGAGAATTTTAATTGTTTGGATGGCCTTTTGATATGGTCACAAATAGTTACCGACGTTATCGAGACGAAATGGTGAGAGCGAGTGTGTTCTTAAGGTAAGCATGGCGGCCTGTCAGAAGTGATGTAGTGCGAGTGACATTAAAAAGATTCTTGGGTGGTTGCATTTCATAAAAATTTCAATGGATAGTGTCTGCTGGTGGAAGCACTGAGAAAATCTGTCATGAAGGCCACTTCTATATAACTTATACTTTTCTTCTCCTTGCTGAGAAAAGTTAGTTATATGAGTGGTACAGTATATGCATGCAGGTCAGGGCTGAAGAGTTTTACAGGTCGTTTTCATTTTACACTTCATTTTCACTTCATTGGCAACAGACGTGTGAAGGCGACTAATAAGTAAAATATGGTGACATTAATTGTAACTTTCTTGCGTAGAAGTGTTAGCAGGGATTGTGATCACTCTGTTGAAACTTGTGAAACCCTTTTTTAAGTAATAATACAAAATTATTATAATAAGTGTTCAGCTATTACAGGAAGCATGCGGATCTGAGATGGGCACCATAATAAACACAAGCCAGGGTATTTAAATATACAGCAGGTCAACCAAAAATTAATCTTATTTCATTTAATCACTTTTTTTTCCTGATGTTTCTGTTCTTTAAAACACAAAAGGAAGTCAGTGGGGTTTAATGTTTTTTCACTTTCTTCAAGATGTTATTCTGTCGAGTAACAACACTGTCAAAATTATTATTCAAAGTTAATAAAACAGTAATTTTTTCTCCTTAAGCAAGTCACATTTTTTAGTGTGATGCTTGCTTTTTCTTTGTATATGTTTCTGAAATGTATTTTTTTCAATTTCTGAGTGGAAATTGTTTATACAACCAGTTTCCTTCAGTACGTAAACTCGGGTGGGTAAATAAAGCAAACTGTCCCTTTAAGTGTTTTGATTGATCTAGCATTTTGAATACTCGTTGTCTTTGCTAGGAGATCTACACCATGTTGCTTCCTTCAGGGAAATATAGAGCCTCTCGGGACTCTCCTGTTGTTACTGTATCCTCTTAAGTTTTATGTTGACATAAAGCGAATGCGGTGGGCGGCCCGAGTTAAAAAGCAACAAAGCAGTCATTTACATGTGGGTTAGGCACAGCTGGCCGCTCTCACACCAAGCAAAATAGCAATTTGGACAGTGTCCTGAGAAGTCCGTTAGCATCTAATCTAAGGGCTCTCCGCTCCCAGCAGACCGTGCGGTAAACCAGGGTGAAGCCCGGCAAATAAAGACAAATGCTCTCTGTCACCCGCCTAGCGGCTCCAGTAAGAGACTCTCCTTTTGGCGCTGCACTCTGTAGGTTTTTAAAAGCAAACAGCGGCATGCGATTTTTCAAAACATTAATATGCACAGAGAGGCTGTGGGCCCCTGATACTTCTTTCGCCCGTGCGCATGCTGAGACTTGTAAGCCTCTTGTGTCATATTAAGATGAATTTTTTTTTCCCCCCTCCCCATCTAGCCGTTGTGGAATCTCAAAGTCAGTTTCTTTTTTTTTCCTCTCTCGCTCTCTTCCACCCCCTTCTTTCTTTTTATCGAGAGACAGCCAGTGTCTTAGCGCAAGCATATGCTGAGTGCCTTTGACACGTCTCTGCTATGGAATTATTTGCATATTTGCCAAGCATTGAAATTGATCCAGCTGACATCACAGATCAAAGCCGGGTATACTGACAGCAATGTACTAATGGATCTAAGATGGCTGTCAATTAGGAAAAACAATTCCTCTGGTGCTAGAAATTATTATTTCTCAGATACCTCTCGAGAGTGTGTGAAAAGGGTGTATTGAATGCATTTGCTAGCAAAGCACTGGTTCCGATGGTTTATTAATAGCGTTCAGAGTGTTTAGCACTGATGGCTAAAAGGCTAAACTGAAGACATAAACGCTACTGGGAAAACAAAGTCTTAGTTTTGTTTTAACACATCATGTTTTATTTCATATTGGCTTGAAGTTCAGGAAAGCTGACAGCGGCGTGTAATAGTGTAGAAGACTCTTTCACACAATTGCACTTCTTTTTTTTTAAAAGCGGAAACACTTTTTTAAGGGTTCAGGACCGTAGATGAGCGAGGTAAAGCTGTATTGTTACCGGGATCAAATGGAGTTAAAGGAAACCCTCAAAAAGTGTGTTTTGTGAGAAATTGCCTTGAAGAAACTGAGTGATTTCTGAAGACAGGTGAAAATGTAAGGTTAACAGTAGTGGAGGGGCATCGGTGTATATTTTTCTTTTTTTTTCCCACTTCCAAGCTTCTCGTCTAAAGGAACTGCTGTAAAATCAAATCTTTGGGGTCCGTTTGTTATGCTTGTTCAGTGGGACTAAAGCTGTTGTTTGGGCAAATATGCAAAGTATAGCGTGAGGGTGCATTCGGTATTCAGCGTGTTTAAAAAAGTTCCCATTAAAGCAGCCCTCTTCTTTTATTCTGCTGTTATCACTACCACTTAATGTCTCCGAGCTGTATTTTTAAGCTCCTCAGCTTCATGTAATGACCCTCATACATGATTGCAAGTAGACCAGCCACAAACAGCGCTATCATTCATTTTAATAACACCGCCATTGTGCCTTTTTATTACGCCTTAATGTCCAGTTATGTGAATGGACTTGTGAGCTGCTTTTATTTTCAGATTTCAGGGTTACAGACACATTAAAATTATGTTTAGTTTGACAGTCTAAAAATCTTATAAATGCTTTTTTTTTTCTGCACCACACTATTTTAACAATGGCATGTACCATGGAGAAGCAATAGATGCTTTTATTATACTGAATGATTTACAGAGTAAGTAAGGAATAATTAATAATGCAGACCTGAGGTGATGAAGCCTCAGGTGTGCATTATTTTCTAATAATTCAATGGAGCGGAGTCAATTATTCCACTTATACCATGGTTGCCACACCTCAGGACATTGTTCAGATGTTATATTTTAAGACATTGTCAGGTTTTTGTCCTTAAAACACTCTTGTGTGTATGATTAATTTCTTGCGCATCTCATTCTATATATCCATTGCTAATAGCAAAACAATGTGTAATGTTATTTATGTTACATATGTTATTTTCTGTATGTTATATGAAAAATGGCAGCACCGTATTACTTTTTTTGTTAGAGCATTGGTTAATGCATTGTTATTTATCTAGCACATAAAAAAGTGAAAATTGGTTTTGGGGGTTGGTTTAATAACCAACACATCTGTCTCTAATAATCTGTGGTTCTGAATTAGTTCAGATTCACTGAACTGCATCCCATATCTGCCATTTCTAAATGTGTTACAGACCTATTGTCTGTTGTTTCTTATGCAATCATGGTGCAACATATTCCTTTGGGTATATGGGTAATTGTGGGTTTCATTAGCGGAGCATAACATGATAAGGCATTTATGGAACTACTGGTGCTGTGATTCCGGTTTTATTATTTACCTTTAATATGCTCCCTGATAGTTCTTCCCTCTAGTACACTTAAGATGTCAGATAGAGATGTCGTGTATGATGTGCTTTAATGATGGCCATGTCGGGCAAATTGTTTAATCAGCAAAGTGCGGCCAAACCACATGGGTGTGTTTTGAAGTGCTTGTGAGAAATCTTAAGACAATCTTCTGGGGAGTTCAGATGGTGCTAAAAACATTCTACTACGTTATGCTTTGGAAAACAAACACAAGGCTTCTGTCCATGAGGAATAAAGCCTACTGAGCGAGATTAAAGTTTGGTTAGATGATAAATCGGTTAAA
Organism: Enteromius radiatus; assembly: GCA_032357445.1. NCBI lineage: Eukaryota > Metazoa > Chordata > Actinopteri > Cypriniformes > Cyprinidae > Enteromius > Enteromius radiatus. The sequence continues at coordinate 16,631,616 of JAUCMS010000105.1, forward strand.
CTCAAAAGTATATGTGCCTCTGAGAGAAATTATGATGTAATCTGTTTTAAAAGAAAGAAAACCAGTCTCTAGTAAGCAGTGGTTATACTGGTGCATGGTTTTTGCATCAAAATTATTAAAGATTTTTTATAACATTAAAGAAGCCGTATTGGGCATTTTTCCCCTTAGGTCCACTTAGAATGTTAATATTTTTCCCAGTGTTCAGAAACACTATAATTGTCTTATAATTTTATTTTTCATTAAAATTTCTCTCTGACCATTACACCATATCTTAACCAGGCGTAATGTCATTTTTCGACACACTGAAAGAGAAAATGCTGTGTGATGCAGCACATTTAAAGCCACTAAAAACATATATAATGTTTAATATACAGTTATAGTATGAGCAGAGGTTTTTCAACCAGTGAGATTTCAGCATTGGCGTGGCTAAAACCCAAAACATGGCTGGTGTCACGGTGTAGGCGTTGCCTTATGTTATTACCTGTCATTCTGCTCGTCCTGTTCCACATGTGCTCTTTATGTTTGTTTATTTACCTGTCAGCTCCTCATGTCTCTAATTTGTAACCCCGCCTTCGTCATCAGTGTTTCATCCTCTGCCAGCCGTGTTTTGTCCAGGTGTGTTTGATTAGTCTCTGTATAAATGCACTCCCCATGTCTTGTATCTTTGTCTGATGTTGAAGTTGCGTGTACGTTTGTGGTTCGGGTTTGTTTTGCTTTGTTTCAGTTTTTTCTTTGCTTAACATTAAACCTTGTTCAAATGTATTTCTTGCTTCCCGTGTCTCCGTGCCACTGAAAAAGCTCATGACTCGCTTCACCACAACGTCCGCCTGTGGTAAAGCGACAGCTGGATAGGACAATAACTGATACAAAAAAGATGTATATGAAAAATTATGCACTGTTTTTAGCATTTTATCATGTTTTATTTTGTGATGTAAACAGTAAGGCTGTTTGTTATGCTGCTGTGCCTTTAAGACTATGAAAATGGACTCTTTGCATGTCAAAACCGTATTAAATGATTAGGGATATTTTGAAAAATAAACTTTATACACACTGCTTGAGAAAGATGTGTTGAGCAGCAGGCAGTCATATGTTAATGTTGACATCAGAAATTCATGACTTTGAGAACAAATCGTTTTTGCTGTTTGGAAACTCATTTTGAACTGTGACGTACAGTAACCATGTTAAATGTAATGATTTACTTTTTTCATCATTTTCTAGATAATAAATTTAAACCTATAAAACATTAAATGAAAAAAATAACACTAATATTGGTCTGTAACTGCTGTGATCCAGATATATTGTGTATCCTTAGTTTGGTGATTTGATTGTGAGCACTTGCAAAGTATATTTCACATTTTCACCTTAAAGAAAGGCAGAAATATGTGTTTGGAGGGTAGTACTACTATAAATTAGATGAAGCTTGCTGTCTTCTTTGGTTATATGATACCCGTGCCATTGTGTGTCCTCACATGACTTCTCAGGTATGAGAGATTACTCCAATTTTCTGAGTGCTTCTGACAAATTGTTGCACTGAAGCAAAATCCAGGCCCTCGTGTCTTACCAGTGATAGAAATGTGGAGCCTTTTACTCTAAATACATAATTTTTAGCTCTCAAAAATATGTCCTGAAGGCCTGAGGCAATTCACAATATTATCATCTCCCACTGGCTCAGGTTTTGAGAAGCAGCAAAGCTTTTCGCTAGCTATAAAAAAAGCTTTGAATTATATTATCATGTTGGATTGACTGCCATCTCATCTTATCTGGTCAGATAAGTCGCCTTGATGTGAATTATGGTTGGACCGTGATAATGAATCAGTGGCTGATCTTGATTTGACAGGCTGACGGAAGGCTACTGAGCATTTCTTTGTCGAATGTGGAATCCTGGGCTGGAGTTTTCTAAAACACACAATTTAGACAAGCTGTGCAAAAATGACATTTAAAAAATGCATTGTCTCTAAGGGGAAAAATGATGGAGTGATACTTGCTAAAATGTAGGCCGCTATCCTGCAGAAAGCAAGTGTGCCTATCAAGACCAAGTAGCCTTTATATAACAAGTGCCCTTTTCAAAATGAGCACAAATATGAGCACTTCCTGTCTAAATGTTACAGGAGGCTACAGCATGTGTTAATGTTGCAGATGGAATGTTAGTTACATTCACTACCTACAACAGGTCTCACTCACTACGTACACTTTTGTATAACCTACATAATCTAAATATATATATATATATATTTTTTTTAATGAAATATTTGTTTGTATGTATATATCTACCAGTCTATCACGCTATCTGTCATTCTGTCGTTTGTTCTAGCTGTTATTCTTGTGGTCTATCATTCTATCCATTGCTTATTCTAAAATTTGTTCCATCATTCTATCATTTGCTCTATTCATCTATTTTTCTGTCTGTCATTGATTCAATCGTTTATTCCATCATTCTCTGTATGGTTCATTCTGTCATTCTGTCTATTGCCTGTTCCTTCTTTTGTTCCATCTTTCCATCATTTGCTCTGTTTATCTGTCTATCACACTAAGCGATCTTAATAACTCTAAATGTTGATAAAGCTGTATGTTTTTAACACGGTTTCTGATTATCTTACTCATTTCTGCAGCTTAGTTTCAACATATTTATTGGACTCTTATTGGGTCTTAATGTTACAGTATGTTTTCATGGTACACAGGACAATTCGATTTTTCATCAAATTTATTTATTTGGACTTTGTTGGTTTACACAGTCTGACTTGCACACATCAGCCAGAAACAAGGGTGGCTCTGTCGAGTCATTGGCTAATCCAGCTCATCATTGGCACCATGCTAAATAGTTGGAGAGGCCCAGGAATTTGTATTGTTCCTGCCACAATGGTGATGTAATGTGGTAGTGTTATGTTGTTGATGCCATTATTGTTCTGTAATTTAGCTTAGGCTATAATACAGGACCATAGCAAAGGCCTTTATGAGGTAGCGAGCTGCAATTTGAGCAGAGTAGAATCAGTAAGCCACTGTTGCAAAGCTGGAGGTGTAGCATTAAAAAGAATGAACTATTTCTTTTTTTAGACATCTTATTATTTTGGGGAATAAAAACATTGTTAGAAGTAAAAGTAGTTGAGTGAACTCTCTTTATCTGTAACAGATATAAATTTATCGAAGTGAGAACATTTGCATAAATCAGTAACAAGCAGATGAGTCATTAAATGAGATGTCAAGTACTGCAGATTATTAAGTGTTGGTACATTTAAATTTGAAGAAAGTATCTGAAACGGGTCCATGTTTTATCAAAGCATAACAAGGTACTGTGCAAATGGAAGTATCCTTAATCTGAGACCTGCTTCAAAATATTTTAGCATTTAAATTCCTCTAAAGTTATAGTGATAACAATGTTAGCAGGGTTTTTGTGCTTTCAGGTCATATGCTTTTTAAGTAATCTGACTTAATAGAAAACCTAATAGATTTTGGCCTCGTTTAACCCTCTATTGATGTTGGTAGTGTATTTTTGTGACCTCACTAAAAGGGCAAGGTTTCATTCTGTGATCCTATTGCGTTAAACCAGTGCATTTCTTTTTTATCGCTAATTTCTGCAGATCTCTGGTGCTAAGTATGTGTTCTGTGGACTTTGCAGCGTATTAGTGGTGGATTTATTGTTGTCAGCCTAAGATGCTGCTATGGCAAAGAGTGTCCAGTGCACCAGAACTCACAGCCTTGGGCATTTGTCAGCTGTCGATGTGAGATCTTGTTTGGTAGTAAAGCTGAAGGCACACTGACTGCAATTTCACACTCCCAGCTACTGCTTATAAATCTTGTAGAACTTTCGAGAATATGACTTTGGAGCTGTATTTCTTTTTGTTTTAATGAGTCTGGCATTCTTTTATTTTATAGCTGTGGTGTTCATGCCAATTTTTATTGCTAAATTAAAATCCATGACATGTCGTTCACAAGCCATTTTACCTCTGTAATGTGACTGATTTACAAATTGAACCATTTTTGAATATCGTTATATATATTTAATAAGATATATTCATATAGTCAATATTTGAATGTGTCAGGAATTTATTTAAAATGAGTGTTACATACCAACATGGAGCCATGTGGTTGCAGATGCGTTGAAAAGTAAGATGAAAAGCAGAAATGAGCAAGTTATAATTATTATTATTATGATAAAGGTTTATGAGGATAAACATTTATTTTCTTTGAAAGAACACGCACAGATGAATAATGCACAATCAAACCAGAAATGTGCATTTAAGAAGTAAATAAAAGGTCAGCTCTGATTTCATACTGGCACACCATGGCTCCATTCTCATCCATTTTTGAAATTAGAATAATATTTGCGTGCAGTGTGCACATGCATGGTACCTGACGTATTATATTTCAAGGATGTTGAAATCTTGTTAACGATGTGTATCGATATTTATGTATTTTCTATGAAGTAGATGGTACGTTCTTGTATTGATCAGTGAGACTATTATTTGAACTGTTGCAGATTCAACATGTTTAATAGAAAAAGAAAAAAAAAATGCTTGTTTAAATAGGCATGTTTACCACACTGAGTTCAGCATAAAGGGTAGTGTTCATTTATATGAACTTGTATTAGAATGTTTCAGTATAGCACAATTGTATAGTGTAATTGACAGCTATATATTATTCATTAATCAAAAAGGACAGTATGCTCCATTTTGAGTTTTCTTTACAAGCAGGCTATGCATTAAACACAACCGTGGCCCGACCTCGCTGATATTCCTACTTCGATGTGCAAAATTCAAGCCAGCGGGCTAGCAGCCAGTTTAGGTTGTGGATGGGGAACAGAGATTATTAAAGCTTAAAGATTATGAAGACCAAGGGGTCAAGGTTTGAGTGGTTATCATTGCTGTGGCCCCTACTTGTACAGCCAATCAAACTGAGCGGTGTAATTATTTTGCAATAAATGACTAACATTTAATTTCAGTTATAGCAGATGTTTTCCAGTGTCTAATTCAGCATTGCCATTATGTTATTATGCCATGTTCATGCAGCGCCAAAGCATTTTAATTAATATCAGAATAATATAAGGCAATGAACAGTTCACAATAAAACAAGGAGCCATCATTATGATGACAGTTAGAGAATATAAATAGTATTTTACCATATAGTATTTAAGGAAAAGAAGGCAAGCTGACTGAGACCGTGAAGAGAAAGTGAAAAAGCAGGCACATCTCACTGAACCTTTGACTGCGAATGCTATTTGGCTCCCTACATTGTAACTAGATTGGCAAAGACAGAGTGGCTCAGCCATGAAGGTTACATCCAACACAAAGAGCTCAGCTTCAGAGAGAGGCAGCAGAAAGACTTTTGTGCGGCTTTGCGTTGCAAGCCATAAGAAGACATTTTAAGCCACTCTCTTTATATCAGCCATTGCCTGAAGCTCCGTGGAGCAGCAGCGACTCTTTTTTTTTATGCCCATGCGTTCCCTCACCCATCTTTCTGAGTGCTTGTCATTGATGCACCAATGCATGCCTGACTTTCAGCACCCTGGGCTCCTCTCTGGTTTGGAGAGAGGGATTTTCCGGCCCAAAAAAAGCATGAACGATGGAAGCATGTCACTTAAGCAACATATAGCTACTTTGAAAATAGATTTTAAAAAAAGAAAGCACAAGGGAAATGCACGACCCCCCTCCGAGGCAGCTCGAAGAGAAAACAAAATACCGCATGAATTTATTTTTGAGCTGTTTTTGACCGTGACAGTTTTTGAACACCCACGCAAAGGACATTGATTGCTAGATAGATTTGCAAATAGAACTCCATGGCGCCACTAGACAATAGATAATAGCACTATATGAATTACACCGTTAGTCATATATCAGTGAATGCATATCTGCATGAACGCAGTAAGAATAACAAACACGTTTTTTAAGTTAAAGGAAAGAGGAGCAGCATTCAGGACACTTTTTTTTTTACCCAAGGAGCACATGTTGAATAATTTAGAAAACTTTAGGCATGTACAAGTATAGTATATGTAACGTCTTTCTATCTAATGCATTGAATAACGTGTGAGATAATCTTATCAGCTTCAAATCAAGATAAATTAAATGGTTGGCTCACATTCAATCCATTATTAATCAAGAAAAAAAGTGGGATTTTATGCTTAATTTGGAACTGTTAATTACTTTTAATTAAATTAAAGTGCCCTTATTATGGGTTATGATAAAATTTTCATTTTGGGAGTCCCAATAACAGGTTTACCTGCATGCAAAGTCAAAAAACACTTTCCTTTTCTTATAATGTACATTTATTTTTTTACCTTATTTGATCAATGACTCTCAAGCGATAGGTTCAACGATTCATTTTTTCAAATTTCTCCAGTGATTGGTCGATTTCATTTAAAGCAGTGTTTGTGAGCTTCTATTGCTACAAAAGCAGCAAAAGCGGCAAAGAATGAATGGGAATATTGTGTCTTTATGTAAGTTATTCAATGTTAACTTTATTTATGGAACTGTATAAATGTCAAATATTAATGTCAACCTCAAAACTGTGTTGTCATATTTTTGTATAGTTTGAAAGTCACTGCAGGAAGCTTTTTATGAGAGTGTGTTGCGAGATGTTCTTGACTATAAAGATTAAGCATTTCATTTGTGAACGAACAGGAGACAATAAAACAATTCACATTGTAAGTTGAGAGGCATGAGTGCACTAGATTTGATCAACACATGTCTTGAAATAGCACATTAACCCCATCCACTGCTGGATCAATTGTGTAGCTTGTTCTGCGGTCTGGATTCTCCACCTCATTTGTTGGCCTTCTCAGTCATGTCTCAGTATCAGCTACAAATTAAAGCTTGTGGTCGAATCAGCATGCCTGTGACGGCCAAGCTCAATGGTCCTCATCTAAATGCTGTTTTTGTCCCTTGACCCTTTGAAAAAAGAAAGAAATGGCTCTCATTTAGAGGGTTTCAGTGCAAGCGTGTCATCAGATCGTTTACATTTGCGCTTCCAATCAATCACAGCCTTAACATGTACTTAGAAACAGCATGCTAATGGAGACATGCCATAAGGAATATGTCCAAATTGCTCGTTTTACTTTATATGTAATGTTATGTGTGTTTCTGGCACAAGTTGTGATCTTGCTATCTTGATGTGATTTAGTATTTATCACAATTTAAAGAAATAGTTAAGTCTAAAATGAAATTTATGTCATCATTTACTCACTTTCATGCTGTTTCTGCATAATTTACACTGAATTTCCAGTTGTTGGGCAAGCATGAAAAACATATTCACTATTCCAAACTTTTGACTTTTATTTGCATATTTTTAAAATTATGTTTAGCCTGTCTTAGTATCCATTATTCACTGAAAATCTTAAATATTTCATATTTAATTAGTGCTTCATGCTTCATTTTAATTAGCGCTTCAGTATTATTGGCTTTAGAAAATTTGGAATATAATGTACATTTACAAGTCTATTTTTTAACTTTTTACTTTATGACGTTTTATGGTATCGCTTTGAATTTTTTGCTATTTTTGAAGCTTGAGATGTCTTGTCCCTCTTTACTTTCAGTGTGTGCCAAAAAAACAAACAAATAACAACAAAAAACAGCTAGGATATGCCAAGAAAGAATGTTTGGAACAACATGTGGGTGAGTAAATGATGACAAAATAAAAATAATAATAAAACAAATAGTGTAAAATGTTCCATTTAAAATGGCAATAAAAATATCAGGAATGTAACTTTCACTCCTTTGTCTGTTAGAAAGATCCTTTGTCTTGTACCAGGGGTAAAGGGCATTTCCAAAGGGCACAGAAGTGATAGAGGATCTGCTATTGACAGATCTTGATATAGAAAAAACCCATATCCGTGCATCACATCAATGTAGATCCAGCAGGTTTTGAGTCTGAAGCGTACGCTGTACTTGGTTTCAGATGAAAGAAAATATCCCTCTAACTGTGAAAAGAGAGCTGGTATATGAGAGCAGATTAAGGTGGAGCCGGGGTGGAGGAGGAGGGGTGGAGGGTGACCTGGAGATTGGGCTGATTGAAATACAGATAAGATATTAGACATGATCTGCGTCGACAAATCCTTGGCTTAAGTTGTTGACGTTACTTTTCAGGAAATAAAGTGAATTCAATCTCAGCAACCCTTGTGATTTTCGATCTGGAAAGCTCTTTGGAAATTATGCTTCCGGATATTCGAGCGGAAAGGTGTTAGCATCTTTTTCATTTGGGCACTGCTGAATTAATAAAGCGCAAACTGCGAGACTTGTCCACTGTGGCAGTCATGTTTTCATTCGTGCTCTTGCTCCTTGTAAAGCAGAACTTGGCTTTATCTCAAGGCAACTCTTGACATGTTCCCTCTCACGATTGCTCTGCTCACTCTGTAGAATGCTGCATAAATCACACCGTGTCCCATTTACATCCGTCTTTCTCAGCCGGTAGTTCAGAACCGAACGCCCCTCAATTCACCCTCCAAGACAGCCGGTCTGAACAGGAATCTGAGAGCGGTACTGAGGAGCACAGTGGAATCCATATGCACTTCAAAGATTAGACTGATCCGTGTTTTATGCTATGATTTTTCAAGTTTATATTGCTGCCAGTGTAGCGAGGTTTACCTACTTGTTAGTTTGTTTTTGCTCACTTCAAGGTTTGACCCAAACTTCTCTCTCTAGTAAAGTCTGGGGAATATTTCACCACAAAATCAAAAGAAAAAGAATATAAAGGAAACAAAGCTTACTCGCTTAAGAGTTTATGCAGTGTGGCATTTTGATAAATGAGCACATTCTCACCAAATTATCATTAGTGTAATGTGAAAAAAATCTTATTCTGATTGATTGAATCTCACTTTTTTTTCAGTAAATGATTTACACTGAATACCTAACCTACTCAATGTATGTGTATGTGTGTTTATCTTTTTTTTTTTCACATAATGTTTTTAGTGCAAGAAATCCTTTCACTAGTAGGCATATGTTTCTTTTTGGTGTGAAATATTGTCGTCTCATCATTGTTTTTGTTAAATGAGTCTTTTTTTGTGCCGTTATTGCTTAGAATACAACAAACACAATGAAGCTGTCTGTTCATTAAACCCAACGTTTGTTTCACTAAATTAGGACTATTTTAAAGAAGACACAAGTTTTGCTTGGGGATTCTGGGACTTTACAGTACACCCCATTGATTTCCACTCCTTTTCCAGCAGCTTTTGTACTTTGCACTGTCAAAGGCTTGAAACACATAGAGAATTACTCCTTTCCTAGACACAATGTGTGCTTGGTCCCGATTCCATGGTGATCCCTATGGGACTCCAACTGAGAAGTAAAAGCAGAACTCAAAAAACAACGCTTCCTCTACTCGTTCTCACTACAAACATCACTCAACCACACCAAGCACACAGTAGATATCGAAGTTTGCCATGTGAAGATTCAACAAATGTATTCAACTGTACCAAGTGTGAAAGAAAGTGTTGTTTAGCCTGGGTCTGATATAGAAAAAGCTCCACAACTTACGAGTATTGAGTCCCATGAAGACCTGTGATAACTTAATGGCATTTTTGCCAGATAAAATCACATTTTTGTTTAAATAAACTTAATAAATCGGGAGTTTTGTACAAGCTAGAAGAGATGAATATAGATTAATGTGAGGTGGATGATTTGAGGCAGATTTTGACATTAATTACTCACCCTCATGTCGTGTTTTTTTTTTACCATCCAATTGCCAACCTCCTGATGGGTAATTTTATTATGTATTCATTTGTTGGTGTTTATTGGTGTTTAAATTGCAAGTAATTCACTGAATTAAGCCTGAAATTCGAAAGTAAGAAACTGAAATAGTGCCTTGTAAATATAATCCAATAATTAAAAAAAATAAATAAATAAAAATGGTTACATTGTACTAGCTGAAAACAATTTTACAGTAAAAAACAAGCCAGGCGCCAAAAAGAACTGAATCAAAATTGAAATACTGAGACATTATGGCAGCACTCTGCATTTTAACTCAGTCAACTATTACTAGAACTTTACCAGAGTGGAGGATCTTTGAATCAAACTAAGCACCTCATTTTTTTTGTGTTCCTTGCAGAGTGAAGAACGAGAAACCACAGAGAGGCCTCCATACCTTCGTGATTGGATGTGAGTTGACTTTGACCGTACCAAAGTGAAGATGAAGTTGCTATGGAAACTGCTGGTTCTGCAGTCATTCCTGGGGTGCCTTGCAGGTAAAAGTATCTTATTAAGAACTTTTGATGCGTGCATGGCAGCTCCTCTTTGTGAAGTCTGGTTCCATATTTCTATGTATATAGGCCAAGGGACTGTCTGGAAAAATGTCACAGAGACTGCAACCGTCTCAGATGCAATTTATATTAGGCCTAATCATTAAAAAGGAAAAAAGAAAAGTTAAAAGGAGAGCAATTGTTAAAGTAAATAACGGGATACAGTGGACAGATCCGAGACGGAGGACTGTTGGCTGTTTGCTTCACAGTTTTGAATATAAATTAGATGATCATCTTGCAAGATAGGATACTAAGATGAAAAATATTAATTTGAATGTACTGATAGCAAAGAATGTGAGATTTAATCAAGAAGAGGGAGAAATCCAAATCTTTATTCTTTGTCAGACTGATATAATTTATAGCAGTCTGAAATTAAATTCTGGGGGACGCTACTGACCCAGAGGTGCTCTGTGCTGCACAACTGAAAATGACTTGTTACAAAAAGCCAATTACTGAGTGTTACTTTGAGAAAAACAGAGCTAAAGAAGTGTGATATTGAGCTCTCGTCTTATCAGTGTTAAATTATGGCTGATTAATTGACTGACTGATTGATCGATTGATTGTTTGATAGGGTTTCAATGCTTTTTTTTTCTTTGCTTTTTTTTTTTTTTTTTTTACAGTTTTTTATTTCAGTCATAGTTTTTGTATTTTGCTGCCCGTTTCATTTAAAACGAGCCAAACATGTATTAAATTAAATGTAATTGGTGTGTAATTTGGTTCAAGTTAACCTGTGCCTTTTCTATATATATATATATATATATATACACAGCAAATAGCAGTTATCTTGTGATTAAGATTTGAATTTGTCTAAGTGAACTGTATTTTCATTTCATTTTTTAAATATCACTGGCAAATGTTTTCATTGCTTACTGTGTTTCGTGAGGTGGATGATTTGAGGGAAATACGACAGAAATTGTTCCCCAGTGACTTTTTAGTCAACACCAACTAGTTACAAACCTATAAAAAAGTTAATATCGTGCGATGCCATTGAAGTCAATGATCCTTCCCACTCACAGTGTTTTAAAAGAGGAAATTAGGGCTGTAGGGAAGTAAAACTCACCCCCCATCATCAATCTATAAAGCCTTTGTTATTAATTAATGTACAAAGAGGGGAAATGGTGATATGCATGGATTCACACTTCATATCTTGAATTTAATTTATTTAATTAAGGAACAATTAAGGTGACTATTATCTCTATTAATACTTTCTTTTTTACCTGAGGGCTCTTTTACATCAATCATAATCTGATTCGGAGAAGTGGTTTTATTCTCATACTTAACACTGTCTGTGTGAAATTAGCACTTTTTACCTTCTTTTAAGTATTTAATCAACTTGTGAGATGATGTCCTGTTTATTATCTACTGTACACATTTAAGGAATGTAAGATCCACAGTTGCCACCAAATATGAATCATGAATATGTATCTTTTAAAGCTGTAGTGTATATAATAACCCATGACAACATTGAAAATTCAGTCGCAACTTTTCAGCTGCTGAAAGGAGCAGAATAAATTCCATGAAAATTCTCTGAACTTCACTTTCAATGTTGTCATGATGTGTATTTAAAGACTGAAGTTCCCTTTCAAAAGGAAATTCACTCACCTCATGCGAGACTTCTTTTCTTCCACACTGGCCGCTCTTTTCCATGCAATTACAATGAATGTGAATGACATGAGGTTGAGTAAATAGTGACAGAATCTTCAGTTATGGGTGAACTATTGCTTTCATCTGTTCGGTTACATTATCTCCCAACACGTGCTTGGATCAGAGAAGACACTGTGTTTGGTGGTACTTGACTTTCTTGCACTGAGGGATCTTTGTTCTTGCCTTGTATTTTCAGTTTGTAGTGGGTGGCACTGGTTGTTGTAGCGTTGTACTCCCTTTTAATGCCGAACTGACAGGAAAGGTCGTGCAACCTGCCGAACAGCAGAGACGAGGAGGGTTTGCCCCTGAAAAGACAAGGTTTGGCAGGGCGACTGCTCAGAATGCTGAGAGGGGACTGCAATGATCTCCATCCCCTGCTAGGCATCTTCCTTTGTTCTCTCACAGCAGTGCGTAGTGACAGGGGCGAGCTGTCTGCTACACACACACACACACACACGTCACTCCACCCTGATCGCCCACCCAGTTAGCATGTGATTACCTTAGCATCACACACACTTCAAGCAAACACACGCTGCATTCTGATTCCCTGTCTGTTTCTCTTGTTCTCATTGACTCAGGGCTAAGGCTCATTATTTTAGATTTGGGTTTCAACACGCTGTCATGATTCAAGGAACACTTCAAGCAACATGATTTCTCTTTCTGGCAGACAATATCACCTGAAAGTGAAAATTTGGTCATTATTTACTTGTCTTCATGTCTTTGCAAACCTGTATGAATTTCTTTTTTGTTCAAACAATGGCAATATGTCAGATTTTGGGAAGAACATTCCTCAAAATATCTTCTTTTGAATTTATTTTATTTTTGTATTTTTTTTTACTCACCCTCATGTCATTCCAAACTTGTATGCTTTTTTTTTTTTTGCACACACAAGAGTCAGTTGTGTCCAGTGTTGATCAGAACGTTATTTAAAAGATCTTCTTTTTCTGCAAAAAAAAGTAATGACAAAAATTATGTGAACTGTCAGTTTCTTCATACGACATAATAATAATTGTGGACAACATTAAGAAAATAATTTATTTCATCATGAGTTTTTCTCCCCATTTTCAATTGCTTTACTTCAGTGGTAGGTTAGAATTTTGTACATTTTTTGAATGAAAGATCAACAGGATAAACAATGCAGATTTATTTTCACAGCCACCTTTGCTCAGATTTACCAAGGGTGCTAATATTAGTGGAGGGCACTGTATATCAGGGTATTAGTATGAATGTTAAGTCTATTTATTTTTTCTGGAAATCCAGTGAAAAATAAGCTGTGTATTAAACAATCACATGGTAAAGTCTTTTTTGATAATCAAGTGAATTAACCACTTTATCTCATTTTATTAGGAAAAAAGGTTTGGCATAAGTGGAACATTCACATGATGCAACACTTCATTTAAAAACAAAATACTTAAACTAAAACTAATATTTAAATAAATTGCATCTTGCTCTCTATTCCCAAATTACTTTTCTTTTCATCACTTTTACAATTTATTCATAATTTCCTACACATAATACACACACACACACACATATATATATATATATATATATATATATATATATACACACACCCATGTAAGAACAACAAAACTAGCAAGTTTGACACATTTTTACCCTCATCCCTCACCTTAATTCCCCTATTCTGTGCCATTTGATGTATCCATCTGAGACGCCATCTGAAAGACACAAAGTGACATTGTAGCATTCCACTGAGGTAAATCAAAACAGAAAATGATGCAATGAAAGGAAACTGGAGAAGGCGTGGAGAATGTAGCTAAATCGTGATTTGGTTTTACATATGAGCAGGTGAGTTGAACTTAAAAGTTTCTTGCTGTCAGTGGCTTAGTTGAAGCATGTGTGAAGGAAGTTCAATACTTAAGCCTTACAAACAAACCACTTGGCATTTTCCCTTACCAGCTGAGCTGTTGCATTTGCCCACTTTTTTGTCTTTGATTACAAATTTCTTCCAGACAGCTAAGTGCTCTTTGCCAACCGCTGCTAACAGGCAGCAAGATTTTTGCAAACAAAAAGAATACAATTCCTAATTCCTGAGCCATTTCAGTTCAGTTCTGGGGGGAAAAAAATGAAATATGTTTTTTGTTCATTTCAGATATGTATGACTTTCCCTATGCACCAAAAATTATTATTAAAAAGGTTTTTTTTTCCAAAAAGAACCTTTAACAACTTTATTTTACACAAAATTAATTTCTTTATTTCTTTTTTTAAGCGCAATGAATATTATTTTATATTATGAAAATGGAAAAGAACTGATGCCATTAAGTGCTAAATTTGACTTTTACTACTTTTCACGAATTCGCACTTCTTCATTAAATTAAATAAGCAAATTTGGCGTGCTGTCCTGGGAGCGAGCCGTGAGAAGGGGAGGATGGTGGGACGAATCATGCGTAACTACATACCGAGATGAGTGAGACGCCGGTATTTATGCCGAGGCGGATAATTTAAATTAGGAATTATTAATAGGCTAGAGGGTGATGATACTAATGAGCGTCAATGGGTACCGGCTGTGCAGACATTCAGCGTGCTCTTCCTGAAACTATGTTAAAACATGCCTTATTTAAATTTGACTTGAGAATTTGAAAAGGATAAAATGCTTAAAAAGTTTTTCACTGGAAACTTAACCTCTGTGTCTCTCAAATGTCTTTCATGCATTTTTAATATCATTTAATATAATAATATATCGGTATATTAGATTTAAAATGTACACATATAGTCTCTGAATTAACCATGGGGTTATCGTAGTACTTTCCTACAATTTTCTGTCTCTAACGGGCTGCCAGTAGACATGTGTGTAAAATAATTGAAGTGCATCTTCTTTTCTGATTAATTTGGGGGTTAGATCGTTCCGATACAGCAATCAGCTCAGACACAGTCTTTGTTCCCGTGCTTTTATTTTGTATGCCTGGTTTATATAGACCACTCACAGGTGAAAAGGCAGACAGCGGGACCCAGAAACCCATCATTTGGTGACCAAGTTATTCATGGCTTGTAAAGGCGAGGCCCAGTGGGGATTCTGTAAACAGCATTTTCACAAAACAATTTTTGCTTTCCGTGAGGTGTTATGTTCTAAGAAGCGCTGTCTGCCCGACCTACCGCTGGCACGGTGCATACAAATGCTAATAGAACACCAAATGACTCGCCTCCACGACTCTCTATATTGAAAAACTATGCAATCACATTGTGTGATCTTTTTCTTCAAAGCTGTTGGTGTGCAGATCTAGAGCGTGCGTATATCCCGACTGTTTGTCTTTCTACTAGCAAGAAATAGCGCAGTCATTGAGCTGTGTATCGTATGTTATCACATTTCACACCACATATTCCACACGCCTCTGTGCTTGTGAATATCAATTGGTAATATGAATCTTAATTGGTTTGCGTGCATGTAGATGTGTATGCGTGTATTTGTGTGTGCTCTACCTGAGTCTATACCAGGTGGAATACATGTTCGGTTTTTCGTGTGTGGGGAGGATTTGTAGCTTTATCTGTTGTCTTCATTAGTATCATAGACAAAAGCTCTTATTATATTGCATAGCACAGACCGGAATTATTCTTTTTTTGCTCAAGTTTTTTTGTTAGGTTGTGGACATGACCTTTTAAATGTGGCCCGTATCAAACAGGCAACAGTGTGACCTGCATGCAAAAACTCCACTGAATTGTCCATGTGTTGTTTTGTGGTCAGAAATGTTTTATTATATTTTCTTTTTAAATAAGTGTATACTTTTATTTAACAAAGGTGCATCAAATTGACCAAAACCTATATTGAGAACATCATCATTTTACACACACACACACACACACACACACACACAAAAATATATATATATATATAAATATATATATATATATAAATATATATATAAATGTTTGAAAGGAAGAATTCTTTTGAATTGAAGATGTTTTGATAATAGAATGATGAAACTATGAGTAACCACTGTACTGACATCAGTAATTTGTTCTAGTGACACTTCGTGTTTTTATGCATCAGAGGTTTGATCGCCTGTGCCCAGATTAGTGGGTTGAGTCCACATGGTATAAGCTTTATTGATCTCCAAAGATAGAACTGAGAGTTACGTGAGAAAGAATAAATCCTGTGTCTGTTTGATGTGAGAGTAATTTGAGGTGCTATAGCTTTTTCAAGCCCATTGGTTGGTTAGAAGTCTGGTTTGATTTCTTGTAATTGATTGATTTAGTCGTTACCAGTGTAGGGGAGTTGTGATGTAGCAGTATGTAACGTGATGTAAGCTGTCTTCAGAATATATATATTTTTTAGAGTTACTTTTTCTTGTATTGAGACAAATAAAAATAAAAAAATTCTGTATTCAATTGTTTAGTGTGTAAAGAATTAGTCAGATTAAGATTACATATATATAAATTTGTTTGTTTTAAATGATTAGATTCACTTATTTCTTTATATCTGGGTTATATTTATCTGTTTATTTTTTTTAAGGTTAATACTTTTATTCAACAAGGATGAGTTAAATCGAAGAAAAGTATAACTAAAGACTTAGTTTTACAGGTTCCAAAAAATATTAAGCATCACAACTGTTTCGATCATTGATAACAAATGAATG
>JAUCMS010000105.1:16648170-16683810 GCA_032357445.1 Enteromius radiatus
TTGACTCCAGCCCACAAAGAATCGGAATTGAGAATCGAAAAGAACCGAAATCGAAAGGAAGAATCAGAATCGGAATCAGAATCGTTCAAATCAAAACGATGCCCAACCCTAATTGTATATATATATATATATATATATACTTTTCCTTAAAAGCTTCATAACATTACAATTCTTTCTTTTTGTTTTGTCTTGGACATGAAGGGTTTCCTTTTTTTTTAACTAAACAACTCATTTTCAGGTTATTTTTCATTATTTGCTTCATCCAGGAATCATTTTGTACTTTGGGAGTTTGCTGTGTATATGATAAGCATATGGACTGTCCACCCACCAGATGACTAAACAGAGAAAGAGCGAGAGAGGGGTAAAGTGAGGGTGAACAAAATCAAAGGTGTCACTGAGGCACGAGAATTCTATGCAAATAAATCCCAACATTTGGTCCCATGCAAATCCCTTGTCACCCCTGAAACAAATTGAAGTCATCAAACAGATTCCTGTGCCAAGCTCCTCTGTAGTGAAAATATGGTTGTCACTCATCCAAAAAATCCCAGCTCATGTCTTTATATTTCCTGTGATTTCTTATTGTGCCTCTTTGTGGTATTTTGAGGGCAGGTTTACACAGCTGCCTGTAGTGAGAGATTGGGATGTGGGATCTGTGTGGTTTTGCTTGCTGATTTGCTTTACGTATTTGTTGCTGTTTCTTTGAGCCTGTGGCTGGGAGATGCTGCTTTCATGCAGATCAGAGGGCCACTTTCTCCAGACAAGTTTCTGTGTCTCATGGGAAGGCCAATAGACTTTGCCTCTGGCAAGTGTTGCTCACAGGCAGAGACCTGGAACTTCGAAACAATATCCCGACAGAGGAGAGGAAGGGGTTGTAGAAGAAACAGAGGTCAAAAAGAGCACTTTGTCATCCAGTTGGAAGATATGATGTTTGTTCTTTCTTCTGTGCCAGTCTTAGAAACAAACATTAAAAGGAGAGCTGTGTACTGCACCACAACTAGAGAAGTAGACCAAGATAACTTTGTGAAGAAAAGAACGGACAGCACTGGAAAAAGTTCACTTACAGTAACAACAGGTCTAGCATTTTTGTAAAAATGTTTTGCACTTTTTGCAATTTGTGACATTATTGAAATATATGTATATATTTTAATTAATTTTGTCTATTTTTTTTTTCTCAGTGCTGATTCTCATTATATTCTCACTAGTTTAATACAATAATTGTGTAGTACAAATAGTAATATTAATTGTCCAAAATATTCCAAGTCCAAAATATTGGCTTTCTTAAGGCCAATGTAGTGAAATATCATGTAGTAATAATTATTCTTTTTAATACTTGTTTTACTATTATGTATACACTATTGTAGTATTCATTCATATTATAAATGAATTTATTTTCATATTTTTAGTTTTCATTTTAATTTATCTTTTAGTAATTAGTAATTCAGTAATTATTCGCTCTTTTGTTTGCTTATATCATGTGATTTTAGTTTATTTCACTGACAATATATTATTATTAGTAATATATATATATATATATATATATATATATATATACATAAATACTTTAGGTGTATTGTACTTTTTAATTTTGTATTTTGTTTTGTTGTGTTGATGAGCAGTTTATGAAATTTCTTTCTTTGTTTTAAAAGGCACATTTTACATTTAGGATTACCGAAGGGTTAAAGGTAAATTCTGACAGGTACAGTAAGTCAGACTGAAATCTGAATGGTCCTTTCCTGGAAAAGCAATATGCATTTATTCAAAGCAGCATAAAGCATCCACCATGATTATTTCCATTCTTTCCGCCTCTCAATATTTAATATAGATCCTATCCACATGTGGCTGGAAGTACTCATATCTATATCTTTTTCTTTCCATTATCATTTATCAACCCAAAGATGGATATTCCCCTTTGGCGCCGGACTAGCCCCATCTCACAGAACCCCATTCACTCTAATGGCTCCCGCAGAGCATGAACAATACGGGCAGCGTTTCCATCGTTCCCTGACCTTGAACCAATTTATATAGCTTTCTGTCGCTCCCTTCCCGCAAATGCATGATCAGATGTGTTGGAGGCCTCATCGAGCATGGAGGAATACGTTTTCTCGAAAGTTCACCAGGGCACGCCGTGTGTCGTCTGCCACGGTTGGATTTACAGATATAAAAAGAGCAGACCATATCTCCAAGTTTAGCTTTTTCCAAACCCAAGGGAGAACAAGCACACAATTGGCTTCAAGTCTGGGGTCTAAACAGACTTATCTGCCCATATCTATACGAGCTGAGCGTGGAAAAGCTGCTCTGCCCGTGGCTTATGGTGTGCGGAAATTAATGCAATAGATTTTGGATTTTCTAAAGAAGGTTTTGCCTTGTCTGCTCGTTGTAATTTATTCTCTATTCACATCGTGGTTTGTGGTGAGATCTGTACATTCGCATGGTCACCTGGTCACAGAGATTGCGGTTTGTGTATTTGGAATTGGATTTTAAAAGTTTAAAGCTTGTAAGCTCTAATGGCTTTCCTTTAAAAGACACACTGAAGTCTCTAGCAATGTATGTGTTTTCAATAAAACGGATTACAATTTCCTGCGAGTCTGAAGTTGAAGTAACTACAGAAAGCAGCCGTTTGTCTTCAATACGAGAGACAAGTCCTCTCAGTATGATGCTCTGACCTTAAGACATCCCTTTTTTACCATAATAGTTTCTTTTATCCTTATGAGTAAGACTTGAATCTTCAAATCCACACTCAGACAAAGTTTTGGACTTGGTGCTCAATTGATCGATTTCGGCGCTTTGCTTGATTTCAAGTCGTGGCATATAAGGTCACCGTCACCACGCAGGCTGTGTTACAATTGTGAAGGTAAAGGTACTGTATGTTGTCATGGTGACAGACACTGCAATGAATTGAATACAAAAGTGTGGCATTCGGCATTATACGAGCACTCTTAAAGTTTGACATTCTTGAGATGTCTGACACTTGTCATTTAGCGACGGCATGATGAACATGTGAATAGAGAATGTCAGTCTTCAGTAAATCGGTAGTCTAGAAATATGCACGTAAGCATGCAGTTTTCTGTATTTAATATGTTAAACTATTTCTATTTAGCCATTGGAAACCTATTTCAGTTATGGTTGTTTCGTCTCTACGTTCAGCTCAATCCAGGCTATTTTTAAACAGGTGCACCTGTTCGGGAATTGCAGCATTTGTTATTGTAATGATTGATATTACTAATAAATGTAAATACTATAATGATATTAACTGTCAGTTTATAAATGCAATAAGCCACTCGAGACTATGGTTTACAGTGGTTTTATCACAGGATCACTTGTGAGTTTTATTTGAATTTTAGTCATTTTGTTTTGTGTTTTGGTCATTTCAAGTTTATCCAATGATGTCACATGGACTCTTTTATTGGTGTTTTTATTACGTTTCTGGATCTGGATCATTTCAGTTGTATTGCTTTCTATGGAGGGACAGATGGCTCTCTGGTGTCATCGAAAATATCTTCTTTTGCATTCCAAAGATGAACGAAGGTCTTACAGGTTTGAAACTACATGAGGGTGAGTAATTAATGACATATTTTTTATTTTTGGGTGAACTAACACTTTAACTAGCTGAAATATTTATTGAATTATTTTTGTCACATAATATGTTAACTGTCTTATAACACACATAACATGGTATTGTGTGTTTTGTGTCCAAGAACAAACATAGTATAATTCCTATAAAAGCATGTTTCGGTACAGTTTTGTAGCTTTTTGCATTATTTAATGTTTGTTTGCATCATCAAAAATAATTGGTGTAGCTCATGAGACTCTTAATATTGCGTTTCTTGCTCCAATACATCTCTTGTCATTAATAAAAGCAGCTATAGCTGAGACTTAGAAACCTTTAATCTGATCATTACAAAGAGTAGCGCAATGTTAAAATTAATTAATAGCTCATTAATCAAACACAAACTAGTCTTAGCAGCTGCCGCTACTGATTTTGCTCATTATCATGCGTAGTTTGTTATATATTTTGACTGTCAGGAGCACTTGAGAAGTGAATTATTTCAGCTGAATTATTGACAGCCCATGATTTAGCCACACAGCGGAACTAATACTCTCAGGAGCAGATTTATGAAAGCCTTCAATACATGTTGGAATTTTTGCTCATGAATTTTCAGGGGCTTGATCAATGATTGGAGCGTGTCAAGAGCCCTGAACCAATCGCTGGTCCTCTTGCTCTGCATTGATCCAGTATTGCAGTCTGCATGCTGACAATGTCCCAGTAAATTATGTGTCACAGAAGAGAACAGAGTTGAACAGGGTAGAAATGGCAATGAGATATTCCCATCAAGAATCGTGTTATTACTCTCATTAATGCCTTGTTTTTTATATTGCAAGCTGCCCTCAAAACACATATGCCAATTAGACACTAATAAATAAATGTGCTGAAAAACAAATAGACAAACAAATGAATAGTTGGCTGTCATTTAACTTTAAACTAAACTTTAACAACAAAGGTCATGTGACAGTAACATGGCAAATATAGTACATCCGAAATGTCATGAATGGTACCCATATTTATAGAACGTATAGTGCCATTGAAATTTTATTTTGCAAAACAAATTTAACTTAAGTGTGTTATGTATCCATTTTAATTGTTATATTAAATTTTAGAAATCAAAAAGCATGTCTAATAAATTGAAATTTAAAGGGTCCTACTAAATATTTTATTTATTCCTAGGTTCTGTTTTTCCCAAATTCAGTTTTTCATTGTATTTTTTCAGATTTTTCTTTAAGATGTTAATAATGAAACCGCATTAAAATCTTAAAGGTGACATAATATGAAAATCTGAATTGTTCAAGCTAAGCAGAGTCGTTAGCTGCACTGACAAACACAGAACTCTATTTAGATTCCCTATAAACATGCGAAAAAAAAAAAAATTCAGCTGTTTATCGTCACAGACATATCCGACTGTTTGTTTGTTTTTTTCCTTTTTTTAACTTGTGTGTTTTTACTTGTATTTGTGAGTTTAAGCACAGTAATACATGAAAGAAAAGTAACTTTAGTATTCACATGCCATGTGACAGCCGCTTTCTCTACACGATTTTAGTGCAATAGAAACAGAGTATCTGACATACAAGCTGTAAAGGCACAGCCCTATTCTGGAAAAAGTAGCC
The DNA here is from genome assembly GCA_032357445.1 of Enteromius radiatus. NCBI lineage: Eukaryota > Metazoa > Chordata > Actinopteri > Cypriniformes > Cyprinidae > Enteromius > Enteromius radiatus. The sequence goes on from JAUCMS010000105.1 coordinate 16,653,331, forward strand.
TGGGCCCGCCCATACATCCTGTGACGCCACAGTCAATTTCGTGAGCAAAGTCAGTCTGGCCAAGCTGCCGTTTTAGAGCATTTCTGTTCCCAAAAAAATGGGAACCAATGAGAAACGAGCTCCCCCCCTCCCGGCACCAGAGAGGCGGGTGTAGCGCGATGACGCAGTAGTTCTGCGATCGGAGACCATACTAGCATTCAAAGCTGGCGTGTACCAAGCAGCAACAATCGTTCGACTCTGCTGCTGCAGCTGTTTTGAGAAATTTTCATGACATGTTTACGGAGCAGAAGTAATTAAAGTAAGTAATTACTGCTTTAATGAAGCTAGCTACAATTGCTTACCGTGACTTCAGATTCCGTCACTATGCATACATCATCGGAATGAGTGTTCTGATTGGTTGTAGATTCGTCCAGTAGTATACAGAGGCATTTGATGGACACAGGTTAAGCCGTAGTTAGGCAGCTTGTCAGACTAAGCTCCTATGAGCTTTATAGTCGCGGAAGCCAGGCTAGCGGTGAACAGCAGCTCATTTGCATTTAAAGAGGCATGCACAAAAACTGCTTCCAGTCAAAATAGGTATTTTCAAAATTATACAATGAAATGATCTGTGGGGTATTTCACAGACACATGAATTCTGTTTTTATGACTCGATTCTGCAATCCATCCTGTGTTTCCTATTTCTCCCTTTTTTATCTTAAATCACTGTAAACCTCCAAACATGAGTTGAGAGGAAATGAGATAAGAGAAACTTGCAACATTTTGTCATGTTTTTGCTCTTTTTTCCCATTGCTATTTGCCTCAGAGGAGACAAGAGAGCAGTGGATTTATTGATTTATTTACTATATATTGCACTATAAACATGCAATTTCTTTTCCAGCTGTTTATTGTCACAGGCATAACCGACTGTTTTTTTTGTTTTTTTCCTTTTTTTTTTTTACTTGTGTGTATTTGAGATACAAGCTGTAAACCTGTACAACCTATTTTGTAAAAAGGGGCGGTGAATAGCAGCTCATTTGCATTTAAAGACACATGCACACAAACAGCGTGTTTCTGCTTTCACTCAAAATATGTATTTTCAAAATTATATAAGAAATGATCTGTGGGGTATTTCACAGACACATGAAACTCTGGATACACCTGAGACTTATATTGCATATTGTAAAAGGGGGCATAATAGGTCTCCTTAAAAATTTGGCATTTTATAGTAAATTCTGTTTTTATGACTCGATTCTGCCATTCATCTTGTGTTTCCAATTTCTCCTTGCAAAAAAGTTGCAACCTTTTGTCTTGTTATTGCTCTTTTTTCCCATTGCTATTTGCACCCACGGTTGTCCAATAGATGCAGTAACCTTTTGGTGGTCAACGGCATCTGATCTACGCCACCCCATGTCCCGTTGCCAGGCCAACAGTGGCAGTGCCCTATTAGCACAGCCCTGCGGACTCCTCAAAAAGAGCATCTAGCGGAGTACAGCTGCCGCCGTGATACAGCGCTGTCCCGATCCTCGTCCATGTTTGCATTTCTGCAACCTCAGCCTCAGTCTCTCCAGCTGGTCTTTGAAGGAGACCAGAACCCCCAAGTAATCAATTTTTAGTGAGACACTCCAGCGCCTGTGATATTTCAAGTACCTCCTGACTTTGTGAAAAATAATCTTGCGCAGGATGACGTCTTAATACCGGGCCGCTCGGCTTCCTGCAAGTGACTGCATTAAAGCTTTCATTAGCTTTCATTGCAGTTCATTGATGACAGTATTAGCGGGGAGCTGACTTCTTGTTGATGAAAGCCAAGACTGTTTCTGAGTAACAGAAGCCCTTGTTTCGCTCCAGGTGGACTCACCTGCTCTATCTCTGGGGACGCAATTATTCTTCTCGTGGCTGCATGAAGACGCACGCATCCCTAGATGGCTGCGAAGGCAAGCCCTTGCTAATTGGTGATGTCAGCGATTCACCGCTGTCCCTGTTTTCTTTCCTACTGCTCTCTGTTTTGTTTTTTTTTTACTTTTTTTTTTTTTGTTTCCCTTTTCTGGCACCTGCTTCATTTTGTTGTTGGTTGAGCTTGCTTGACATTTTCTCCTGCATATGCATATATCGATAAATGTTTTATTCATGGAAACTGAGAATGAAAGTTCCTACTGTAGCTCTCTCTGACTTTCCCCTAACGCTCGTAACATGTTTGCCAGAACAAGCTGAGATGTTTTTGAGGAGCTAATGTAATTCAATGAGGAAAAATATGAGAGAGACTAAAGTTTAATCCCTGTCGTGTTTCATTTGTCTTTCTTGACACTGCCTGGATCTTTTAATGAGCATGCGTTGTTAATTGACTGCCTGGGATATGCAGTTGATCGCAACACATGCTGGTTGAAGAACAGGAGGTGCACTCTTGCAGTTTTGAACCCACTATTCATCCCTAAGGATGCACGCACCTGTTCTTGAATAATTGTGCTGGTGCCATCGTTTAATTCCACTTTAAAGATCTTGGTTTTAATTAAAGTGTTAACTTTGTTTCTTTCCTGTGTTAACCTCAGATGGCTAGGAAGTTCTCATAGAAATCTCTTGTAGGTACTAGTGGTGTTGTTATTCATTGCTGTATGTTGTCATGGAGCGAGACATGATGCAAGGCTTGTGAAATATGTCTCATGCCTTGTGTCATATGTCCTCTGGATATATTCCATTTGTGTTTGTACAGGTGATTGGCCCCTCTGCATCCAACATCAACAGTAACATATGACAATATAACACACCAGTGTCAAACATGCAGAATATTTTTAGAGCTCTCCCTCTGGTATTGTGTGCATACTGGCTGAAGAAATCCCTTATGGATTGAAAAGTGTTTTTGATAAATACTTTCTTTTGTCCCAGTTATTGGATTTGCCCAAATAGTGTAAACGTTGTGTCTGTGGTGCATTAAAAACTCTTGTGTTTTGTGGTTTGATAGGTTTTATGGGAACCCTTACTATGAAAAAACATTAAAAAAAACAAATAAATAAATGGCTTTCTTTTGAATTTGTTTATTTATTGAACTAAAATAAATAAATAGAATATTCACAGTATAGTCATATGTCATCACAACAATAAATTAGATTGTTTAAATATAAAATCTTCAATTTTCAATTTTAATATTATTTCATTATATTACTGTTTTACTGTGGATCCTACCAAACTTATGAATGGTGGTGTATATATATTCAAATTATTGAATTAATTATTCTATTAGTTTTTGTTATATTTCCATTTTTAAATTATTTTAGTGGCTTTTCATTCTTTTTCTTTTTTATTTGATATCGTAGTCAAGATCTGACACAAAAAATAGTACTGAACATAGAACTTTTTTGTTCTTGCATGGAAAAGATCTACATTTCTTCAAGTCGTTTGTTCTTTAATTGTGTAAATATAAACCAGTAAAGAGTGCATTTTGATTTCAGTAGTATTTTATATCCTAAAAACCTCCTCATATTTTGCCAAACAGGTTTTGTAAATCCAGACAGTGTTTTTGGAGCAGTGTTTATCAGCAGGGACAGAGGAAATGCACCGCGGTGTCTCTGACACTGAAATAAGGGGCTGTCATTGTCATGTCACAGGCAGAATTAGTGGAGATAGTTAGAGCCACGATGAAGTATCTGTCTGCGTGATGGGAAGAAAAACAAGCCCAATTAAAGCACCCGGGGCCTAGAGAGCAGCCGTACAGGTGGCAGCAATCCACACACACTCACCTTGCTCTTTTTATCTTTTAGTTTTATGCACTGTGGGTAAAATTCTACTGTGTTAATGTGTAGACAACTGTTCAAGCTTGCTCACACACACACACACACCCAATCCAACAAAGTGAAAATGAAGGTTGCAAAATAAGGCACTTAGTACCGAATTCGTTCTTTGCCAGTGTGGTAAGTATCCACTTACCCCTGAAAGACCCATCAGTTCTTGCAGAAGGGATGGTGAATAGTGACTGACACGTAATTTTGAGATGAAACAGAACATAAGAGCTTGTTATCTTTTTGATATTTGATCACATTACAAACTTTTCACTTGAAAAATGTTTTTACAGATTTGTATTTACAGATTTTTTTTTTACATATGTTCCCAGATGATGTAGATTTCGAAAGAGATGGTCACTTGATTTCAGTTAGCAAAATGGTGCGATGGCCCCTTTAATCTCTGATGTGGCGCTGTGTCCCTCATCCGAGATGCCCACTGTGAATGACGATCCTGCCATAACCAGGGCATAGTCTATAAAGTCCGTGAGACTGCAATCAAAGTCGGCTCATTTAGTCCCCAACACAAAATAATTCCTTCAAAATTAGGTCGTCAAATGGCTCTACCTTGTTTTAGGTTGAGTAGTTGTTCTGCTGAGCTCTTAATTTGCTGTAGCCCTCTGAGAAAACTGCTGGATCCTATTTTGGCGAACTCTTCTGTCATGAATTGCGGCGGAGACGTGCGGATCCAGATGCAGTGCTTTATTCAGAGTAAACTGGCAGGGTCGGTACACAGGCAAACAAACAACGGAGGCAAGGCAGAGTCATGGTCGGGGTACACAGGAAGATGGTAGGCAGGCAGAAAACAATCACAGAAATGGGATGAACAGACAGAGATCAAACAAACACGAAATCAAGACTGCACAGAATTGTTTGTGAATGTGGTTTATATGCGGAAGGGAATGGGTGTGGTGATGAGGAAAAGCTGGTGACAACTTTCTAAACATAACAGATTATTTTGTACTACACACTGTCAGTGTAGTACAAAATAATCTGTTATGTTTAGAAAGTTATTTGATAGAAATGTTGGAACTGACAGCCTTTTTAAGTTATAGTGTTGTTGATTTTATTTTATTTTCAATCCAAATAGTTTTTCAGATTTTCATATGGAGTGAGCTGATTCGCAATTTCATTTTTGCGTATCCAGAAGAAATGTAGAAATATATTTGTAATATATTAACTATTGGATTTGGGGGGGGGGCTATCTGAGCTACAAAGCACATTTACATGGCTTATGGCAAAAACATTATGCAACCAAGCTGCCTAAGAAGAAATAATGTTTTAGAAAAGACTCCAGGAAAAAGAAAATCCAACATTTTGCTCCTTTAAAGAAGCTTAAAATATATCTCTCGCTTTGTCTCCTGCAAGCAATACAGGCTCTTAAACCAGAAAGCATTTTCCAGTAAATGTATTTAAATGTATTTCGCAGAATAGAACCTAAAGAAAAAAGGTTACGCTTTTCCCCACATTTATTGCTTGTTTAAATAATGTTTTGAATATCGTTTAAGATGCTTGTATTTATTAGATGTGCTGACCACGATATGACCACCCCCTGCCACTGCTCCTTTTTTTTCTGTTATTTTGAAGCTGAAACACCTGCGGAAGTTCTTGGGAGAAAGTGCTCATTCCTGCTGCTTGTTAGAGCATCTGATGACCTTTAGAGCTTTTAATGGCTGCTTCAGACTAAGTTAGTCTCAGCTCTACTTCATCGGGTTTTTTTACCTTTGCTTTTGCACAATTTGCTAGATTAGTTGATCAGAGCTCCAGTGAGGTGAAGTGCAATATTAAATGAGTTTTCTTTCCACAGTGCCAGCAAACATGCAATAAACAACAACATGTAAAATATACGGTACAAATGTAATCAACTAATGCTGTAGGTGTAAAATTATAGAAAATAAAAGCTTAATTTTTCCAATAAGAAAGGAAACTGAAACCGTAACTGTAGCATTATTAACTTTACCCATGTGTCTTCAGATTTCTGTTTATATTCTGTTAGTTTTGTCATTTTATAATAATACTTCAATTCACTTGATTTTGAGACGTAAGGAGAAACATGCACAAGGCAGTTTACAAGGTGCTATTTTTGAGAATAGCAACATTGCTTCTATAAAAGTGATTAAAGCTGATAACCAGATTAATTACTAGTTTGATACTGCTATATTTTGTATTCTCTTGTACCAGAATTATTTATTTAATTAAAATGATAACTGATGATGATTATTGAATTTTTTTGTGAACCTTCACTTGTCGATATTTATGTATTTGACACATTATTTTTGTATCTGATGATGTTAACACATATTGAGTGATATTTTGTGAAAAAGTATAAGCATTAAAATGTAAATTAATATCTCTGAATATGTTTAACAGACTGATCCAAAATAATTGTTTTTCGCATTAATACTGTTCAGTCCCTTGTTTCACCCCCCCCCCCCCCACACACAAAAAAATGCAGCTTTAACTGAGTAGGTTGCATGAGCAATCTCGGTGTGTCACTTCACACGAAGAGCCTCAAATCACAAGTGAGAGGCGTTTACCGCACATCTAATTGCCCGAGCGTTTTCCGTTACAACTGCGCTGCCATAGCGAAGGTTAAAAACAGACCACAGGGGTGATAGAAAGCGATGAATGCGTGTCCTCAAACCCTTGTTCTATATCAATCAACGGCGATTCCATTACAGTCGCCGTGGTGTTAGTTGAATTAATTGATATGTTTTGTCTGCTTGTGGTTTGACTCTCTAATGCCTTACCAGTGCTGGGCTGCTCAGAGCCACCAGCTAATAGCTTGTTTTGCAAGCAGGTTGGGTGTCTGTAAGTGGAGCGTGCTGATCGTTCTCTTTCTCTCCTTCTCTCTGTCTGTCTCTGTCTGTAGGCAACACGCTGCAGAGCCCCGTGTTCACAAAGCAGCCAGGCAGCATTGTGTTTCCAGTAGACTCCATGGAGAAGAACAGGGAGGTGGTTTTCAGCTGTGAGGCACAAGGTGACCCTCCTCCTTTTTACAGGTGAGTTGACTGCCAACTTGCCACCGCAAAAACACTGCTGTTTGGTCATCTGCATCACTGCTTCAGTAAATTGTACCTCAGTCCCTTTTTTTTACGATTCCAGAAATGCATAGGCTCTTTCGTGCCAGTGCACATTGGCATCAGTAGCTTTACACCGTGTCCTAAGCAGGTGCGATGTGATAAGCGGTAAAATTCTTCATTTTGCCTGTGAGAGTTTTTGTTCTTTTTGTTTCTGCAGCATTATACTGGGTAGCTCCACCCTTAATTAAATCTCATTGGACCAATGTTCTGCCCATCATAGCTGTACATTAAACTTTTTTCTTAAATACTTAAACAAGTGTTTTCAAACAGGTTTCCTGAATGCTGCTTACATCTGCCATTGGTTGGCCCAACATAGTCCAGCCCCAAACTCACGCCATTGGTTTGCTTAATATTCCTGTATAAGATTTTTCATAGAATACACTGTTTTAGTAAACAAAAAAATTATAAAAATAAAAATGCAGGTAAATATTAAAATGCAAAGAAAGATATAAATGAAACTAATTTTAGATTTTGGAAATCACATTTAAGCAGAGTCTTTCAGTTAAATTCTTTCCTTAAACATGTTGAATCGTCTTGGCCTATTAGAGGTGTTTTCACTTTCATCTATAATAGAGAACTGGATTGCTCATGACATCATGTAAGTGAAGCCACAGCTCGATCATATTGGTATTCCTTACTGTTCCCATACATTCTATTGAATTAATAGGAAATCTTATGAATTCAATGAGAAAACATCTTCTAACAAGTCAGCGTTTTCAAATCCAAAAACCCTGTGCATGTAAATGCCTATTTTTAGAGTGAGGAATTTCTCCTACTTGTTAAAAAAAGTTTGTGAACATCGAATGAACATGATACAGAGAAGGACACAACCTCAGTATTAAATTACAAAGTGCTCATGCTTAAATTCAAAGAAAAATGTAAGCTTTGTATACAAATTTACCTTTAGTTGCCTTGTAATGTTATTCTTTGTTTATGTAATTTTGTTATACTTTTGTTTTTATTTGTGCAGGCTAACTGCAAATGTTTCAACAATGATTTTGTTAACAGCATTGAAACAGGTAATAATTTAAATGTTTGTTAAATTAATTATTAATTTAGCATAAATAACATTTTGTACGTAGATGGTAATGTTAGTAAACTTGCGCGATCTTAGAGAGTCTGAAATTGATATTGCTCTATGGGAATATTAAAAATATTATACACATCATAATTTATGCAGAGAAATAAATGACTAATTACATAAAGTAGGATCATGAAGCTTTATTTCAAGATGATGGAAGCTTTTCATTTCAGTACAAAATAGCAACAGAGGCTATTGTATTATTTACTGTATATTCAAATACATTTCTAATAATAATACTTTCGTGTTGATATAATACCTAAATAATTGTATAATTAAGAAATAGGCTATATTTCGTGTTGAATCAGTTACCTGTGTCGGTAGTATGCAGCAGACCCACCCACTTAAATGACTGAAATATAAACTGAGATGTTACATATGGGAACTCGCATGAGAGACCAATCGCCTTTGAGCTTTAAGAAAAGGCCAATGAATATTGGCGTGCACTGATTGCATCCAGCTGCACCTCATCACTACGTGAGGATAAGAGGGCGCTGATGCAGTACAACTGCAGGTTTTTAGCTGAAAAGCAGAGCCGGTGTCAGCTTGACCCAGGGTCATGGCAAGGGGATGTAACGTCTCTGTTCCCTCCTTCAGGGAACGAGGGTTACCTATGTAACCTAGACGTTCCCCTTCAGTCGAGTCACTCCGATGTTACATATGGGAACAGACCTGTAGAAAAGGCCACAACCCTGAGGCTGCGTTACACAGAGACCTTCATGCCGACAGGCAAGCGTGCCAGCAGAGGAGTCTGCACGTAACCCTCCCCTGGGGGCCGAATAAGGGGGCCCTGTAGGGATACCAGTTGTACTGAAGCAGGGGTTGGGGGGGTGGAGAACATGTAGCACATTTGCAGTTTTTACATGTGGAATAATTCAATATATCGATAAGTTATATATATAAATGAAGGGAAACACAACCTTCTGGATGGAATATTGAGATTTGTAGCTACAACCTACTGGGCGAAGGAGACCCAGAAGGAACACAGTCAGAGACTACTCCACATCCAGTCCTGACTGCGAGGCAGGAGGACCCAGGTTCACTCGTAGAAGTGACGCACGGATCCCATAGGAATGGCGCAGCAAGCCGACACCAGCCGGCCTCCTGTTCACCTTTTTTGTCTTTTAATTGAAGACAGCGTCTGTTGGACAGCATTCCCTTTCTGCTGAGCTACTCGGAGCGTCCTAAACTCCGGGTGCGGTCCACATATATTTTGGGACACAGCAACTCAGGCCAGGCCAGGAGCTTACAGGTTTACTACCTGGTCGTGGAAGGACGTGGTAGGAACCTTGGGCACAGGGCCGGGGTCCTAGGTTAATGGGAGCACCACCAGCCCGTTTTTCCAACGAGCAGGCGGGCAGCCTGGTCCGCAGCGGCAAGCCCAGCGGACTAGAGCTCACACCCTTTGGAGGTCAAACGTGGCTGATCCAGCCCTTGGCTTCCCCGCCATCGAGGGTGGCGATGGGTGAGGAGCCAGGTCATGAGCGAACCGGAGGCCCGTCGCGACCTGATCAGCTCCTTGTGCACCTCCGGGAAGAAATGCACCGGGGGGAAACGAGGGGAAATGCGGGGATGCTGCATTCCCTGCCCCAGAAACCAATAATCCAGCCTCGAAAAAATGGATACCCCCAATCCGATCCCCTCGGCTCAAGTAGCATAGCTGACAGTTCGACGTCCAGCCCGGACAGGCAGCGACCACGGAGCTGCACTGTCCTGGCGAGACATCCACATTACCAGCCGACTCTCCCTCTGATGCTGCAATAGACACAGTCATTTGCTGTCAGAGGGGGAGAGAGCATAAACTCGCAGGAACTCTTTTCAGAAGAATCTCTCTGTCAGCAACTCCAGCTCAGTAGTGGCGAGGCTCCGAAGCGGAAGTCTGCAGGTGCACTGCATCAGTGCCCTCTTATACTCATGTAGTGATGAGGTGCAGCTGGATGCAATCAGTGCAAGCCAATGTTCATTTTCCTTTTCTTAAAGCTCAAAGGCGATTGTTCTCTCATGCGAGTTCCCATATGTAACGTCAGAGTGACTCGACTGAAGGGGAACAGTTGTGCTGCGAGTATTTTTTTCCGACTTTTTCAGAAATATTTAATAAATAGAAAGTTCAAAGCACTCTTAAAAATAAAGGTGGTTCATGATGCCATAGAAGTACCTTTTTTGTCTAAATGGTTCCCTAAAGAACCTTTGAAGGACATCTGAAGAACCTTTCTGTTTCACAAAAGGTTTTTGTGGCAAAAGAAGGTTCTTTAGATTATATAAAGGGAAAAAAGAGATGACTGAATGCTTTGTGGAACCAAAAATGATTCTTATGGCATCACTGTGAATAACGTTTAAAGCATCATTCATTTCCTTTTTTTTTTTTTAAGTGCTGTTTTTCATTCTTCTTCACATGCTATGATTTCTCAGTAGTAAAGTCTGTTTTTAAGTATGTTAATGGAGCGTCTGGTTCGATGGCTTCAAATGAACGTGTTCCCCTGACACTGTTCAGATGTGCTGCAGAAAGACGGATATACATGCTGTTCTAGAATTGATCAAGCTTAATGGAAAAGCTAATCAGTAGCTTCCTCTTTCCTGTCAGGACGCGTGAATCATGGAGCCTTTTGATGAATGTTCTTCTCTCTGCAGCTGTAGTGTCCATCACTTTCAAAGTGCATTAAGTTCAACCTCATGCACAAGCCCAGAGGATAATCAAAGCTGCGATTGTAGCTTTTGAGCTAAGTCATCTGGTGTGTGTCTACCTTCTTGGAAGAAGGTTTTAGTAAAGAATGTGTTACGCAGAAAGACTTAAAGTGTGCAACAGATCCTCAAACCGCCTCCTGTGTCCTGAGCCAGATGGTGTTGTATAGACTGCTATGTAATGTCTGTTTGAGCATGAGCACGTAAAGCATGTGCTCAGCAAATGGAGCGTCTGGTTAAAGCTGTCACTGCCGCGAGGAGTTTGATGTTGTGATCCTATGTAATCATACCTCAGTACTATTATTTTTATGTCAAACTACACTTTAAAGTAAAAAAGTGCCTTTCTACCTGATCTGGCCCATAAAAAAAATACTTTTGTATGTATAACAAATATAGTGCAGTCAGACTGAGTCGATCATAGAAATGAATAAATAAACAGAAATAAAAAATACTAGAATCATGTTTTTGTTTTTAAGTAAGGACTAATGTGCTGGCAGTTGGTCATTACTACTACAAAAAAAATCCCTGACAGGATGATCACTATATTATTTTGCTTATTGTATGGCTGGTTATAAATGATTGGACATGAAATATTGATGTTGCAAATACTGTGCTGTGTAACAAAAACAGTTCATTCTTTAGTCTTAAATTATATTTTATAACTACCACTTAGTAACAGTAATCAGCAATTTTGTCATAGTAAATTTGTGTACATAGTGAGCTTGAATTATATAACAAAATGTTATAAAATCACAATTTTAAATCATAGTAATATTTAACAATCGTACTGTTTTATTTAAATGCAGCTTTGGTGAGCATAAGAAGCATCTTCCAAAAAAAAAAAAAAAAAAAAAAATGTACCAACCTTTTGAAAAGTAGTGTACTGTATGTAGTGTAAAATTCAGATTAGACTAGAAAACTAATTTGAAGTATTTAAGCACATGATCAAAAGCTTTTTAGCTTGGAGTTACTGTAATTGTGTTTAAACTTTTAACTGGTGTCATATTTTATGTGATGCATGGCAATGTGATTTTCCTTAAAACGTAAAAACTAAAATGCAAAAACATCATGGTATATCATTGCTTATTGAACGGTCCTGTTAACCTTCCGTGATCTGATGCTTGTGGAGAAGGTTGGAGAGGCAGTATAATTGAAGTTTAACAAATTATTGTAAATTACACTGCTTGGTTCTCTTGATCTGAGACGACAGCTGCTCCTTATACTTCAGACTTCCCACCTTCTCTCTCTTAGCTTCTCATTCTAATTCACTTTCCTCTTTACCTCACTTCAAGAACCTCAGCTTAAAACATGAAGGAGACTAGAGAATGCTATAGAGTATCCTTGCATCACCTCGTCACGAAGTTGAGGGAGAATTGTCAATCAAAGTAGAGCCCGTAGCCATAGTTACAGCAGCAGATGGGAAGTGGCCGTTTTTTTAACAGTTGCACAAAGTTTCTTGACATGCTGTCATATACCAGCATTCTCATTTGTGTGCTGATAATTGATCTTTTGAAATGAAGTTGTTATATTTTCTGGGAGAACACGGCAGTATTTCTGGCCCCCACAATGAAACGAGAACAAAGCATTGGCGTAGTGTGAAGATGCAAATGTGTCACAAAAACTTGGAGATAAAGAGAAAAAACACAGGCTGTCTGTGACACGAACTGGATGTTTTGTCACCCAAGATGGGAACTGTAGGTGGTGAAATCTCAATTTCTTCCAGGGACAGGGGGTTAGTAATAACTGATGAAAACCATTTGTACCCTTCTCTTGTTTCAATGCAATGTTATTTTATATAATTAGATGTCTTAGAAACAATATATCAACCAGCGTTTCTTTTACAAGTTTGATCGCACTTGATGGGGTGTTGCCATTATTCCTAATTGCAAGTGTGCTTTTACACTTCACAAATGGCCATATCAAGAATCTCAAACAAACAAGAAACTCATTTTACTGTCAGAAACAACTCCTCGTCCCTTTTTCTTTTCATCAGTCTCTCTAAGATCAAATGGAGCAGAAAAGGGCACTTGGTAACTAACGGGAAGGGGAAATCATCTTATTATTGAGCCTGAGATTTGGAAACTCTCCACTCCTATCAATTACCGGCATCTCTGAAGACCGTGTGATATCGTTCGCTGTGGGCTACAAATATGAAATATTTATTGCGTTTTTGTCTTTTGAAAACACTCGATGGTGGTGGGGGGGAACATACCGGCGTCTTTGATTTACAGGTACTAAATTCAAATTAGACGGGAGAGCAGAAGTCCTGAAAGAAGCGATGTAGGGCTACTGTACACCCGTATTATTTCTGAGCTTTGCATAGACACGAAGTCGCTTCCTGGTGTGAAGAGTCTTTGTATGTGCAAATTACCTGAATTTCCGAGGGCATTAGGGAGATTCTGTTTTTGTTTAGGAAAATAAGAAGCATCTGTATACAAATGTGAATCAGACAAAGAAAACAAGATGTCAGACTAAAACACTTAGTTTATATTATATTATACGGAAGATCTGAATAATGTTATTAAGTAAACAGTTCCCATTAATTAACATTGGATACTTTGTGCATACACTGAAAAAAAAAAAAATGGTAAGAATTATGGTAAAAAAAAAAAAAAAAACGGCAGCTGTGGTTGCCAGAATTCGACTGTAAAAAAAAAAATGGTAACAGCGGTTTTACATTTTAAGTAAAAATTTACAGCTAAATACCGATATGACTGATATAATGTTAATATACCAACCTATTAAAGTACTGAAATCTGTTTTGTACCTTGGATAACCACCAAATGCAGGTGGTGATGAGAAAGTCACATGATGATCCAAATCCCATCGCAAGCAGCTATTAAATGTGATAGAAGCAGCTCAGTGTCATTCACACAAGCACTAAACACCATCATGGTGAGACTCATTATACTGAAATATGCAACAAACATTAATCTAACAACATTACATGTTAAATACAACATAAGCAAACCCCGATAAACATAACTGAAAAGAAAAAACATAGTTATTTCAAAGAAAAACCTCAAATTGAAACAAAAATTTAAATGCAATGCAGGAAATTCTGGAAATGTCAGTTTACAGTTTTACAGGAATTTAACCAAATTAACCATTTAACAGGTTTTTACCATAGCATTTTTACAGTTTTTTACTGTTAAAGTCAATGTCATTTTTAACAGTGTACAAAGGAATCAATGGGAATCAAATATGTTTAGATGCCAAATGTTTTAGTTTAGTTTAGTTGTGTGTTTTTTTCTTTTGCGTTCCACTGAGGAAAGAAAGTTATAGGTTTTGGAGCGACATGAATTTTGGGGTGAACTATCCCTTTAAAAAGACCAGTTTTTGATGTCATCTCAATAAACCATGAATTCAAAACTGAGATTTTGTGGTTTTTAGTTCATGTCTGTTAGCATTAAAATCAGTGATGGGCAGTAGCGTCGCTACAGAAGTTATCAGTTCAGTGCAGCCTACGAGATCATCAGGGCCGAGAGAGAGACTCGACTGTAAACAACGTAACAAACATTGCAATAGTTCTGAAGAAAAAAATCGACCTTTTCATTAAACCAGAGAAAAACGTTGAAAATAACCAAAACGACGCAATCTCCATGCTACAATAATGATAGAAGCAAAGTTTTCCACAGTTTTGACATATCTTTGTAAGTACAATTTGACTGTATTATTTGTGTCCCCTTTAAAAATTGCTCACGTGAAATTTTGTTTATTGCCTCCCCCCTGCCCCCCACTGTTAAATGTTAATTTGTTGTTGTTGCCAAATTGTTTTGGAACAATTGTTAAATAAATAATTGCACAATTATGCGTGCCTATCTGTTTGAATTACATTTTTATCACTAAGGTAGCATTGATTTGAAGTTGGTTAAATTACAAAAAAAAAAATAGCTTAGAAGTAGTTAAACTACTTTTACCATGTTGCTGTAGCTTAGCTTGCTACATTTCTCAGGGTAGTAGCTTTAGTGTATTAAAGCTTAATTCAATGTAGAGTAACTGATAGCTTACAGTAGCTCACTACATTTTCTAAGTAGCTTGCCCAACACTGATTAAAATAAGTGTACTCCTAAATGATGAAAGAAAATAATGTTGTATCAACATACTCTTCTAGGAGAAAACTGGTGAACCATCTTGTACCAGCGATGTACATTATACCAGTTTTAGTGCAACATCTGCAGCTGAGATTGGTGGAAGGTGCCCTGCTTTGTTCCTGACAAGCGGTCGAGGACGTAACCCTAAACGTGCCGCTAACCCTAACCATATTGAGCCTGTAAGGCTAATCAGCCTGTCAGACACAAAACAGGGGCACCTTGTGTATATCACAGACTAGCAAAGCAAAAATGGTTTATCGTGTGTCTTGAACTGAAGGTTGTTGGCTATATGAAGTCAACATGAAATTCAAATGTATGTTCTAATTTGGTGTCTGATGTTATTGTAAATAATTCAGCTGTGCATGTTATTCCAAAGGTAAAATAGTAAAAAAAAAGTTTTTAAAAAAGTTTTAAACATGGGTAGGACAATCTGTTTTAACATATTTTATGGGTTCTAAAAAATAGGAGGGAGGTAAAGATGCTGCAGTGGGAGGTTGTAAGAGAAGTTATTATAATATTGTTTACTGAACCATGCCAGGGACATCAGTCAAATCTTAGAGTGAAATATTTGTGTTTAAAGTATAATCAATGGTTATTAATAACTTTTAGTTACACATATAACCTCATGAACAAGTGGAGTCATCATCCCATTGCCACTGTTAATGATGAAAAGACAGCAATATTTCAAAGTCCACTTTATATGTGGGTGTTTGTATTTATTTGGCGGCTTGTTTGTTTTAATAAGGCTGTTTGAAGGGTAGGAGAATCCAATGATATCTATCCTTCAGTAATCTCAAATTCCTGTAGTAATAGCACTGCATGCTATAGAATATGGGGGTGCTCACTGCAAATATTAGTTTTGATTGGTGCTCTGCCATGATAAAGCTCACATTTGATGCTGTATGACTTTGTGTTCAACAAGATGGATGGTCAGAAGCCGTGCCATTCTGGGCATTAATCTTGGTATGGGGGGAAACAGGCTTCTGAATTCATCAGGACTACAGCTGGTTGCTTTTCATTTAGCAGACAGTTTTTATGCAAAGCACTTTACAGTGCACTAATTGCAAGGACAATCCCCTTGGAGTTAGTGCAGTGTACTAACTGCTTTACTCTGGAGTCTAATAATTGTGGATCTTAGTAACTCAGTTCCGTTCACTGCTTCTCTTCATGTGGGATCACACATGAAGGTTTTGTTTCAACAGCCCAGATTTGTACCCTCTGGTCTGTTGACACTCAATAGTTGTGCAAAACAATTGGTAACACCAATTCCACACTACTTCCGGCCATGTGTGTTCTTATTAAACTTTATTAGATGAGATTGGCTGCAATGTTTGTAACCCTGAAGATGTGCAGTATTATTTTATAAGCCAATTTCCTATTTTTGTTTGACTTTTTTTTTTCTGAAACTACACAGTAATACGTTCAGTATTATGTAGTTGTCCCAATTGTCTAAACAATGTTTTTGTTTTTGTGTATTATTTTTGTTAAAAAATAAGATGAAAAAAGCACAGTATCATATATAACATATATATCATATCTATATCATTGTAGTTTTAAATAACATTTCTATTTGAATAAAAATCAAATAAAAATAAAAATCTCAAAATCTGATCTGAGGATGAAAAATCTGAATTTTCAGCAGCCATTACTTCAGCATTAACAAACCATTCCAATATACTGATTTGGTGTTTTAAGAAGCTTTCATTATTATCAAGGTTGAAAACAGTTGTGCTACTCAGTATGTTTGTGGAAAATGTTTCTTTAATGATTTTAAAAATTTCATGGAACAGTATTTTGATACCTTTCATTATAATTGTCCTTATTGTCACATTTGATCAACCCTGTGAATGAAAGTGATAATTCCTTTAAAACAAACTCTTGAAAGGTAAATGTAAATGACATATGTTTTATACTTGTTTTCACGTATGCTCTTATTTTTCAGAATAAGCAGATGCAGCTACAACATAAGCTTTAAGACATTTAGGCCATGGAAGGTCATGATGAGAAATGAGTTCATATTGAAATCTGTGAACTCCTTTGTTTTGTAGGTGGAAGCTAAATGGCAGCCTGCTCAACCCTAAACCCAGCTCCCATCACAGCCTCTCTGGAGGCAACCTTCGAATCAACCATCTCAATAAAGACGAGGACGCTGGGACTTACCAGTGCCTTGCTTCCAACTCCTTCGGGACTATTGTCAGCAGGGAGGCCAGCCTAACCTTTGCCTGTAAGTCACTTTCTGATCTCTGATCAAACCACAGCAGCACACATCAGGCCCAAACAAACAGGACACTGCAGACCTGACGGCACACACTGGTACGCTGGCCCTTGTTCTCCTCACTGATAACATGATCAAAATGGAAATGTTTTCCCTGAGGAGAGCCTGGTCGCTTTCTCAGTCTCTCTCGTTCTTCTTTCACTCTCGCTGTATCTCACATGTACGCACAGGTTGTTCAGGGGCCAGATTCAGTCATGCAGTTGTCATTTATATGGGCTGATAATGAGATATCAAAAAATGAGATTCAGTAAAACACATTCAGGCCTTGCACTCCTTGTTATGGCTGTTTTGAAAGAGACGACTGGCAGATAATTGGTTTAAGCTCCACCCTCTTCAGACAAAAGAAGAAAAGCTTTATCCCGCCTCTGAACTAATGAGACTGAGGCTGTGTTCCATATAGCGTACTTCTATACTAATTTGGTAAACCCCAAACAAACGGAGTTGCTCACTGTTATAAAATAACAGCTGCAGTGTGAAAGCCTTGTCCAACCATGTTTTTGCACACTTTTGGACACAGAAGGCCACCAAATGGGTATTTAAAATATTCCATGGAGTTATTTATAAAATCTGTAAAAAAAATAAATACGGTGGATAATTTGAAGAGAGGGTTAACAGATCACCATGCAAGCAGTGAAGTCTCATATTACAGTCCCGTATAACATCCCGTATCAACACTGTTCGTGTATCGCAGGGTACGATTAAATTAATTTAAATTAAACAGACAGCAAAATACACAACATATAGTCCTTTGTTTATGTGTTTATGTGTTTATGACCTACACTGTACAAGACCTCACAGTCTGCTATTTAGGTTTGTATATTAGCATGGGCTCACAAACCTTAACGTTTCTAGTTTTACCCGGAGATACCTTGCTAAAGTACAAGAGGTAAAGTAGCAGATAAAAATTGTATGACAGCCAGAATATGAAAATTTAGTCTTCATTTTTGGATTGAGGTTGAATGCTTAGGGACATTCTATTGCCCATCCTCCCAGGATACCTAAAATCAGTGTTACAAGTACCCCAGATATGTTGTTTTTCCTTTTTTGAAGCAGAAACCCCATAAAACGATGCAAGCTTTGAGTCTTCAGTGTTGCTCTGTGAAGCTTAAACCTACAGAGGCACTGAACACAGAATGTGAATTTTTTCATAATAAAAAAATGAACTATTTTATATATATATATATATATATATATATATACTTTTTATTAAGAATAAATCAGTAATATAATAAATAATAGTAATAATACATACTTTTTTCAATTTGTTTTCTTGATTCAGTTGTATTGCCAAATGTTCAGCAATTTTCAATCTAACTTGAATTTTAAAAAAGGTTTTATTTCCAAGCCAATAATTGAATACCACTATAATAATAATTGCATACAGAACATAATGCAGCAGATGACTGTGCCTTACAATGGCAAAATGTAGTGAATACAATTAACAGTTTGTGGTTGAATTTGTTTGTTTTTTTATAATAAAAATATATCTTTTATTATCAGTCAGTGGTTATAATTGTCAAATTAATATGCATAATTGGCAATTTTCTACATTTAGAAATACGACGTAAAAAAATAATCATGATAAGATATCTGTCATTATCAATGATTATCATGATATGTCAATTCTTTATTTCTTTTGAGTTTAAAGCCACATTTTTGCTGCTGAGTGAAAACAAGCAGAAAACAAGGTAGTTGATCTTATGTATGTTAACTATGATGTAGCCTAATGTAATATAGTGCATATATTTGTTAATTATGTGTAAATTTATTGGCTGATCTGGCTATCAACCTATATTTTTTGCGTGCACTAATAGCAAATTAAAAAAAGACTCAATTCTCATTCGCCACATTCCCAGCAAGACCACTGCCTGAAGATGGCAGGAACAATCCAATTCTGTGGGGAGGAAGTCTGCTGTCACCATAAGACGATTGGCTGACAGATCCATCAATCGCTGGTCTCTGACCTTACTAGGCTTCAGTTGTTGTCGTGTGGTGGGGGCACGCGTCTCTGACTGCTCCACATCCATCTTCTTTATTACTCTCTCCATAGCTTAATTAACTCCGCTGCATGATGGAGTGGTGCAGGTTCAAGAGAATAATTTAAAGGGCAGCTGATGTTATTAGATGGGATATTTTCTAATTTGGTATCTAATGCTGGAGAATTTGTAGGCAACCACGTTGTGCATGAGAATCTATAAAGGTGAAGTCAAGAAGTCACATTTCCAGCTTGAATTCATCAAATGTTTTAGTGCCTTAAAATAGATTTAAGAAGATATTGAACATTTCGTGTAAGCTTTGAGGTCATTTATATGTCTAAAAACTGACTAAATTAACAAACATTTGAAATTTATGCTTTAAAAATGTATTACAAATATTATAGACTACTCTTGTACATTTTACACTATAAATGCTCCATAAAAAAGCTAAGCATTGTGCTTTTTTATTAAAAATATACTATCCATCTCAAAAAGATAATGTAATGTAATTGAATACAAAATAATATATAAATATTAGTATTGTCAAATTATTAATAGCAATTAATCGCATCCAAAATAAAAGTTTTTGTTTATATAATATATGAGTGTGTACCATGTGTACAATTACAAACAAATGCATGTATATACTGTATTTAAGAGAAACATGTAAAGTTCATATATTAAATATATATTTATATAGAATATAAAATAGAATGATCTAAATATATAAATGTATATGCATGTAAATATTTTTAAAAAATATACTGAATGTGTGTGTATTTATATATACATATATACAAATATACAGTACACAGTACACATCCATATATTATAAACAAATTTTTAATCATTTGACAGCAGTAATATATACAGTATATGTATAATAAAATGATTGACTACTAGTTATACATTTTTATCTATTATCGCTAATCTAGTTCATGATCACAAATTTGGCAATTAAATACTTTTTTTTTAAAAAATACATTTGAAATGGTTTATAAAGTATAGATCATTACACTTCTTAGTGGTTCTTTTAATACATTGATGCTGTCATTAAAACTCTCTACAGTATATGAAAAAAAAAGGTTTTACTTATGAAACCAGTCCCTTTGGTAGTTTTTATTTCCTGTTTCAATAAGAAATGCATTAACACAGGAAAGAAAACAACATTAATGAAGCCATTTCATGAGATTTGTCTTTTTATAATTTTATGCAATTTGCACAAGTGTGATTTTTATTTTATGCAGACTTTTAGCAGCCTTCTGTCAGGACTAGCTTTAGAAATAATAGGTGGCTTGTGAAGTAGATTGAGTCTCTTAGAATGCATTTGTCTCTAAACACCTCTGCCTTTTCTTTTCAAATAAATGACTGTTGAAAATAACTTAATGTGTGAAAATACATTTATGGTTACTTTGGCGTAAGCTTGTACGGTGCCTTTGTGTGCTTTCAAATTATCAAAAGTACAGGTTATAAAAGAGACTTTCATTGAATGTGATAAAATGTTGTTTTTTTTTCATTCTCTCTGAATAGGACTGGATGAATTAGGCAGATATTGAAAGGGTTGTCAGTAGATGCATAGGAAATGAGAAAAATTGTCAGTGTCGATGCACCAATCCCTAAAGCAGTAATTGCATTCTGGGGAATTGCAGAATGTTTTTAATTAAAATGCCACTGATAGAGAAGGCTGTGTGCTGCGTCTTAATCGTATTTCACATATGTACCATCTTCTCATTTTCATATTTGGGTCCTGGAAAAGACCTCGCTCTTAATGGCCAATAACAATTAAAGTTCCTTTTGACTTTGTAAGAAATTAAATCTGCAGAGTTAACAACATGTTGAACATTGCGATGACAAGTTGAAAGAATATTTTGCAGTTCAGCTGACGTTATTTGATGGGTCAGTGAATACTAAAGACATTACCTACTATATATAGTCAAGATACCAGGTCAAGTTGTCACAAGGGCTCAGAATCTCAGTAATAGAGAGGTTTGGAGTCTGATTCCACAAATGCTTTTTTTTTTTTTTTTTTTATAAGATTAGTTTCGACTGTCTAGATTTGACCAAAATTGACTTCATTAGGCTTGTTTTTGAAAAAGTACTAAAAATCTGATATCATTTTCTTTCGAAGATAAAGGGAACTTCACTAAACCATAGTGTCATACATTAAAGCAATGATGAACTACACTATATAATGAAGTCTAAACTGTGTTCAATACATTTAAATTGAGGCAAATTGACATTCCATTGGCTGAAAGACTGGTTTGCTATTTTTTGTGCTGCCTTTTATATTTTTTCCAGTTTTTATTAATCGTTTTGCATTTCATAATTATTGTGAATTCATTAAATTGAGCCTTGTTAAAAAGGCCAATGAACATTGGCATGTGCTGATTGCATCCAGCTGCACCTGATCACAGCATGAGTATAAACAGGGCAGGTGGAATAGTGCAGATTAGCCTTTCGCTTCGGAGCCACACCTACCTGAGTCCTGAAGTCTTTGATTCTACAAAGAGTTCCTGTGGAGTTCATGCTCCCTCCTGACCGCGATGAGAAAAAAAAAAAAATCTCCGGCTGTCGGCAGATCCTGCGGGTTGGCTGTTTTTCTAAAAAGTGAGCAAAGACCGACACTGAGTGCACAGTTGTGCCGTGAGGTCCTCCCTGGGCAAACCAGGATCAAAAAAGAGCAATTTGTCTTTCCGACAGTGCGTTTCCGGATGCAGTAGTTTCCTCATCTCTCGGCACGGATATGATCGCTGCCTCACGCGTCTGGGCGAGATCACGCTGGGGCAGCACTTGTGGATAAATGACTACAGTGAGGTCCCGCCTCTTGTTCGCGATATCTGGCGGAGTTCTTCCCCGTCGCGTAGTCCCGTAGTTTTGCCGGAGCAGAGTGCTTCCCCACACAGCAGACCGAGCACCCCAGAGAGATGAGATGTCTATTGCAGCATCAGAGGGAGAGTCAGCTGGTAAGGTGGAAGTCTTGCCAGGACAGTGCCCCTCCACGGTCGCTGCCCTGTCCGAGCCGGACGCCGAACTGTTGGCTTTGCTTCTCCGAGCTCCTCCAGACTGCCACCTCCCTGCACACTTTACTGTGCTCAGCCTCCGTCTGCCTCCCCCGCCGAGGTTCAAGAATGGACTGGGGCCCAAATGGACTGACGTATTGGCCCTCCTGGACCTGGTTTGCCAATCTGGTCTCCCTCGCGACAGCCCCTCCCTGGAAGATCCCCTTGAGGAAGAATCCTCTCTCTCAGGGGAACAGACTAGCACCCGCATCCCGACCTAGGGAACTCTGGTTCCTGGACGGGAAGTGTTGAAAGCAGACCTTCCAGCTTTTCAACAGGCCGTGATAGTTACTATCACTCAGTCTAGAGCTCGCTCCACCAGACAGGGGTAATCCCCTCTACACCTCAGGCCCTTCGTGGCCTGAGGCAGGCTCCATTCGAGCCACTTCCATCAGTCGAGCTGAAATACCTGTCGCTCAAGACAATGCTCCTGACGCGCTGGCCTTCGTCAAGAGGGTAGGGGACCTACAAGCCTTCTCTGTCAAGAAGCGTTCCTGAAGTTCGGGCCAGCTGTTCTCATGTCCTGCTTTTCCGCGATCAGGTAGTGAACCTGCAATCTCTGCCCCAGGAGGAGGCAGACCTGGCCTAGAGTTGCTGTGTTCTGCGCAAGTATATGTGGACCGCACTCAGAGCTTTGGATGCTCCGAGCAGCTCTTGACTGCTAGGGAGCTCAGCAGAAAGGGAATGCTCCAAACTGAGGTTGGCCCATTGGGTTTAGACGCCATATCCCTGATACATCAAAACGAGGGAGAGTTGTGCCCCTTAGGTGTTAGAGTCACTCAAAAAAAAACAAAAAAACGGAGTGTTACTTCATCCTATGCGTTGGCTCACGGCGCCTCTCTAGTAGATATTTGTAGAGCTGTGGGCTGGGCGACACCGAATATCTTCGAGCCTGTGTCTTTCCGTGTCTTTAGTTACACATCAGGTGAGCAGGAGGCCGGCTGGTGTCGGCTTGCTGCGCCATTCCTACGGGATCCATGCGCTATTCTCCCAGAATGTTCCCTACCTATTTGGTATTTCCAACATGATAGAGCATTAACTTTTATCAACAGTCCATGGATATTTCAATTCTGAACTGCCAAAACACATACCTATATCAACAAAATAAAAATGTGCCAGGGTATTGAACCTGTGTTTTAGTGCCACTTAGTAGACATTTCTCTGTGAAACTGTGGTGAAACGTGCAGAAAGGCATGTAAAAATGGTGTTACACAAAAAAAAAATTTTATTTATTCGCAATTTCTGAGTGCGAATTGTTTCTACACCTTTGAACTGCCATATTGTATATGACGACTTTAAGTGCAGGGATAGTTTAGATACAATAGAAAAACTTTGAATTGAATTGTGTCAACATGCCCCATGCTCCTGATTTACACATTAAATTATTATTTTTTTCTAACCAGTAATGTAGCTCAGATTTCAAGGTATGTGTCTGTACAGAAATTGACTTTCAAAATTAAACCCACCCTGAGAAATATACACAGGAGTACAAATGTGACAGCTAATAAAGAGGGAGAGGGGAAGAGCTGTTAATCAAGCATTTGATGCATTTCTTTTTATTCTGTCCCAAATGACAGTGAAAAGCAGCTGGAGTTTCTCTGCCAGTCTGATTTGAGTATTATATCTGATTCCTGTGGAGGCAGGGTCACGTGTATCACCAGTCTTTATGAAGACACGACGTTGATAGGACTGTGATAAGTTATGCTGGCATTTACAAATCGCCCACGGTGGCGGCTCTTGATAGTCAGGTTCATTTAGATTATTGTACATCCCATCAGATCGGTTTTGCATAGCTGAAAGTTCTTCAGTGATGTCGTTTTTCTTCATTTCAAACAGTTATGAATTGCAGAATTGGAAAGTACTCATGGGACGTTGCATCATTTAGAGCTTGAATTGGTTAGTTATGGCAGGTTTGTAAGTTATCCTGTTATTTGTGTTTCTGCTGCTGCATATGCATTTACAAAATTATTAATTTGTCAAGTTTATCCTTTTGCATGTTAATAGTTAACTTTAATATTCATAAAAGGACTAAATTGAAATGTCCGCATCTGATTTTAAGTACATGATCAGTATTTTAAACAGTTCAAAACTACTAACTGGTATAATTTGGTGTAAAATGTGTGTCTTGAAGCCAATCCAGTTGACAAGCACTGACTAAGACAATCCCTGTAAGTGTTAAAAGCGTATTTACCACATTTTTATTTTATAACACTGCATTTCCTTAGTCTGAACTGTTTAAACGAATACCATCTGGATCCCCCCAGCCCCAACTGTTTATGAGGATGCGTGTGCGTGCATTCTTTTTAAAGTCATCCCTTCATGTGAGCGGCTGGTGTGGGATGCTTTTATGCCACGTTTCTTCAGGGGAAATAAAAAGTAAATGGTTTCAGCTGTGTATATTAAAAGAAGCATTTGTTTAAGTATCCCCCCCCCACTCTTCCTTTCTGTCTATTTCACATTCTTTTTGAAAAACCTGGAAAAAGGAAACAGCCCGCTGAGTACTTTTAACAACAATAGTCTCTTTGCTCTTTTCGGTGTATGTTTATGGAGCGGGGAGCACCACTTGTAACCTTCCCCTAAAAAAAGGCAGGCAAAAAACTATATAGTGACATCAGGATCGGGATTGTCTGTAGCCTGATAAAGGTGAACCGGCTGCGATCAAACCAGCTACGCCCCACTCTCGCTGTGGACGACCATATGTCCCCTCTCCAAATCATTTTGGCTTTTATCTCTATCCAAAATATACCCAAAAAGACATTCCTTTCTGTTTTTTCCTGCCTCAAATTAATTCAGTACCTTAGATGTTGAATGTGTTTGTCCACTTTGTTCTTGCAGGCTCTCAATTTTATGGCTTCTGTTAGTCTTTTATCTAACATCCTGTGTTTCATTGACATGAAAGTGGCAGTCCAGCCCTTTGTTGCCATCCCATCATGTCTAGATAGAATCCAATAGGGTTATAATCATGAGTGCTCAAGCGCTCGCTGTTTGGTTTGCTTATTGGCCACAGTCCAGGTACTACTGCCAGGATTTTCAGTGAAGTTTGGGGTAGTGTGTAGACTTAGCTTACTGTAAATATGACTAAAAATATGAATAATCTTTAATGTTTAATTCCAAAAAGTCATTACAATATAATAAAACTAAATCATTATATTATTGTAATCATTGATTATTCATTTAATATCCTTATTCAATAAGACTAATCGATTCTTTTATTAATTCGTATTAATTCATGAAGGTGATAGCTTATAAAAGCTTATTTTTTTCTTTTGTCTGTCCATCTGCCAGAATAGTAAAGACAGAAGGACTCCATTTGACTGAACACACTGTAAAGGCTGTCTTACACGAACAGATACGGAATCAGATTTTTTGTAATTTCCTTCCAAAACAAAGACTATAACATTGTGTCAGATTAATATGAATAATTTGCATGCCTCATTTCCAGCTATGCCCTGACATGCATACGGGTAATTAGCCTGCGGGTATTACAAGTATTAACAGTCTGTCAATAAGCTTCATACAATTCATGACACATCTGTGACTTGAATTCATTTCGGTGTCCTTTGGAAGCTGAGCATTTGGGAAAAAGCCCCAGCTGTCCTGATACAAATTTGTATGTTATTTTATTTATTTATTTTTCATTTAACCACAAAGAGGCAGTTTTAAAAAGCACAATAAGTTGGACCAGTTACTAAAATCAATGTGAATTTCAACCTAATTTAGTGTCATTTCTAAAATCATCTGTTGAAAATAAAATAACCAGCTAGGTTTCAACAGCTCACTAGCGCTGATTCTCTTTCCTGGCGAAAAAGCAATTACATAAATTACTCCTTCATTACAGACTGCTCATTGCAGAGGTGTATGAGCCTTTACCGCAAAGTCACATATTAATCTGTGAAAAATGCACAGGAATTGCTTTCCCTAATAGAAGACCAGTATTTCAAATTGCCATTGACTCCCAGGGTTAAAAAGAAATTTATGTTTTAAGAAATAATTAGCCAAAGCCCCCCTAATAGACTTGTCCTCTAGCCAACATGACACATTCTAGCTGACCTTTTAGTCATCTTCATAAACCATTGAGCGCCTTAATTTCGCATTTAAATCTAGCCCCGAAGCAGAACCAATCGCTGGTCTGTGTTTAGGGGGAAGTGAGGAAGATTTAGCATTGATTTAGCCCTAAAAGAGGCACTTCATCTCTGCATCAGTGCTCCAGGTGACACCAAAGAACCAGAATCATTGGAGATGAGGTTAATGTGGGTTAATTCTTCTGATTTGTGCAATGTGTGCCATTAAATGTCAAATGTCTTAGTGCTGTTGAATGCAGCTTTGTTTAGACTATCCAACCTATATAAGAGCTCATGGTAATGATTTTGTTAGATGAGGTCAGTTATGATGTGTTCTTCAACATGAGTCGCTCAACTAAAGGGGTCTCTGAACTTTGATGTACTTTTCAGCTGAGCGACTGCAGAATCCCTTTGAGGAAGATGACAGCAGGGGCTCACAAAGCTGACTTCACGCTTTCCAATTCAAAAGCATGCTGGTCTCGCAGAATTTTTTTACATCAGCATCTATATTTTTGCTCCTTGAAGTGCAACAGGGATGCCATTAAAAAAATAACCTCTCTTCAGTGATTTAATGTCAAATCATTTCAAGATTATTCCAGTCATGTTGAGAGTGGAGTTTAGTGGTGGGTTTTAGGTATGGGAATTAAGCAAATTAATTCATGAAGTCTCTCAATTTCCTCTTTTTTTCAGTGCGGATGTTTTCACACTTTTTAATCCGGTGAATATTTCTCATGGTGCTGTAGGTTTATTACTGAAAGCCTGTTTCTGGATAGATGCATTCCTTAAAAAGATACAGTTCACCAAAACGTGCTATTTTATCATTATAATAGTCGGACATGTTGTCACATTACATGTGGTAAGCTGTCATACTGAGAACCTGACACTGAATAATCTATTGTAGGCTTTTCAGTTTAAATTAAACATATATATGTATGAAATAATTATGAAGTAATACAAAAAAGGACCTTTAAAAAAAAGCACCCCAAAATGAAAATTTACCTCCATGTCGTTGCAAACCTGTAAAAGCTTTGTTTGTCTTCGGAACACAATTTAAGATGTTTTAGATGAAAGCAGGAGAGGCCTTGTGACTGTCCTGTTGCCAAGTAAAATACACTTTCATACACTTTCAAATACACATTTTCCAGAAAAAATATATCATCAGAATACTTCATCATCTGTTGTCAGTGGTTCAATTTGAATGTTATAAAGCGACAATACTTTTTTGTACACACACACACACACAAAAATCATAATAACAGCTTTATTCAATAATTTATCATAATCTCATCTGTGTTGTTGACTTTTCTTGTCTTAATATTTCAGTGTTTTTATTTGTATGTATTTATTTATTAATCTTGGAACGTTAGTTTTGTTGGACAGAATTTACCAAAAACAACATACAAAGGCAGTACTAAAGAAAACAAGCATTAACTCTCCTGTGTGACAACTAGCACCAATTTTTTTGCCTCATCATCTAATTGTTCATTTTTGTTTCTGAAAAACATGAAAGGATTCTATAACGAAGCGCATTTCAACAGTTCCCACCTGAGACTTTACAAGGCGCCCATCCATGCATTCTATCTGCTTGTACGAATTACCTTTCCCAATGATTTTAGGCAACAATTGCGCAAGGGACAAGCAGGAAGCTGTTGTGGCTTGTTATTGTTTTCCGTCAATTGTAAAATCTAAATTAGTTTCAAAGGAAAGGAAATTCAGTTTCTGATGCGTTTTTTGGAACGGCTTTGTAATGGTTGTCGGCACGATTTGTGATGAATACAACTCAGAGGGGGCCTGATAACTGCAGGAGCCATTAAAAGCACTCATGTGTGGCTCACGCTTAGCACAACACTACCACAATTGGGCAAGAGCACTCTACTGTTTGGAGGGACCCATTGATTTTGTCCTCATCTTTACTCTAAATCTGTTAAATGTTGTAAAATTACATTGCTGGTGATTGTAGATTTGATTTTTTGCGATTAAGGTCTGTAAGTGAGCTTTTAAACACAATGCAATATTTACTAAGGAAATCTTAAAATAAATAAAGAGTTTAAAGCTTGGACCACACTGTTTGTGCTACAGACATTGATAGATTGTTACGATGCAAAAGAAGGTATTTTTGTTTTTTATTGTTTTTATCGATGGGGTCAAAAATTATCTTGTGGACTTATTGAATTTCATTTTATTGATTATTATATTGATTAACAAACACACGCACACACACAAATTGTGTTCCATAGAAGAGAGAAAGTCATACATAATGACATAAGTAAATGATTGCAGAATATTCATTTTTAAGTCAACTATCCCTTTAAGAAGAGCATTCTTATGACCACAAAACAGTTTTTTTTTAGGTTTTAAGAAATGTACTCATCATCTTATTGCTTCTATTAAATATCCCAAGTTCAATAGGTTGGAAGGTTGGAAAAATGTATTTGTGCAGTGATTATTGCAAAGCAATATTACATTGCTTATCATCTAATAAGATGTCCAGTGAATTTAGTAAATTCAGTTTTATCCAAAACTGAGCAATCTTTTATGTTTTATTGTATTGGCTGTTGTATGAATTGTGGCAATTTAGAAATGAAATGTCCCACGAGTTGCACTAAAAGGTTAATGCTCTTCTGTATATTTGAAACTTGCCACCTAGACTAAACCAAACCCACCAAATTATCACCAAAGTGAATTTGGGATAAAAAACACATTTGCTGAAGCAACCATGCCAATTTACCTTGCTTTTACAAATCTTTGAGCTTTTTATCATGACTTGTGTTTCTTTGCATCACTATTGAAATGGTTTACCAGGTGGGCTAAAGAGCAAGTTTACTACATTAGCAAAGCCATACATTTGAAGCACTTTGGTACAAGTGTCTTGAGAAGATAAAAGACTTGGAACTAAATATTTATTTATTGATAATCTGTTGCTGTAGTGATAATTTAAGAATTGTGAAAGAGAAATAAAGGTTGACAGTGTTTTACTGTCACTAGAGTCTATTTCAGTTGGAAACCGCAGTAAATTGTACGTATAGGTACATTTTTTTGAGTTGATACTGACGGAGCTGTCTGGGGGACGTTACCAAAATGGCCACAGAGTGAAATGACTTGCTTTGAATCCACCTAGAACACCGTAGCAACCGAATAGCAATGCGCTAAAATCTACTTTGAACACCTTAGCAACACATAGCAAAGCATTGTGGTGGAGTATTTCATGAGAGAGAGAAATCCAGTTGCTCTATAATATTTCAAAACACAGCAGGATGTCATGAATGTCAGTAATATGTGCTAGACATTTTCCCAGTCTCTCGGTCTCTTTGGCCCCTTCTTTTTCACTTTAACTTTCATCCCCAAACTTTTTTTCCCTCATTTATTCTAGTCTGAGTCAGCAAGAGGCTCAAGCTTTCTCAATAAACAGACACAATGGGTGGTGATTTAGCCCCCAGTCCAGCTGAAGGCTATTTACCATGTCTGTATACACACTCCTCCATGACTTTAACTTTGTGTGGCTCACTGATAAAATAGCGTAAAATAGTTTTTTAAGAATAAAAATACAATCGCGTTGAATATGCTGCATAGATTTTCATGAACCTACAGTCTGCATTAGCATACCTGTAATGTTTTTTTCTCTGCTTTCTCTCCTTTTTTTAGATTTGGAAAACTTCAAAACACACAAGCGGAGTTCTGTGTCTGTCCGGGAAGGACAAGGAGTGGTGCTTCTCTGCGGGCCGCCCCCTCACTCCGGAGGTCTGTACTACTTTAGCTCGTTCATATTTCATTTACACCTAATTTTTCCAGAGGAGAGGTCTTCCGGCAGTCTCTCTGCACTTGGTTGTCCAATCTGCGGATCATATAATCCCATCAGCATCTCTCAATTCTCTGACAGCATGTGTAGGCAAGCCCAATCGCCCTCAGGAGACGGAGCTGTTTGTGTGCAAACCCACTTCCACTCTCACCTGCCTCCCTGTAGCATCGAGCAGCATCCTTCCCTATACCGAGCAAGGGAAGCAGGTCAGAAAGCCATAAATCACCATCGCTCTCTTCCTGAGTTACACAAAGACCCTGAAGCATTGAGCATTTCATCCATGCTGGGCTGCTCCTCCCCTGTATTTCTCCCAGAGTTTCTCTGCCAAATCTCACGTCTCCACCGTGAAATGTTCATTAACTCTGCCATCGCTTTGATGGCCTATATCAATTAATCCAGCTGCGTGTGATTTAACTGCTTATTAATGGTGCAAACAGCGTTGCTTGTTAGAAGAAGTGCTTTGTTAGCGTTTATTGCACAATAGGTGTTTTTTCCACAAGGCCTTTTTGAAGGACGTCGTGGTTCCATAGCATTCATACTTTTGTTATGTGAACTATCTATCTATCTATCTATCTATCTATCTATCTATCTATCTATCTATCTATCTATCTACCTTCTTTCTTTCTTTCC
>JAUCMS010000105.1:16699569-16715201 GCA_032357445.1 Enteromius radiatus
GGTAGGAACGCTAATACTCCGGCGAAGGTTCCCGCTGCTGAGCGCCAGAGAGAGCCACAGAGGCGCGGCTTGTGACACTAGTATGTTCTCTGAAGGGCACTGAAGATATAGAATTATACAATTTTTATTGTAACAATACCATTTGGACCTCAAAAAGAAAACTCTGGTTTTATATTTATTTATTTATCATTTTTACGGTTCATCTTTCTGAGATGCAACTGATGCCTTGAACTATGGTGTAAAACATGTTGTCTAAAAACCTGATGTTTCTATCTGCGGTGCATGACCAACATGAGCAGCTCAATGGCTACTGTCACAGTGTGATCTCCAAGCACAATTTCAAACCCCATTGTACATGTCTCTCTACCTGGGATGCTCCAGAAGGAGATGATTGCCTCTCTTCAACCCTTCCCATTTGGCAGCGCTGACATAAACGGCCAGCGTTAGACATTACAGATAAGCATCTCTTTGAGTCCCTCAGACAGCTTAGTCGCTAGTCCGATAGCACCCCTCACAAAAACACAGAGGGAGATATCAGGGCTTCCTGCTATCCCAAAAAGCCTTTCAGAAGCTACAAAATAAATCATGCAATAATAATGAAAGGGAAAATAAAAGATTGGCTTTTGAAATTGCAGTTTCAGATGGAGTAATTGATACCTTTTGTTGAAAATAATTGCGATTTTGCTTGTCGATTGACTGTTTCTTTTTTTACAGGTGTTATGGGAGAATATGAGCCAAAGATTGAAGTGCAGTTTCCAGAGATTGTTCAAGTGGCCAAAGGTTCAACGGTGCGCCTGGAGTGTTTTGCACTGGGGAAGTAAGTATTAAAAAGATGTCCTCAATTTAGAAAGAGAATGTACACTGTACAAAATGAAAAGTTTACTTAATTTAGGTAACTTACTGCACAGCTTTTTTGAGTTTACTCAAATTCAAACCAAGCTGTTCATTCAACTCAAGTAACTGAGTAAAGTCACATGTCTCTTTTTTTTTTGCACAGCCAACACACTTGAATGTTGACATAATTAATTTTCTTGTTTCTTGGAAGATGTTTTTTTACAAATGGCAAGCATTAATGGTGAAATTACTCTAATAAACAGAAAACATTGTCTTTTTTTGTAAGACAACTTACAAAACTAAGATATTCAAAAACTGGACACAAGTGGTTGAACATAGTCAAAACTTCAAAACTAACCTCAAGAACAGTGGCAATCAACAAATGTTAAAAAGATAAGCTCTTCACATCACTGTACAACAAATAACCTGCAATGATGATAAAACAACAGAAAAGTTTAAATGAAACAATAATCAAGTAAAAGTAAATGCATAATTTATTCATGCTGCAATGCATGCTGGGAACTAACAAAGCCTAAATATTTTAACAACATGAAATTCTTTGATCAGCTCAGACTGTATTTAACGAATTGGGACAACATTTGGGGTAATTTTGCTGCATTTTTAGTATTTGACACTCAAAAGGTTTTAATAAACTGGAAAAATATGCTATTCCATTTTTTTTACAGCGTACCGAAGTACTTTTTTGTGTTTGTTTTTGCAATTTAGTCCAGTACCGTCCATAAGCTGGCATCGGGTTGATGGAGTCCCATTCGCCCGTAAAGTGGACGTAAGGAAAACCAGTGGAGTGATGGAAATCCCTTACTTCCAGCAAGAAGATGCGGGCACGTACGAATGTGTGGCGGAAAACACCAAAGGAAGAAACTCTGTGCAGGGAAAGCTGTCTTTCTTTGGTAAGTTGTCTGGAGCTGCATGAATATTTGAACAGTGAAAGCCACATGTCACGTCCATTGAAGTGAAGGACATGATGCAGGACTCTGATGCCTTTCCAGTCGTCAACCCTGACCAGCAGAAAATCAACTTACGGCAGGATGTTGTGCTTTAACAGTGCATCAAAATGATTAAAGCCTCTCGGTCGTGATGTCTCTAATATTTTTATCCAGATTAAAAAGATGAGAGGATGACCTTGAGCCTGACCTTTTGTGTGTGTGTTCCGTTCTACCAGATGGCACTGTGATTGGGATCCAATTTGACTCCAGATCAAAGCTGTTAAATTTACTATACTTAGATGAGGGGCACATATGCCAGGAAAACACTCAGCAGAGCAGCATCTGGATCTGTGATGACTTGAGATTTTTTTTTTTTTTCGTGTGTGTGTTTTTATAAAAAAAAAAAAATAGTTGTTGATTTTAAATCATATTTGGAGACGGTGGACTCAATTGAAGATGTTCAGATCTAAAGGCTTAGTGGAGATTGCTTGTTTGTATTATGGTCATGAACGATACTTGAAACTCTAGTTTTCACCTGGCACACGATAAATGAATAAAAGAGGACTCAAGCTTCTTTGAAACTAAACAACTACCTAGGAAGGAACCTACCAACTAGGAAGTTCATTCAAAATGGTTAATAGCAAAAGAAGTGTTAGAGTTAGTACTATCCGCTATGTCCTGTGATTGAGTTGAAATTTTTCATTTGACTGTCTGTTATCCTGTTCAAATTTTTTATTTAACATTTTTAAATGTCTTATTTAAACATGCACCTATTACTATACACCTAGAATACTATTATTCTTGTGTTTGTTTAGTGGAAAACAATATGGAAATTTTGCCATTTTTGATTTTTATATATTTCTATAATATCAATGCGTTTTTACTCTTCAAATGTTTGGAGTCAGTAAGATTTTTAAATGTTTTTGAAAGTAGTCTCTTGTACCTACTAAGGCTGTGTTTATTTTTGTCCAAAAAAAAAGTAAATATTAGAATTTAAAATAATTCTATTTCAAAATGTTTTTAAATACAGTTTGTTTAGTTAAGCTACATTTTCAGCAGTCATTACTTCAGAATATGAGCCTTCAAAAATCTGTTTAATACTCATAATTTGTGTCCAAGTAATATTTCTTAAAGTGCATTTTTAGCGTTCTTTAATGAATATAAAGTTCAGAAGAGCACCATTTTTTTTTTTACAAGTTAATACATCCCTGATGAGAAAATATTATTTTTAATTTTTTAAACAAAAATCTTACTGACCAGAGTTTTCCACAGTATAATGTATATAGTATAAATTGAGTTATTCTGTCCTCATGGAAGTGTATTAGGTCATACAGTATATATACCCTTCACAGCTATTTATTAGTTAAGGATTTAAGTTGGTAAAAAAATAACATGCAAAAAAGACATGGAAATCCCTTTCATATTCTATTAATTGCATGTGCACTTTCAGCCTACATCTGTTTACCAGTACAAATTGGCATGAAGACCCCAATGGCTAGTCCAGGGTTTCTAGCAAGTGTATTGTGACTCAGAGGCTTATGAGGAGAAGCATATTAAATATGGACTTTAAAATGAAGGGTTCATAACCTTTTCCCTTCACCGCCGTGTTGGCTCCGCGGCATTGTTCATACAAGACAGCTACCTATTAAGTAAGTACCTGTAGGCTAGAGAGCAGTGGGATTTATCCTCCCCTTATGGGATCTTGCACTGGCTCTAATGCTGTACCCGCATGCCCAGTGGCCCATTTACAGGAATAGTCTGCAAGGAGCTCGCTGAATGTTTTATTATCCCTGTTGTCTCATTGTTTATATTCCAAACAATGTGGAATATGGGGGGACAGGTTCTTAGAAATGGGAAGTTCTCCTAATGGGCTTCCCAGATGCGCAACGTAGCGGTGATTTATAAATGTATTAATTAGATAAATAGCTTGGGCATATTGTAAAAGCTAATGTAATCCAGCCGAGGAGGCGATTCGTCGTAGGCGTGGTTGTGTTTCACTAATGCTCTCGCTCCACAGCTCTCATGCCCCGTTCTGTTTAGGAGAGACTCGATATTTATGATAATTCGCCTCGGTTTTCGCTTCGCTTCTGCTGTTCTTCAGTCGTTTCCACCCCCGTCTCACCTCTCCTCCTGTGTATAAGTCAACTGCACTATAAAGAGACGGAGACAGACCTTTAGTGTCTGGTTAAACTGCATTGCCTGTGTTTATTGAATAAGGTGAAGGTTTTTGCAGAGAGATATTTTACACTAAACTGGCATTATCTCATTAACAAATCATTGATGAAAATGATTCATGAAAAGATTTTTGATTTTGACAATAAAACTTGCATAATAAGAAGCTCATTTTTAAAATTATTTTAATGCGATAGTTAAATGATTTTAACTAAATGTTGATGAAAATGTAGCATCACAGGATATTAACAATGGACTAGCAATTTCTTGTGTAGATAAACATTTTACAATTAACATTCAGTGCTGTTTGAAAGTTTGGGGCCGGTAAGATTGTTTTGAGAAAAAAAAAAAAATAATAATATATATATTTATTTTTTTTATTTTTTTTTTTAGCAAGGACACAAAAAAATTTACAAAAAGTTGGAAAATACTTAATACATCAAATAAATCAAAGAAAGAAATTTACCAAATAAATGCTTTTCTTTGATATTCATTGATATCCATTGATTCGTTAATATCCAAAGTTAAACAGCACAACCATTTTAACTTTGATAGAAATGATTCATGAGTTAGAAAGATTACTTGATCACCATTTCATATTGTAACGATTTCTAAGGATTGTGTAATTTTTATAATATTTTAAAATAGAAAACATTTTTGAAATTGCAACATTTCACAAAATCACTCTTTTTGCTGTATTTTTGATCAAATAAATGCAGACTTTGTGAGCATTTTTTTTCAAAAAACATAAAAATATTACCGAACTCAAAATTTGAATGGTAAATAGTTGTTTTTATTTTCCAGTTTATTGTCAACTAAATGCATTTGAGTTATTTGACTATAATTAATGCATATGACATGGCAAAATATTAACAATTTAGTGGATATTTTCATTTAAAAACTAAAACCATGACTTAAAGTGTAAAATTGAACTCCTAAGGTTTCGGAGTGATTTGAGCCAAATTTATGCACTTATTTATTTTTTGATGGTTTGACATATCTTATTGAAAGTTTTGAGACTGTGGTGTTTCCCCATTCAAGTCGATAAGACTATATGCCTATTAACTACATCAGATATCAGCTAAAATGGTCAACAGTGAACTGACTTCCCTAAAAATGAGCTGACTTTGGCCACAATCATCTATCAGTTCTCACTCATTCTGTGCTTTAAGCTATTTGTAATTATTTACAACACATCTTAAAGCTACGGCAGGCATGTAAAAAAGCAGGGACGGGTTGACGTTTATCCTGTTCGCGGCTCTGGGATTTTTCAATGGCAGGATTAGCCTACGGACAGACCTCTTGACTTACCACTCAGATCTCTCTCTCCCTTCCCCGCTATTTCTGTCTCTGTGTCTCATTCTCTTCCCCAACGTTTTTCCCTTTGCCAGCCAGGTGATAAAAATCTGTAATCTTATTTTGAAGTCCCATGGAATTAGGCCTACGAGACATTCGTCAGCAGAGCGGGGGAATGAGGCGATCAATAAGTGTATCTCATGTTTATCACTTCCACTGGCAGCAGCAAAGCAGGAGGAGACACTCAAAGCCTTTCATTCTTTCTGCTTGCGTTGGCTTGATTAGCAATTG
Organism: Enteromius radiatus; assembly: GCA_032357445.1. NCBI lineage: Eukaryota > Metazoa > Chordata > Actinopteri > Cypriniformes > Cyprinidae > Enteromius > Enteromius radiatus. The sequence continues at coordinate 16,705,110 of JAUCMS010000105.1, forward strand.
CCTTTATTAGTCCTGTTCTTTGCTAGGCTATGAAGATTGTGTATCTGTTACAGGTACAAGTATAAAGAGATGTTTCTGGGTGTATTAATCAGCCAAGAGGTCACTTCATGAATCTTGGCATTTTGTTTTCCCCTCGTATTAAGTCAGTCAAGGTTTTTATGCATCAAAACAGTCATTTAATTTTACTTTACCATTTGTCGCCAAATAGCTACTCCTTAAAATTAATGAATTGTGCTGCTATACATTTAAAGGAATCGTTCGCCTAACATTCAAAAAGTAAACAAAAGATGGATATCTGAAGAATGTCCTGGCGATATACTGAAAGGGGAATGAGTCTGTCAAGCTAGAAATTTTTTTTCATGATATCATCTGTAAATATCATCTGGAAATAATGTATCACTCCACCAGTTTATTCAAAGACATTGATTAATTTAGAGTGTTTTGTTTGGACTTGATTAAAAGTGGATTTTTCCACTTTTAGCAATAAGGCTCAAAGTAGTACTTTGAGGATATACAACAAATGGTATGAATGTAGTATTTGCCAGGTAGGGTTGCATTTAAGGTCTCTTAAGTTTCACAAAATGGTTCTTACATCCATAGTTTCTCTACATCGAACAACAGATGTTTTTTCATATGCATTATGATTGCTAGGGACACAGAAAACATCTATCTATCATAATCACAGCATGCCACTGAATAAGCTTTCAGTTGGTATTAAGGATGCTGAGAGCTCATTTTGACCTCTCTACCTCTCATTCCTCTCAAGTTTGACTTGTGGGTGTGAAATGTTGAGAGTGATTGTGTGCCCTGTGGGCAAGGCCAAGTCAGGCCCTGACTGCTTACTCTCATTTAAACAGTGGGGTTTAAAAGTCAATAATCTCCCAGTGAGTGCGAGATAGACTGAGTGGCAGTGACTAAGGGATCCAGGCAGCACTAGTGGATGGTTGACAGTTTGTGTCTTAAATATGACTGTTTTTTTATCAAAAACAACACAAAACATGCAGTTCAGTATAAAAATTAAAACTGGTATCATTTGCTATTGCTGTGTCGGTGTATGAAACCTGTTTGACTTTCTTTATAAAGAACTGTTGTTAGTGGCTAAAGGATTGAGGCTTTTCAAGCTTCAAAAGCACATTCAGATCAAATTTACACTTGTGTTTATATATTTTATTGTTTGTTTGTTTGTATTCGTTCTACCCATTCTTATCTGTCTCTTAGTGTCCTTTTAGGGAAAATGCTCATAAATGATTCTTTAAATGTGCTCTAAGTCAATTATTTACTAGGTTTGAGTTACAAGCATTTAAAAGATAAAATCAATACATGTTTGTTTATAATTAAGTCATAATTTACCCTAATGGTATTGGTTAAGGTAGTTTATGGTACTAGCTTTTAGTCAGTCCTGATATATTGGATGTGCTTTCCTTTCTATACCCATCTAAGTGGAAGAGTGAATCAGCTGGACCTGACTGCAGTTGTTTTCTTATGTGCCATTATTGTGATTACAACACACCATTTCCCACAGTTCATGGCTCTAATAATGCAAGTCTGCTTTGAAGGACACATAGCTAATAATCAAGGTTAAAGTAATTCTGTGTAGTCATTACCTCTGTTGTTGGTTGTTTCAGCCTCCCCCCAGCTAATTGAGAAGCCTCAGGATGTGCAGAAGGCCATCGATGACTCTATGATGTGGGAATGCAAGGCCACAGGGAAACCTAAACCCTCTTACAGGTGGATGAAGAATGGAGAGAACCTGGAGCCCACTGAGGTCAGTTCACCTCTAAGGTTTGAGGACGGTCTTTTGTAATAGTAATAAAACTACAGTTCACCCAAAAATGCCAATTTAGTCATCGATATGACTTCTGTAGAACACACCTAAAAAGATCTCAAAAGGATATTTGTCCATGCATATTATTTTGGACCCCACTGACCTTCTTGTATGGCCAAAAATAGTTGAAACATATCATTTTATTAGTTTTTTTTCCCTACATCATAAAGGTTTGGAGTAAATGGTAAACCTGCAATTTTGCATGAATCATTCTTTTTAAATGTTGTATGTGAAAATGTAGGTTCAGTATTTAAAAAATACAGTTTATATCTGAAGGAAGTTAGAGAACTCATTTATTGTCATGTTTTTAGGTTATATATCAGTGATTTGGTAGCAGTCATCACAGTAGATCTGCCAGCCATCTTTATTAACCTTGTGAGACCAGTGCTTGAGAGCGTATTCCTTAATGGCTTTTCTATAACCGTCTAAATCAGAGTGAATCCACTGGAGTACCTGATATGTCATTCTGCGGACCTTCTATATGGGCCACTCCAGAATTATCGAAACAATAGGAATGGACAAAATTGAGAACATAAAAGCTTCCAAATATCCACCACTTGTTCTGGCAGTGAGAGGGAATAGCTCCCCAAAAATGCAATAAACTCAAGATGGCAATAGCTAGAAGAAAGCACTAGCAATACTCTAGAACAACACATTTTAAAGATTGAACCAACCCATTTTCATTTCATACCTCTTTCTTTTTTGTGACTTTGTCAAAGTTATTCTTTAGATGCGCTTTTGCAGCCCATTTTACTTCCATTGTGTGACTTCTCAGGATGTTTAATGTGGAAAAAGTGCATCGTGAATTTATTGGAATATGAAAAATTGGCACTTTGGGGCTTTGCAGTTGAGTTTTGACAGCTAAACCCCTCCTGAAACACTGACAGCAGCAAACCTTAGCAACCTTTGTGAGGACAAATGAAAAGTCATTTGATGTGGAGCAAGTCATGACATTTTGATGAAAAAAACAGGCTTTTTTTGGGGGGGGATAACATGCTCTTATGAATTATGCACAATAAGACCAGTAAAGTGCATTAAGTAAGTAAACAGGACAGTTTTGATTTCATGTTGGCTTTAAATAAGGTGCAGATAGGAGCATGCTAATTACAGCTCCTCTAATCATCATTACTGCTCATCATTACATAAACATAATTAAGGGTTTACAACCTACAAACATCACCAAACAACACAAGCTCTGAATATCAAGGACATTTAAATAAAGTAAAATGCATTTAATGAGCATTAAGGCTTGATTTAATAAGTCATTCACAGCCGTGGACACAAGATTCCAGACACTTAGCAATCTCCCATTAAATCCTCCAATCTAAAACAGCCGAATTTAAGCCTGTTTCATTGAAGGCCATTAGGAGAAGGCTTATAAACCTTTACTGTGTACCAGACAGGCTCTTATTGTTTTGTCTTTCTCTGAAATCCATAGTGAAAGAGGTGATAAACATTTATATGTCTCGACACTCTATGTAATATACAACCTGTCTCCACTGAGAGCATTTCACCCAAAATCCCAAACTCTAAGCGCATGAAGTTATTTTTAGAGACTAGTAGCTCTTCGGGCGCAACTATGGTGTGGTGAATAAACAAATCAGTAAACTTCATGTAAATTAGCCTTGCTATGTGATGCGGGTGCAAACAAAACAAAAGATATTGATCCATTTAGAGACCTGTTTATGTGTTCAGAGACATGGCTACTTGTCTTTCTTCATCTGCCACTCATTCTTTCACACCACCAGATTAGAATATCCATCAGCGCTGCATAATTAACAGTCTGTCCATTTTATTGTTTTGCACTTTATTAGAGAACGCTTCTAACGGAATATCAAAAAACGTTCATTTATATGCTTTAGACCTCAGGAAATAATTGCTAATGCAGATTCTGCTGGTTAGGCTTCACGTTCGTTGAGTGAATTTGTATTTGAAATAACGAATTTGCATAATGATCAATGTTTTACAAGTATGTTTGTGCGCCAAGGTAATTGCCGAAAGGTACACTTGAATTTTAAATGCAATAAAATCTTTTTTTGAGCATCGAACAAATACAGCCCAGTTTGTACTATGACAGACTAATGTCTCAAGGGCACAACGATCTCTTGATTGAATCATAGCCCTAGCTTCCATTTTGATTCCGAAATGTTGATTTTCAATGTTTCCCGGGTTAAATGAATTAATCAGTGCAGAATTATTACAATCTCCAAATGTCATAGTCAACATCAGAGCTTTAATCAATTGTATAACTAAAGGTCATTGATGTAGCAAAAGCATGGGTTGTTGACTTATACCATTTGTTATTTTCACTGTGCTTAATCAGTGGGGACCTTTTCTGTTCTTTCTGCCTTATTGGAACACAGCATTGCTAAGGTGACCAGCTAAAAACCTCTTCTTTGTAAATCACTGTGACGCTCCAGTCGCTGAGAAAAAGGGATATGATATAAGGCACACACCGTGTCTTGGCTAATCTAGTAATAAACGTGTCAATGATCTTGTTCACCCGTATCACATTGTGCTTTTTTTGATAGCAGCTCGCACTGCTTACTCAGAACATAGCTTATATTTGTAGTAGTCTGATTTAAAGTGTACCACATAATATAAAACGAAGTGTTTACAACAGCTTCGAACTGGTAATGAGGCCTAACATGTACAGTGTTTTGAACGAAAGGAGACATTATCGCCTTTTCAAAGGCGCAGATTTAAATCAAGACTTAGGAAATGAAAACGTCCATGCAGTCGTGCACATGCACTTCATATCAGGATGAGATTTGCCGCAACTGTAGTCATGCATTGCGTTTTATGTCCTGACCCAACGGATTTTCGAGCAGTGACATTGCCAATCACGGCATTTCAGCGCAGGCGTGCAGATGGTCCCCTCCCTCAGGTCCCGCCACGTGCAAAACTGCTGATTTAAGAGGAACGTCATGGTTAATTAGTACAGTAGTAAAGTGAAGCATCGCCTCACTCTGAACTGCTGTATGCCACTGTGTGATTTTCAGTGCTTATTTGTTCCATATTGTGCATTCGTCCCTTCCTTCTCCTTTCCAATTCAAAATACACCAACACAAATCTCGTTCAAGCACAGATTAGCCTTGGGACCAACTGCTTTTTTATTTACCGTGACTACAGTAAACACTTGATTGATATTATAGGATATTAAAAAGTTATTACTTAAAAAATGAGCTCTCTCAAAAATGAAAGTTGTGTCAAGTTCATTAAAGGAGTTACATGAGGATAAACCAAAATAAACCAAAACATTTACATACATGAACTGAAGTTGCAATTAATCACATTCATTGGTTTATACATTTGTGCGTACTTTGCATGTTTATTATGCATATATAAAGATACACATGCAGTATATATTTAGAAAATATGTTCATTTTTAACATGTATATATTTATATTCATATAATTTGTATTGTATATAAATTTATTAGCCTATAAATGTATATATATATATATATATATATATAAACATAACATTTTTCCTAGATCAATACAGTGTGTGCATGTATTTATATCTACATGATAAATATACACAGTACATTATATATATATGTAAACAAAAACTGTTTTTTTTTTTACATTATATAACTTTTATTTTGGATGTGATTAATCGTGATTGATCATTGCCCAGCGCTAATATGAATGCATTTTAAAAAATATTGTATTTAGGTATTGTTGAACTCTTCTTACTTCAAAACTAAGTTCCACCGTAATAAATGTTTTGATATTAAATTGTTCGTTCAACCAGTTCATTCAAAAAACAGATTCTTATGAGTCTGGAATCTTTCACTCAGTTGATTCGTTTAAAAACTGAATCATTCAGAAACAAAACATATCTTAACAAATTAATCATTGAATTTTTCCCTCCACCAGTTTATTCAAAGACATTGATTAATTTAGAGTGTTTTGTTTGGACTTGATTAAAAGTGGATTTTTCTTTGGCTTCATTTGGAGATATTTTCATTGACGGCAAAAGCAGACAGCAAGTGCATCAGTATTAACTTGTTTATTGAGCTATATGAAGAAAATATCAACACAGCTATGATGAAGGGTTTTTCTTTTATTCCTTGCAAATGACGAATAAAGTTAAAGGGCAAAATGTGAGATATGAAAGGACAGAATACACTCTAAACCACAGCAGAGAGTGTTCTGCCACTTTTCATGCCAATTTTTAATATGAACCTGTCTTTTTATGAGCCTTTAAAATGTTGTTTATAACTTTTGGAAGGAAACATGAGGTGGAAACTAAATGCTCTCAAGGTGACTGAGGCTGAAGGCTTATATATTTATATATAAATACAGTATATATACAACTTTGATTGCAGTGTCCTGGTGTTTTAAGATGTCTGTGACATTTTAAATCCTGTATCCCTATTTGATATTGTTTTATACACTATGTGCATCAAATAAGTTTGGTTAACATCAGGAGACATGCAAACTCACATATTAGAAATAGCATAAAGCTGTCAGCTTTAAAATGTTAGCCCAGCTTGTTTATAATGGCAAACATCATCCAGCCTCCCAACGGCTTGTCCGCCAGAATACAGAGGCTTGAGCTCTGGTTAAGAAGTAAACAAGCCAGGGCTTTATTACCATCTCATAAACATACAGATTTATTGCTGCCGTTTTTGAGCAGCCTCCCTACGCAGAGTCTCCCATTAGTAATGAACACGCAGATTTATGATTGTTTCCATCAACCTCCAGACATAATTTACCTTCCCAGACACGGTGTGCTTTTATGCAGATTAGCAATCTCAGTAAAAGACTCTTAACGGAGATATCCTGTTTTCCTCAGGAGAGGGTGCAGGTCATTAATGGCGCCCTGTCCATCACTCGCCTGGCACTCGCCGATATTGGAATGTACCAGTGTGTGGCTGGAAACAAGCACGGAGAAGTGTACTCCAATGCTGAACTCAGAGTTATCGGTAAGTGAAACCTGCTTAATTGCGTTTGACTGAAATATTAGTGTGGTTCGCAAATTTACCAAACACAAAATAACGACTGCATTAATACAGCTTACTCTCTTATCATGCTCCTGATAATGGCCACTTAGGAGTTGTATAATGTGAGTAGATGTGTAACATTTCTGTCAAGGAGGCGCTTAAAATATTAATGATTGGTTCAAGCAGGGTTTTGAAACACTCCTCCATCTACTATTGGTCAGATAAAATGAAAGCCCCGCCCAACACTCACGCCGTTGGTTAAGGCAAGCTGCTCTGTGAGTTCTAGGGTTTTATAACTTACACTCTTCTAAATACCAAAATAAAATACTTTGACAGAGTATCCCGCACTACTTATTTCATTACAGAAACTACAAAACAGACAGTGTAGCATGATTATAGAATGAGTTACACTTATTAATCTGCAAATTATAAACATACATTTTAACCAGTGCAGTACAAGGCCAGTTATTGGATTGCGCTTATGTTGCATATGAAACATCAAAAGTCTGTGTGAACACACCTTTTCAAATTTTCAGTTACACTTTATTTTAAAGTGTTGTTGTTATAGTATAATTATACATTTAAGTACTGAGTAATATTAATTAAATACGTGTACTTACTACAGTATATGGTTATGAATAAGGTTTGATTTATAGGATTAGTTCACTTGCGTGTAATAATTATTCATAATTAGTTGTTATTGTGTAACAAAGATTATAATAAAGTGTTACCATACATACAGTATATTGCTTAAAAGTGCTAAATAAAAGAGTGGTTGAACCTGGACTGCCTCACACTATTGTTTGTGCCAGGACATGTTGGGCTTCTCAAACACACAAAAATGTTTCGGAAGGCTCTGCAGTGTTTGCGTTTATTCAGGAAGTCAACCTACAAATGGCTTACTGCAAAAGGTTTCTGCACATTAAATTGGGATCGCGATTGTCATGGCCAGTAACATGCATTACCCCGCAGAGCTGTGTTTACTTGCCGTCTACATCCACACTCAACCACGACTTTCTTTGTTTATTGTTTTGCCATTAAAATTCAGCCGCCAAAGTGGGCAAGAAACTGAACTCACAGGAGAATAATTGTCAGTCTCTCACACAGATAAAATAATTGAAGTGCCTTTTAAAAGACAGAGTGTGAAGATTGTAAAGCCGGAGAAATTATCATAATAAAAACTCATTTGAGTGGGGAACGTGGGAAAAAAGAGGAAAGGACATGACATTTTCCCTTTGTTTTTCTTAGCAGAAAAAAGGAGCGTGTGATAATTAAAGTGTGCCACATACGCCGAGCCTCTGCTCTGCCATCTCTGTTTCTACATCATACGTACCCGCATACACATGTCTTCCTTTGAAGTACAGTGATTAGAGAGGAAGTGCTCTAAAGAGCACTAATCCTTGTGTCTGCGTACCTGTAATTATGGTCAAATATGAAGGGAACAATTGGCCTGATACGTGATGGTCTTTGGTTGTTAAATATTTCAACGGTTTTCTGTGTCTTTTATTTATTGACACATTAAGATATACAGAAAAGTAAACCAATATGCCACTGTTTGCACAGCAATAGGGCTAAAAAGTTAGCCCTAGTAAAAATATAATATGTATATATAAAATGTAATATATTTAAAATATATTAATTTCATAGAGATATTGTTCAAATGCATTAACATATTTGCTGACAGATAACTTGAGACCTACTGATATACAAATTTTAATTGAACTTTATTTGGAGCATTACTTGTGCACAATGCATATTTCTATTTTTTACTGTGTAATATTGCCTTTTAAATGCTAAAGTATACTTGCAACAGTTCCACTTTAGCACAATCAAATATACTAAGTATGTCTTTAATAGGACTTCAGCACTACTTCTGCATAATTAAAGTGCATTAAGTACAAAATTAGTTGTTCCAATTTAGCAGAGTTTTACCAGTTTACCATGGTTTTATTAAGTACATAAATATCCCTAGTGGTCTAGGGGTTAGGATTCAGCCCACTCACCGCTGCGGCCCGGGTTTTATTCCCGGTCAGGGAACGTGCTTTATAGGGCACTGCTCCGGGTGTGTGTTCACCGTGTGTGTGGTTGTTCACTTCTCACTGCTGTGTGTGCGCACTTGGATGGGTTAAATGCAGAGCTCAAATTCCTAGTATGGAAAAAGCCATACATGGCCACATGTCATGTCCTTCATATGAAAATGTATTTCTAGTGTACTGAGCATGAAGTAAATATTCATTTCAAAAGTATATTTATTTTTCACTGTCTCAAAATATCTTTTTATGAGACATAAACAAGTGAGAATTATGAGTTTGCATATATAAAGGTCAGAATTGCAAGAAAAAATGTTAGTTTAGTGAGTTTATATCTTCAAAATTCGGAGATATTTACCTGTTTTCTGTTCCATAGCAGAAATAGAAATAATAATAATAGAGTTTCAGCTCTTTTTTTCTGTGCTTGTTGACGTATGTTCTTACTAAATAGCTTACGTGTTCTTACGTTTCAGCTGTCGCTCCTGATTTCTCCCAAAACCATCTGAAGAGCCACACTTTAGTCAAAGAAGGCGGCGATGTTCTCATTGAATGCAAACCCAAGATGTCTCCTCGAGGCACGATCTCCTGGCGCAAAGGCAGCGACGCCCTCCGAGAAAACAGCAGGTAACTCCCTTCACCCACTCAGATGCCATTAGTCATATCTGCAGATCCTTTCCTCTATTTTAAGCTTTTTACATAATGCTACCAAACCAGAGCTTTTCCAGTCTGATGGAGGAACATCAACAGGACTGTGGGAAGATGAACCCACAATACTGCTTGTTCTCCAGACCTGGTTTTTGATGTAATGTCTTTGTCAAATCATTTCTGTTATTCACAGCAACAAAGCACTACCACTGACTTTGGTCATTCATCTCTGCCGGTGGAATCCCACTACAGCAGCCAGAGAAAAAGCATGTCTCAGCATGTCTCTGCTAAGGGTCGCAGCAATATGTCTCTAGTGGGCTTTGTGTTTCAGTTTCAACTGCTCTTTTCTCTTTCTTTCATTCTATTTTACTATCTCTTTCTGTTATTTGCTCACTAAACACAAGCGCCTTGATAGTGGGCTATTTCCTGCAGATGTTTATTGTGGATCTCTAATGTGTGCCCTGTTATCAGATGTACTTTCTTAAAATATGGTTTTATACGCATAGAATCCAAATGATCTTATATATTTTAAAATATAGCACTCTTGAAGAGATGCCATAGAACAGGGGTCTCCAACCCTGCTCCTGGAGAGCTACCGTCCTGCAGATCTTAGCTCCAACCGTGCTCCAACACACCTG
>JAUCMS010000105.1:16718152-16733145 GCA_032357445.1 Enteromius radiatus
ATACTTTTGTTAATAAAAAGCCTCTCCGAGGCATGACGTCACCCCCACTGTGTCTGTGTTGGCTCCTGTCACGTGACCATATATATATATATAGCATTTACAGCTAGATTAGCCAATAGTGTGAATTGGGGCGGAACTATATGTTAACTGACCAATAGAAGGGCATTAAAACTGGTAAACCCGGAACGTATTCACAGATTCTGCAAAATCCTGCATATTTATAATCTTATAAATTAACATATACATTTGTTACCTGTTTATCATGAATTATATTAATTGAAAAAATGTTTTGTGATAGTATTGATGAGTATTGAATAGATAGATATTAGGGGTGATAAACTTCATGTCACAATATAATTGAACGTTCTTAGTCCCATCTTATTTTCTTTATCTTTGTGATACATGGGAATTTAAAATGGATTGCAAATGCGGTTTCATGTCAGCTTTAAGATGTGTTTTATTCCACTTATTTATATTGCGTCCCTGTCAGCTCTCGCTAACCTTGTAAACAGCAGCAGGTATAAAGACACCACTCTCATTAAGTGGAAATGCCATTAGAGACTAATTCATAATCAGATGTATTGTTTTATGCAAATGGGTCTTAGTGTGTGCGTGCGTGTATGTGGATGCATGCTGAGTGCAAGCACCTGTCTGGGAGCCAGGCCTAATCAAAGCAGGGTGCATTTGAACTTCTTTTGTGTAAGATTAATTGGCATAATTGTGCAAGTTCTCCTTGATGGCGGAGAAGGAGAGGAGACGGTGTCACCAGCAGGATAATCCATCTTCATAGCAGCAGCCCTTTTTTTTCTGCCAGAGAGAAGAGGAGAGATCGAAAGCGAGGGAGGGATGCCGTTTCTGTCTTATTTGAAACTGATGTGTCTACCTGGACATTCTATTGATCAGTGCTTCCAAACTAGCAGGTTGTGACCCTTAAATGGGTCTCGGGACTGTTCTGATAGGAACATGTACTCTCTCTGTCGCAAACTAGTGAGTCTTTCGTGCCAAATTGCTTCCACAGCAGTTTTTTTGTTTCTTAGCGTTTCAGAATTGAAATATGTGTATGCATATATATGGGTATATATAAGAAATTCACAAAAGTGATTTTACAGTATGTCTACAGGAAGCACTTTAAGTGTAAGTGTCAACTTTTAAGGTTTTTGGAGAATAAAATGTCAAAATTTGGTTGAAATAATGTTACATTGTTATGCAGTGTAACACAATATTTATGTAAAAATTCAAGCAACATGCTTATTCTGACTTGTACTTAAAATATATCAAAAATATGGAGAAGCATATTAAATGTTACTGTTTTAAATAAGTAAAAAAATCTTGACAAATGGATAAAACCTAGAATAATGGCAAATGTAAAATAAAATGTAAAATTACAACTAATTAGTATTTGGAGTGAAAGTAATTATTCTTTTTAAGTGTCATAAATTAATTTCTGTTGTGAAAATACCTGACAGGATTGTTACACTGAATAACATTTTAGCGGGTAAATGTAGTAAATCAGGGACAAATGTGTGATATTTATTTTTGGCTCAGAAAAAGAAATTTGCTATTAATTTAAACAGAAAACTTTTTTTTTTCTTTTCGTCTTTGATCCATTTATAAACACACACATAGACATTTTGTTAAGCACTTATATTTATAACTACTACTTTTGTACAACTATTTAAAATGTTTACAATTTGTTTATATATTTTTTATATCAATGCAGTATGTATATATATTTTTTGTTGTTGTTGTTGTTGTTGTTGTTGGTACTGTGCTGGTTCATCACATGATGTCTTCTTAAATGACATCGGTTGCAAGAATGCCGCTGAAATGGCAGGATGAATTTCTTTCATTTTTTTTTTTTTTTTGCATAGGAAGAAAGTGGCAGCTTCTGAAACGCACACCTTTTGAAAGTCTTACACTGCAGTAAAATAAATAATACCCATCGGAGAACCACATAAATAAAAGAGATAGGGCAGGGGATTTGTTCTAGATATACAATCAGCTGTTTTAGGTAGGACAGGTCAGCGGATGGGCTGATGTTTTCGAGCTGACTTTGCTGCGCCCGAGTGCATGTTTCCGAAGCTGATTTTGAGTTGATTGTACATGACTGCTGTGCAATAGTGTACAGTCGTGGCGGTTGAGTTGACAGCTAATTTTTGCCTGTGCTGTGCTGATGTGCACTTGTTTAACAAACAGTAGGATATAATAGGTTTGTGTGTGGCTCAGTGCAGCCTGAGGGAGGTTATTAACATTGCCTAGTTGTTAGATAAAATTGCAGCCGCTATGTATCTGTGTGGTCTGCTGGCTGTGCATTTATTTATTTATTTATTTTACTAATAGCAAATTGTTTAATTGCATTGAACATAATATTAGACACATATGTATTTGAACAAAAGGTTGCCTGTGATTTAAGACAAGAAAGGTGATTCATTAACTGATTGGTAATCTGAAATCTGAACACGTTCGGCACTAGGTGACAATATTAGATGTACGAATTTAAGTTAACACAAAGGATCAAAGGTTTTCTGTGGAGCCATAATTTGTAAAAGACAAACTAATGGAGAGTTGACTCTCTTTTTTCACAAAGCTATGTGTCTGAAATTGCCCTCTCTCAAAGAATAGCCTTTTGAAGAAGATGAAAGGTTGCCTGGTATATATGATGGAATGGGTTTTGGGGGAAATTTGGACCGTCTTCTTTTGATCTTCAGGAAATTTCTGGTTGTGGATTATTGCGGAGGAAGTAGACAGGAAAACCAGGGCCAAATGTACATATGGGTGAATCACACAAAAGTAATTGCACCCCAAAAACAGAAGAAATAAATAAATGCTTAAATAAAATGAAGCATACAGTATTTTATAATATATGCACTGCAAAATAATTTTTTAAGGCAAAAAACATTATTCAACCAATTCTCATGCTAAAAATTGTTATTTATACATTAAAGTAGTATTAATGCATTACTGTTATACTGGTTGAAAAGATTAATTAATATAAAAATAAGAGATAATGACAATCAACATAATCAAACATAAAATGTACAGAGATTACAGTAACTATTTCTGACCAGAAATGGACTTTGATTGGATTGTTTCTTAATTAGACACCCAAAGAAAAAGTTTCAGATCGCACAGCAGCACAATAAAAAGAGAAGAATTTAAAGTAAAAAAAAGTGTTCATTTATTAAAGCTATAAAACTATGGTATATCACTAGACATACAGTGCATTCGCTTAATTGTCAAAAAAAAAACATGTCACAGTGGTTCTAAAACAAGCTTCGTTTTCTATATCATTTTTTTTTCTAGTATAATTATTTTGTTTGTTTGATTTTGGCCTGTGACCTGTTTTTTTGTGAGCGTAATTATACAAATATTTAAAAGCGTATGCCGACCATCTTGTTGTAACACACTAATGTTGAGTTAACTTCCCACTTGTAGATGCGGTCGGTGTCTTTACAGAGCGAGAGCGAAAGATGAAGCAGAAAAGCGAGGAGGAGTGGGATGAGTACACTCTATGAAGTGATTGCTTGTCAGGATGATTTCCATTTAAAAGCGCGTCTGCCACTGAAGGCTGCGGTGCAGGTGAATGAAGGGCGACGCGATATCAATTCAGAAAGCTCCATATAGGAGATGTTGTGGAGGCAAGCACAGCTGCTGTCATTGCTGATATAGAACACGTTTGAGGGCCGGGATCCGTTTACTTATCTAATTAAGCCCACTTTCCCTTATCTTGTTATTGTGGAATTAAGCTTTAACTTGATTTACTGTCTAATGCTTAAAAGCATCTGAAGACGTGTCGCCTTAAAGATCCAGAACCAGGTGTTTTAGGATAATAACCATGGTAAAAATACACAGCATGCTGTTGCATTTATTAAAAAAGAAACATGTTTATTATTCTTCAACGCCGCATTCAGTTTTTTTTTTTTTTCTTTGTTCTGTTTTTTTCCTCGTTTTAATCTAATTGAACACCTGTTTGGAACTTGCCATCTCGTGGACACAAAGATTGAACATGATGCCGCCGTAAAACAGAGCTTTCTCACAGCCAAAAAATAAATACCGAATACATTTTCCTCATTAGCTCACCTTAAGGCTCATCCGCCTAAACTGTTGTGTTGCCAGCTCATATGGTTCATTTTAATTTCATATTCCTCTCTCACCAGGGGAAATTAGGCGGTGTCAGTCAGCAGAATGTCATTTGAAGGGGAATGGGCCCACCAGCGGAGATCTGGAACATGCCCCAAAGCTTCAAGTTCTTGGTTAAAACCCAACCGTACAGGGTCTCTATCAACATATTACTGGCCCTTTAAATAGAATGCCATTTACTTAACCTCCTATGGCTGTGTTTTGCTAATGTTGGCTAAAAGACTCTTTAACTAGAAGAGCATAATTTGATATGCCGTGTGGTGTGGCCGTGCCACGGATAATCTATAGGTATAGATTTGCACGGCAGACAATTGGTCAATCAAGATGGTGGACAGCACATCGATTGCCACTAATGTTATGTTTGCAGTCTCGCACAATTGATGTGCAGCTTTAATTAAATTCTCAATGGGACAATTAGTATGAAAAAGGTATTTTTTGACATTTTTCTTAAACATACATTGGGTTGCAAGAGTCTAAAACCACATTTGAAAATCTGAATTTATTTCTTTCAATTTAAACCTGAAAGGTTTTAAGATTTTAAACAGACTTAGAGCTGCTTTGTGCAAACGTCAAATGTTCTTGTTTTTACCCAAATGTGTGTTTAATTTTAAAAAAAGTAATATTAGAATTTTCCTTTGTGCTTTCAGACTTTTGGATCCCAACTTATACGAACGCTCTTCTTTTTCACCACAGTAATAACTTTCATCAAGAGAAATTAGTTTAATTTGGTGAAATAAAACTCATCCGGAATGCAAATGAATGCAGAGATTTGGCCGTGATTAGTTTGGTGCGCTCTTTACTAGTCTAAGTGCCATGTTAGACTCGGCGGGATTAGTTTTATCTTGGGGGAATGGAGGCTAATATCATTTTTCAAAGAACGAATGTGCCAGCACAGCACCAGTAATCCATCTTGGTCCCTTCGCACATTTGGAGCCGCACATGTGTGTTGCTTTTTATTCCTAGAAGGAATTGTGTGCATATGAGTGTGAGAAAAGAGAGATGAATATCAGTCTGAAAGAATGAAGCTGAAGAGCCATTTGTGATTAAAGGAGCCCAGTTTGAGTACACCCACAAGCCTGCAGTGTTTGGCCCTGATAAACACTGTTTCTCCGCAGCTGCTGACCCTGGGGATAGATGCTGCTGAAATTAAAAGCCTTGCTTACTACTGGAAATATGCCTCGCACTCAAACATGAAATGATACAATTTTCATGTATTTTCATTTTTGTTTCTGTTTGGGGCTTTTTGTGTTCCTCTGTGTCTGTTATTATTATATTTAATCTGTTCTTGAGTACTTGGACAAAGCTACTGAATTAGAAAGTGTACATGTATGCTATAGGATTGTTTTGGATTCATTTGTTAAACGGGTCGATTCTTTCGTGTATTTTTTCGGTAACACTTTACAGTTACAGTTCATCAGTTAACACTGGTTATTTAACAACATTAGTAAACATGAAATAAGAATGAACAATACCTCTATAGCATTTACTAATATTTTAATAAATGCATTGCTTGATCATGTTAGTTAATACATCAACTAATGTTAACAAATCACACCTTATTGTAAGCGTTATCGTTTTTTTCTTGTCTGATGCTCAACATAGTTGAACACTATATAAAAATAGTGTCAAATAGTTTTGACAAGTATTGATTGAAATTTAGCACTTGGTTGAGTCAAAATAAAAAACCATGTTTTTACACACATTTTAAAATGTATGACATTTTGTTATGTTGCTTGATATTTATAGAACCTACTTAAGATGAAGGGAATTATCTAAAAATCTCAAGCTTTATAGTTTTAGCATATACATGATTAATTGAAGGTTGTCAGTGAGATTCTTACATTAGATGGAAAAAGTCTCTAATGCTCACCAAAGCTGCATTTCTTTGATAAATATACAACAAAAAATGGTAATATTGTGAAATATTACTACAATTGAAAATACTTTTTTATGTTGTAATATATTATAAAATGTAATTTATTCCTGTGATGGCCAGGCTGAATTTAGAAACAATTCAAAATATTATTATCAGTGTTGAAAACAGTATATTTATATGACAGAAGGACACATTTTATTTGATATAAATATCCTTTTTAACAAGACATTACTGTAGTGTTCAACCAAACTGTTGACAGTGTATACATAATATATATATATATATATATATAATTTTGTCATATCTAATGGTACTGAAATGGTACAGCACAGAAGTTTCAGCACATAACAGTGTTTCTTTAAACCTTAATTCTGGAAATGTTTGTTTCACATAAACCAGTGATTTATTTTATATGTAGAATGAGAGTGGCTTAAAGCAGAGCATAACATATTTCCGTGTACATTATTTTAGTCCATTTCCCACACAACTGATTTGAAGCTAAATTATTACGCCAGCTGGTGCCGTGTTGATTTATTTCGCGTTGAGAAATGACATAGAATTATCTTGTGGAATGGCAAGAGCCAAATGTGCCCATACTAAATCAGCACATTGAATAATTGAACAGCGTTGAATGTGTTAAGAAAATTACCTCAGGATAAGTGGGAAGGCAATGCAAGCCTCCTTTTAAGGTGGGGAAAAAAAGTACCGGCATACTTCGCAAATGATTCTCTACAGGGAATGTATCTTGACGTCGCCACTGACACAGCTCTGCGGCTCGAATATAAATTTGGCACCTGTGTATTTTGGGTTTACAAAAGTAGAGATTAATACTTCTTCCTCTCTATCTTTTTCATTTATACAAATCTCCACATTGCCATGGAAACTTAATGCTGCTTCCCCAGAGACGAGGGGTCAACGTGCCGAGTGCTTGCAGGAAATGTCACAGCCGCTTTAGCTTGCAACTCTGCCGTTTCTTTGCTATTTTAATACCGTAAGGAGGAAAACACTATTGTACACAGCTGGCTGTCTAAAACGCCTCCTCTTTGAGCTTGGCTAGGTGTCAAGATGCTTCTGTCAATCATTTCTTATCACTCCCATTATATCTGAATTGCCAAGCCCTTTGGACACCCGTGGAGTGAGCGACACCCGCATTATTAAACCCAAGAGCCGTCTCTGACTGACAAACCAAATAATGCCCGTCACAGACAAATTCTATGAACCCATTTCAGCCGTTTCTCTTGTAAATACGCCCCAAATTTAGAGCATATTAGAGATGTTGAGATCAGAGCACATTGGATTTACTTCATAGTTTTGCCTTTATATATAAGTGTATCTCATGTCTTTCTTTGTATTTCTGATTTATGGTGAATTTAATCGATATGGCCAGGCATTATAAATGCAACCATACCACATTAAGTCCATAAGTCAGACCAGATAGGTGCTGTTATTCGTAAACGTTTGACACGGTTATGTGAGTGTCAGATGCAGCGATAATGAATGTTATGTCTTAAGAACCATTGACTCGTATACACTAAAAAAAAATCAATATCAATTACCTGGCTATTGGAAAAGTGTCAGAAGACAACCTTTCCATGTCCCATTTTTCCCCTCTCCTCTTTTTCCCTTGACCAACAAGTGATTGCTCTGTTGTTCCAGTGATAACGGCGAAACTCATCGGAAGGCTCTTTTTTTTTTTTTCTTGTGGCAGTAATTGCCGACTAACCTTGAGGTTGAGGATTCGAAAGTAGAGGTAGGCTCATCAAGGTGGCTTCCCGTAAACAGATCTCTTGACAGAGTGTGATCTTAAATGACCTGTTTCTGCCTCCCCCGGTTTATTTATCCAACTGACAAGGTCGTCAGTTTATCAAACGCACTTCCCTGCAGAAGGCCTACTGAGATATGGACACATGATCCATCTAAGTAACGCCAGGAGCTCTCTCACACCGCTCTTTAGGGTATTAGCCCTCAACATAGATCAGCCCTTCTCGTGTGGGTCAACCCTCGCGCCCCATTTGGAGGATAAAACGACCTATCTGGTCCTTCTGTAGATGCTGCTTTGCCCTGCTACATAACCCTCCCTCTGGGTCCTCGGTAAATGTTTTTAAAAAAAACATCTCTGATGGAACACAACCTCCAGGTAGGTCAGAGAAGGCCACTTAGTGCAAGAGAGTTGCAACCCGCTTAAATGCACTGTCCCGGGTCATATCTGCGAGCTTGCACAAATATGCATCATTATTTATGAGCCTTTGCCTTTACACTTGAGCTCCATTCACACTGTTAGTGAATCAGATGCTGCAGGTTGGCGAGTCTCTACTGTTGGACACTGGTTGCCAGATTCTTCTGTGCTCCCGTTGATAGCCGGAGCATCACACTGCTGCCTGTTTGCAAGAGTTTAACTCTTCTGAACTTGTAACGACAGTGGTCACTGTCACTCATGAAGCTGCCAATTGAACATTTAATGACTTAGGTCGCTTTGTCTGCGAATAGGATCAGGAGCAAAGACAAGTCAGATTTGAACCTTTTAACCCAAAATCAGCATACCATTAGGTGGTAACAATTGAAACATTCATTTGGTCCTAACATTGCAACCTGGTCTCATTAAAATATGTATCTCTGTGCACTTTTTGTGCAACACAGTTTTTGCGTACCTTACTGCATGTATTGCGGCTGTTCAGAATTGAAATATATGTGGACTTCGCTAGAAGTTAATGCTCTATCATGTTGGAAATATGCCCTGCACCAAATCCAACCCTAAACCTCCCTTATAGTTATAACAGATGCAAAACTAATATAAAAACGCATTTGTTGATGCAACCGTGCCATTTCAACTTCCTTTTACACATATCTGTGCTGTTTTGTTGAGCTATAGCTACCCAAGGTTTAAACTGGAGCTCCTCGCCTCTTAAGTACGTCTCTGTACTCCGTGAGCTACCAGACAAACCCATATATGAAGCTGGATATGTGTGATGTTAACGTCCAAAAGCATCAGTTTTCAAATATTCCAGCATATTAATGTTTTGAAGTCATAACATGATATTCTTTCAAGTAACTGTGTAAAAATTACAATTTATTAATCAAAGCTCTGTAAATTTGTGTGAAAAGGAATAAAAAGTGCCTCTAGTGTTCGTTTCTTTTAGAAACTGCAGTGATATGTACTTGTTGCTACATATTTTGTGCCTTGCTTGGACAACTTTGAAGGTGATTTTCTCAGTATTTAGATTTTTTTATACCCTCAAATTCCAGATTCACATATCACAGGTCACATATTTCTATATTATATATGTAGGCCATCAAATCAAACAGACAATGGCTAATTGTTTAATTGGTGAAAACAGTGTTGGACTTTTTATGCTTGAAATATTTGATTATTGACGGAATCGTTACACTTTCCAATTTCCTAAATTTCCTCATTTTGGAATGCAAATTGGAAAATAAAATATTCTGTGTAGCAGGATCTTTTTATTTCACCTTGTGTAAGTCTGTTCTGTTTGACCTAGCATTAAGTGGAAGAAATTCTGAAGAGTATGTTTAAGAGCTTGTCGAAGTTTATTAACTGATGCGCTCAGACTGCAAATGCCTCAACAAAGTCAACAGAATTTTTATCATTCCACTCATGCTTCCATTTCAGAAGCAAATGTTTTGAAATGGAAAAGAATACACTAACAAATATTAAGGTCATGTTCTTTCACGCATTACAAGATTTTCAGAATTATGCCTTTAGTATTGTCTCATTCTTACAAAAAAAATGAAAAAGAGACCCAAGAGTAGGGCATTAACCAATTCATCAGTAAATGTATTATAATTTAGCCCAATTCACAAAGCTTTCTGGCATAGAATTTTGGCCAGAAATCAGCCAGAGGAGTCAACAAGTATTTAGCATACACTGACCAGTTCCAGAGACAAGCTCCTACAGAAGGCCTCTAAATAATGCCTTCTATCTGTCTTCCCCCAGCAAAACATAAAAGGACATAATAGCTCGCTTTTGCCTCAGTGGCAGAGTTGTCTTTGTACCAACTCTAAGTACACTTCTGGGGAGATTTGAGAATTCCCTGCAACATAGTGCCTCTCTTTAAACTGCTCACCAGTGCCGTGTCATACAGGCTTGTATCCCGCTAAGAGATTTACAGCTGTCCTTATTAGCTGATACGAACAGGAGATGAGGAAACCAGCACTCAGGTTCATCTCGCTGGTGAATTATTGATAGGTCTTCGTTCGCTCAGGCTGGATGGTGGGACTGGTGTGCTTGTCCAAGAATAGACGCTCTTTGAGTATGTTGAAGCCCCTCCAACCTTTGGAGTCTCCTGTGTTTGAACCCATCAATGTCAAAATGAATCCGTCAGGTTTGCTTACTCTGCTGAAAATATTAGCTTAGGAATTTTCATGCTGGATTATACTGGTTAATGCTCTTGCAGATGGATCAGCATAGCCAAATTTTGCTGGTTAAACAAGCTAAAAAAAAAAACCCTGCTGGAGACACCAGAATCCCAGGATGATGGAAAGACGAAGCTCAGATGCTGATTATGGAAACTTAAATAGTTCTAAATTTAGATATCAACTGTTTCTTCTAAGATTTTCTCAGGAGAAACCAAAATTTCAACATTAGAAATATTTGTGTACATATTAAAGTGCCCCTATTATGGGCATTATTTTTGAGAATGAGCATTCATGCAGTGTGTAACACAGCTCTAAGTGAATGAAAACATCCTGAAAAGTTTTAAATCTTAAAGTGCAACGTGTATAAAGTTATTGTCTCTCAAGAGTCGACTCTGAATCATTGAAATGAGTCGTTGTTAAAACAAAGCTGTTGACTTTCAAAATTAACTTATTGTACTTGTTGGTCTTTTTGCATTTGTCTGAATATAAATGCTAATTCATTAGCACTAGGTTTTAATGCAGCCACTAGGTGCTGCATTAAAATCTCACAAACACGGCTTTAAAAAAAAAATCGACCAATCGCCAGAGGGGTTGGGAAAAATGAATCAATAAACAAAGCGTTTGAGAGTCATTGAATAAATAAGGTCAAAATAAATGCACATTATAAGAAAATTAAAGTGGTTTTGACCTTGCATTCATGTCAACCTCTTGTTTGGGAGACCCAAAACCAAAATATGAACCTTTGATAACCCATAATAGCACTTTAAGATCTATTGTTTGCAGATATCTTGGCAAACTTGAGCAGTTTGAAATATTTTTGAAGAAAATAAAAGTGAGTCAGGGCATACAAGTTAGGTGATTAAATGATAAACCTGATTTATCAATGACTTTCTCGTGGAATTGCTGTCTAGGAGAAACACTTGAGATATTGTGGTTTTTCATTCCTGGTGGCCTTGCTTTGTTTTCCGACACCAGTATTTGAAATCCACTCTCATCTTGTATATGTCAAAGTACTTTTCTCTGTAAGAATTGTTGAAGGTTGAAAGAGACAGGGAGAGTAGTGTTATAAAGAGATGGGCAAACAAATATATCTCATAACTTGTAAAACACCACCAACAGCTGCAAACGTAGGAGAGCTGCACAAAAGCAGGTCATTTCTTGATCTAGATAAGACAATGTGCTGGCCTATTTGTTGGTAGTCTCTGGAGGTAGGGTGGATAACGGAGGAGCTGGGGAGAAAGAGAAAGAAGGGAAAAATTGATAAACTGTATTTAACCTGCTTTGTTGTGACCTGCAATTGTTGTGCGTATCTATGTATTGATGTTCTGGTTTCCTTTTTGTCTGTGATTATACAGAATATGTGCTACCATTCAAAAGTTTAGGTCACTTTAAAATTTATACTCTATTCAGCAAGTATACATCGATCAAATGGAGCAGTAAAGACGTTTATAACGTCCTGTTTCAAATAAATGCTGTTCTTTTGAACTTTATAGTCATCAAGGAAGCATGAAGAAAATGCTTCATGGATTTCCACAAATATGTAAGGAGCTCAATTATTTTTATCACTGATGAGAAATGTTTCTTAAGCAGCGAATCAGCATATTAAAATGATTTCTACAGATTATGTCACACTGAGCTGGAGGAACGATGCTGCAAATACAGTTTGCCATTGCGGAAATAAATCAAATTGTACATTTTAAATAGTAAAAACATTTCACAACATACATACTGTATTTTTAAATATATTAAAAATCATATCATTAAACATTTCGGTAACACTTTATTTACAGTTACACCTATTAGGATGCATATTACTAGAATATTCACCATTTATTTGTGTTACTTAAGCACATATTAATTCCTTATTCATTACCTTATTCTACATCCCTAATCCTACCCGATTCCTAAACTTAACAACTAATAAGCACTACTAACTAATATACTATTAATACGCAGCAAATGAAGAATTTATTGAGGGAAAACTCATAGTTAATAGATAAGTGTTACCAACATTTCTTTCCAAGCAAATTTTCCACTAAGATAAAAGATGTGTGACAGACGCTGAAGGCTTTCCTCTAGATGTTGGAACATGGCTGCAGGGATTTTCTCGGCACTGAGGTCAGAAACTGATGTTCCAATTCATCCCAAAGGTGTTCAGTGGGGTTCATGTCTGGGCTTTGTGCAGGCTGGTCAAGTTCTTCACACTCGGTAAACACAATTTACTAGTGCCATCCTATGGCAGTGCCATGTGCAAAATCACTGAGCTGTTCGGTGCACTCTATTCTACTGAAAATTGCTGAGTAAGAAGATTGGATAGCACGTTTGATTTTATCTGAATGTTAGTGAAGCTATTTGTGCATGTGTGCACATATCTGACCATTGTGTGTTTTCCTTTCCCTCTTTTACTATGTGTTTACCAATTATTATTACATTTGCCACACTTCAACAGTGTTAATTAGAAATATATTATTTATTGGGGTCTCCCCAGAGTCATTAATGAAATCCACAGTTTGTGGAAATGGATTATTTATATTCAATGTTTAGTCTGCACCAATTAAACATCTCTTCCCCCAAGCTATCACAGCTTTTCAAAATAGTACCGTCTATAATATGGCACCATGTTGTTGTTTTCTTTTTTTTCTTTTTTCCTCCCTCGTTTTCTTTTTTATGTGCACTCATAACGTTATCATGTATAACTTGCTTATGGCTCACTCATTCTCGAGTATCGTGAATAGAATAATTAGAATGCCATCATGAATTAATGAAGCCCTCCCTATTTTTCTCCTTCATCCTCAAGGTCTCCACATCACGCATTTTATCTTTGGCCGTGTGTTTTTAATACCCTTTTATGTGAGTATGCACTACATGGTTTAAAGGCCATTAATGTGCAAAGATAATTTTGCATTTGAATTCGTGAACTGATTTTTTTCATTGACCTACATAAAAACAGGTGTTAAAATTTGCATTGGTTTGATTCTGGTTTAAAGATGAGTATTGGAATATATCAATTTAAATAGCTTATGGAAAATATCCCAGCAGCATGAGACTTGTCCAAATGCTGCTTCCAATGTTTCTTTCTTAGTAGGGAAAAAGAAAAAGAAAAACTTAAGCATTTCAGTGTCAACCTTATTCTTCTTAAAAACATGTTGACAGCAGTTTGTTGAAGGTGGGGATTTGAGATCTGACAAGATAAAGGTTTCTTAGCAATGTGCAAAGGCTGAAAAACCTTCAAAACTGTCCAAAAATTGCTCTCCTTTGCCTGAAATGTTCTCTGTAAGAACGTCTAGATCAGCTTGCATCACAAACTTAAAATCTCTCCAGAAGTCTCAAGGCTTAAATAGTCGTTTTACTTTTATCCTGTCAAAAAAATGCTTTTGTTGATTGTTGGTTTGAAGTCACAGAAGCTCTCTGAAGTAATATTACCGTGTGTGTGTGTGTGTGTTTGCATTGCAGAATTGCTGTATTGGAGAGTGGAAGCCTTCGGATGTCCAACGTCACCAAATCTGACGCCGGCACATACACGTGTGTTGCCCGTAACCAGTTCGGCGAGGCCAGCAGCTCAGGGAACATGTTTGTTAAAGGTACTTGCTTCAATATAGCATCTTCTGCCGAGTATGTATTGGATATTTGGTTTCATACAGGACATTCTGCATCATACATCCACCTCTCATCTGTATTATAGCTGCGTAGTATATACCTTCCTAAGCTATCTGATTTCATCCAAGTGGAATTCTTTTATTTCCTAATGAGATGAAGGAGTGTGGTGTCAGAACAGCAGCATGGGGAACCCGGAGGGACCCAGATCACACTTGTGTTGAGTCACTGGAGCAGTGAGTTATTATGCTGTATTAAATATGAATGAGAGGTGGGTGTGTTTTGCCGAGCATGTTCACTTAGGAGTGTTCTAAGGCTGGGGGGATTTTCAGGATGTAAGCACAACTCAGTGGAGGTCTCCATACCCTCTGCGACGTGTGTGTTTTACCTCCCTCATCGCTCTCTTTCTTCTTCCTCCCTTTGAGCAATACGTGGGCAGATTAGTTTTCTAAACAGCATTTGAGTTGCAGTTAATAAGGCAAGGTGATTCTTATTCCATGTAGAGATTCGTATTTGGAATGATGTGCAGGGTTTTGTGAGAATTGCAAGGTTGTGTCAGAATTTCAATTTTCGTTTGAATGTTTGGTGTCAAACAGGATGCATTGCCTGTAAAATAAAAAATAAAAAAAAGTGACGACTTGCCATTGGAATTTGAATTAAAGCTATAAAATTCAAACTAGCGCTGTTGAATACTTCACTAATCACTATTAATCACATTAACAATAAAGGTTTATGTTTACATCGTGTGCGTAGCCTACTGTGTATTTATATTATTATGTATATATTAATGCACACACATCCATGCACATTTTTAAGAATATACAAATTATTAATTCATAAATATGTACACATGCAAATATATTTTTACATTTATTAGTGCTGTCTCTCTCTCATATATATATATATATATATAAAAAAATGCACACACACACTGTCATGAGGTGAACTGTTTGTAAGCTCGCGCTCTCGCTCCTCTTTGAGCAGGCAGGACACGGAAGCGAAATACTGA
>JAUCMS010000105.1:16746884-16788636 GCA_032357445.1 Enteromius radiatus
CAGGTGATGGTGGTTAATACTCAGGGGATAGTGAACGCTGAGTGGAGGAGAGGGTGGAGCCTGGCGTGGATGTAACATGCACACTGTGACTATTGAATATTAAATGTCGATCATAAAAGCGAACTGGATACAGTGCTACAGACTGTTAAACAAGCCCTTAAAGCATTGTAAGTATTTACCAAATCGAGGAAAGATGTGCTGGTTTTCTCGCTTAAGCAAAAATTACCCATAAAAAATGAGACATAATCTAATTAGAGCTTTTAAGTCAGTGAAAACATGTAGCTCAGAGTTAACCAGCTGCACTTCTGTGCTTTAGGCGGCCGTTTATATGCAGCCTACAAGCGTGACAACGTGTGTGTGTGTGTGTTTCTGGTTTGCATGGCTGTCTTCTGTCTCAGGTCCCCCCGGCCCCCCTACCAGCATCCATGTGGAAGAAATCACAGATACCACTGCCACTCTCTCCTGGAGGCCTGGTCCTGATAATCACAGTCCAATTACTGCCTACACCATCCAGGCTAGAACCCCTTTCTCCCTCGGCTGGCAAGCTGTTAGCACAGGTGGGGCTTTTAACCAGCCTTCACTGATCAAAACATTTGCTCCATAGTTTCTTTTTTCATTCCCCTGCTTTTTTCTCTCCTATTGTGCAGTAAGATTTTCATCTTGTGTTTTTGTTTGTTTGTTTTTTCCTTTTTATGCCTTGTTAAATTGCATTCGTGAAAAGACAAAGTTTTTTTTTACGCCATGTAGTTTGCTTTCACTTTTGCTTAAAATAGAGAATCCAAAGATCTTTAGCAAAGTGTTCAGGCTGCTCTTTTCCATACCATAAAGTTGCAGGATGTCCATGGGCCATTGAGCTAAAAAAAGACCAAAAGTATAATGAAAGTACCAGAACATTTCATGACTCAGTGCCAAACTTTTGAAGGCTTTTGATCAGTTTGTGCAAGGAAAAAACTCAAATCTAATTAATATATAAAAGTCCCTTTCAAGGCAAGTCTATTCACTCAGAAGCTGTATTTGCAATGCCTACTGCCAGCTCATACAAGACCAAGCATTTAAATATATAGGGGAATACGGAAATCTCAATAACTGCTCACTGAACAATAAAACCTGAGATTAGATGTTGTTTCTCATGCTCAAATAACATCAACACCATTAAAACACCTTATTTTTCAGGCTAGACGAACCAGTGCACAATAAAATGGTTATAAGTGCACAGTGGTTGGTCCAGCCTCAGGTTTCTATGGGAACCAGAGCTTTTAACAGATGCTGTAGTGATACAATGACTTTGCCAATCAGCTATTGGCTCTTTCATGTAGAAGGCGGGTCTATTCCGCCATATTGCACTTTGCAGTTTCTCCCATTCATAGAAGGTTGTATTTGTATTTCTGAAGTCTTTATATAGATTTATTATTAATTTAAAGAATATATGTCTATGTGTATAGCTGTATGTCGACTTTTATGTTTAGCAAGGCTGCATTTATTTGATCCAAAAAAATAGATTAAATATTGTGAAATATTGTTACTGTTTAAAATAAAAACTGTTCTCTATTTTAAATTGTTAGTTAGTGCTGTCATGCAATTATTTGCGATTAATTGAATCCAAAATATTTTTTTTACATAATATATATATGTGTGTGTGTGTGTGTGTGTGCTGTGCATATTTATTATGTATATGTAAATACACATGCATGTATATATTTCAGAAAAAAATATTTTTTATTTATATTTTAATTGGATTAATATATATTATAAATTATATATGTGTGTGTAAGTACATGTAAATATTTTCAAAATATATACTGGATGTGTGTGTATTTTTATTTACATAATAAATATACCAAAAATATTTTAATTGATTATAGTAGTCTTGATTATAGTAACTTACACCAAATACAGTGACATAATGTAATGTAACACAACAATATAGAAAACGTTAAGCTGCATTATATCTCTTGACCTCTTTGCTCTTGATTGTACTTTATAATTTGAACTGTAGGGTGTTATTTTTATCTCTGCTTTCACAGCTCCTGTCGATAAGCCCCTTTTTTCTTTCTTACCTACGGAGCCTATTATCTCCCCGAGCCGGAGAGATGTGCGCTGTGCGTGGTGTTTGTGTGAGCGTGCAGGGGGCCTGTGCCGGCTCACGAGGGGGCTCGTCTCACAGTATGTGTGTGTTTTGTTTTGCTCCAGTGCCTGAGGTGGTCGGGGGCTCGCATCTGACTGCTACAGTCATCGAGCTTAACCCCTGGGTGGAGTATGAGTTCAGAGTGTTGGCAAGCAACACAGTGGGCACAGGAGAGCCCAGCAAACCCTCCAAGAAAGCCAGGACGAAAGAAACAGGTGAGTGCTTCTGTCACGTTAGTCTGCATGTGGCTCTTTCAATTAGCATCCTGTGGTGTGATGCACTATCTTCCGTTACTTACGCTGAAGGAGGGACCCAAGCCAGAATATCATAGAGGCAGTTCTTAGCAAAAAGCTAAAAAGCACTTTAGCCAACACACAGCAATATCCTACAACATCCTGGCAGCTCATTTTGCATGAGCAAACGTCACCCAAATTTCTTCAAAAATGTAGAAATGTAGTTATGCATGCAGTTTTATAACCTCACATAAATTCATAAAAGGCTAAATGGAGTATTTGTACTTTTAAAAATTAATTTCTTTAACAGCAGAACCATTTAAGTGAAGTGTAAAAGGCAAAAAGAGTGATTAAAATGGCGAAAAAGGAATAAATGTGAAGTTTTCCTGGTAATGCATAAATAAATATACTCTGTTTTTGATAGATGTTTCTTCTTGAAATTATTAAACATTCTAAAGAACAGCATTTATTTGAAACAAATCTTTTGTAACAATCATTATCATTGTTTTACAGATTAATTCAAAACATCCCACTGTAATAAAAGTATTAATTTATTCAAAAATGATTACAGATCACAAACTTTTGACCAGTATTTAAAATAGAATTTTAACTATCAGGACCTGCAAAAGAAAAAAGAAAAAATGTTTGAAAATGTTGAAAAAAATAAATATAAATGATGTCCATGCAGCATATAAAAATATACACTTGTTCTTATATCTTCAGATATTTTTAAACAAAAAATATAAACATGTCCTTAACATAATTGAACTCAAATAATGTCCATATTATTGGTTGAGCTCTCAAATTCGATATAAAAATTGAAGTCTTAAATGGTCAGACGTGAGCTGGACTGAGGAAATCTTTTCTTTCCTCCAGTTCCCAAGGTCACCCCAGCCAACGTGAGCGGAGGAGGTGGCAGTCGATCAGAGTTAGTCATCACTTGGGAGGTAAGATGGCCAGTGCACTTCACTCGTCCGTCTGGCAGCAGCGTGTGTGTGTGTGTTTCACTCCCTTAGTGAGTCTTTTGTATACAGTCTCCTTTTGCAAGCTGGCTAGACACTATTGTTCCCTTTATGTGAGGTTTTCATTAATCATAGTAAAGCGGATACACATAACACTTCATTTTCTGTAAGAGCTGTGCAGCAATAACTGCCGCTGTCATACAAGAGAAGCTGCGAAGATAATTAAATGGAGTTACCCTCCAATTTTAGCAAGGAACTTTTCAAAGATTATGTTCTCTCTCTCTATATCTCCTTTCATGAGACGTGTTCTATTGTTCAGGTTTGAGAGTCAGCTGGTGTTATCTATTGAGCTAGAAGTTTGTCACAGGGAGCTTGAAACTTCACTTCGAGAGTTTCTCGTTGTATTGTCTTTGAAATAAAAATGACAGATAGCACAGAACACCATCTATTGTACGAGAGAATTCCATGTCTTTTAATCTGAAACCACCAATGCAAGAAGTACAGGTGAATTTTACAACACCTGCTGTTGTGCTGTATTTTAGCTTAAGGTATCATAGGCATTCGTCTAAAGCAAAGACTATTGCATAATGCTGATTTTAGTATACTACATCATCCTTAGTATTTCTTGCAGAAAAATTACTATACTAATAGTGCATCGCGACAAGCTCAGAAAAATCCCATCCAAGCTGACAGACGAAACAAAATAGATTTCAGTATTGATAAATATAATTTTATTAATAAAATAGTATTTCATGTGAGAATATTTAAATGTACTTTAATGAAATATATGAATAAAAATGAAATAAAATGCATTTATACATTGAGCATATGTATTTTAATGTGACATATATATACTAATATAAATAATGTTACCACCATACAATTGTTTTTTTATTTTTTTAAATAAAATGTTTTATGTTTTTGACTGCATTTCCATTCAGAAAGACCAAAATCTCAAAATTTAAATCAAGAATAAAATCTGACAATATAGTTTAATATATTGTGCTTCTATAAAAGAGATCACATTAAAAATCAAATAAAATGGGCAATTAATGTTACCTAAAACAATACGCTTTAAATGTATCTACATTGTTAGCTTTGTAACATGCATAAAACTTGTTGACAGCCGTTCTCAGTCGAATGCTTTTTTTATTTTTGCAGCTCCAAATCAGCCACGTACAAGGTTTAATTTCAGCCACAGTGCAGTCTTAGAAAGCAGCTGACTGTGTAAGTTCTATACAATAGAGCAGCTCATGTGTTTTGGAACACATCCTATTAGTTATGGTCTCTCCATAGCAAATTGTTATTTTCACAGCAGACACTGGAGTGAGCACTTGATTACAGGTGCATATTTATTTCGCCATTAAGCTCCCGCACGAGTGTGCAAGCATAAAAACATAATCTCTCCCCCTTCTTTGAGTCACAAACCATGGTTTGGATGCAAAGGATGCTATTTTCTGGTGGTCTCAGCATTACCGCACCGCATTACTGCATGGTCAGTGGCAGACCGATACTTCAAACAAAACCACCATGATATCATTACCTGGCAAAACGATTTCCTAGGAGATGGAATCCCTCTCTTGCTGAAGAGGCCAGGATGACAGCTATCGCCTCAGACCGCGCCGCGGCACAGATTAGTGTGGATGCACCATCTGATGCCTGACAGGTGTCAGAGAAGTCATACGTCCTGCCGTCGATATGAACGATGGGAGTGCTTGTGCACAAACCCCTGAGTTAATAGAAAACTCACCTTACAAACAAGTTTCGTGATTACCCAGATAGAAAACCATGACATTTAGATGACATTACCACGGTTGTTTTTGTATGTTATGTGCATATATATATATATATATGGCACAAAGATGAAAAGGATTTATCGAAAAAACAACAAGTGTAATACTGCTTTAAATTCTTTTGTTTTCTTTGACTCATATATAGATAATATTTGAATTAGGAGTCTTAATAAAGGTGTATAAACATAATAAAGGTGTATTGTACACGTATGTGCTTTATTTGTGTGTTGCAGCCTGTTCCTGAAGAGCTGCAGAACGGAGCAGGGTTTGGCTACGTTGTTGCTTTCCAGCCCTTTGGTGCCACTGGGTGGATGCAGGCGGCAGTTCCTTCTCCTGAAGCCTCCAAATACATCTTTAAAAACGAGACCATTTTACCCTTTTCTCCATTTCAAGTCAAAGTGGGGGTGTACAATAACAAGGGAGAAGGACCTTTTGGACCCGTGGTCACCATCTACTCTGCTGAGGAGGGTCAGTCACATTAACCGTAGCATTTGGTTGCACGCAACAGAGAAATTAAAGTCGAATGTACCTTTTGACATTTCGCTGTGGAACGCTTAGCAGGCAGTTAATAGGAGCCAAGTTAACTGAAGTGTGTTGTGCCAGAACCCATTAATCATGGTCTGCCTTGTTTTTCAAAAAGAGTTGGACTTTGAAGACATTTGTTGAATGAAATGGTCTAATCGAAGAATTTCTCCTTCGAATCCAGAGCCTGGAAGGGCACCCAGTCGACTCAGAGCCAAGAGTCTTTCAGCGTTTGACATTGAGGTGTCCTGGAAGGCCCTTCCCTGGAGCACAAGCAAGAAACGTGTTCTCGGCTACGAGGTACACTACATTATGTCAAATAAAGGTTGCATTCATTTTTTTGGTGTTATATCATCATGATTTTAAAAAATAAATAAATATTAAAATAATTAAAAAACAGTTTGTAAAATAAAATTGGAATAAAAACAAAATGTGTACTTTTTAAATGATGCTTTAAGAAATGTAAGAAATGACTTACATGCTCTTCAAATTAAAATATCAGTTAATTGTTCTAATTACAGAACTACAAGATTTTTATTTATTTCCCTTTAAATCCTACAAAATAAATCTGTTTTTGACATGAGTACATAATTAACACTAATTAGCTCATAATATTGTAAAATGTAAAATATTATATGTCATATTTCAAATATTTAATAGTTTAAAACCACTGATTTATCAGTAAGAAAAAACATTTTTAATGTACTTGTATAATTGCAAAAAAAAGTGTTAATTAATTTATTTTTTAAAATGGAACATGCTGTTGCTGAATAAAACTATAAATTATTAATAGTTTTATTCAGCAACATGTTAAATGTAAAGGTAGCAGTAAAAATATTTGTAATTAAAAAAATGTGTATGTTATGACTGTGTGTGTGTGTGTGTGTGTGTGTTGTTTATTATGTATATATAAATGCACATTCATACAGTATGTATTTTGAAAATATTTACATCTGTTTCCTAGAGGTGTGACGAGATCTCGTGGCACAAGGTCTCGCGAGAGTGGTATGATGCGGCACAACAAATCTCTGACAGAAAACTGCTGCCGCGTTCTATTTTTGATGTGCTGACACAAATTCCAAATGGTTTTCGATACTATTTTTCCCAATATATTTTATCATTGAGGATTTATTTTTTAAAAAAGTCTAAAAATCTTGTTTCATTGTCATGAACCCAGTGTCTTGTCACACCCCTAGTGTTTATATCAGTAAATTACAATTAAATTATATTAATATTTCACAGATGTACTGTTTTTGAACTGTTGGTGAACATAGCCTTTCAAAAACAATTACAATTGGTACCTTTAAACATTTGAACAATATTAAACATTAGTAATAAGTTAGTATTGTACCATTCAATGTTTTGAACTTTTGGTAAGTCATTTGCAAAAAAATCATAAATATATAAAGCACATTTTGTCCTCTGCTCACAGTTGTGGAACAAATACAAATGAGCTTTATATCATCATCCATCTCTGACTCTTCAGCTTTAGACTGTCCAGAGACTTTTGGAGGGAAAAGGAAAATCAGTCAACCTGACAGTTGGGAAGCATTGCTCATGATGATTTGCCTATGACAGGTTCATTTGAATACTGCCACACTTCAGTGGCTGAGCAACCAAAGCACCTATAAGCAGATAGCCTAAAATACAGATATGCCACAAAGAAAATTACAAATGAACTCTTTCTTTCGCTAGTTTGAAATGATATTGCTCTGAGTTTATTCCAGTTTAACATTGAGTGGTTCTGTTTTGTCTTTCTCTGTAGTTGAGATACTGGGAGAAGAATGAGAAAGAAGACACAGCTAGTGTGCTAAGGACAGTAGGAAACAGGACACTGGCCATTATTCAGGGCTTAAAAGGAAGTACCACCTATTACATAACAGTGAGGGCCTACAACACAGCTGGTACAGGACCACCAAGTCCAGCGGTCAATGTTACAACCAAAAAGCCTCGTAAGTACATTTTCTCTTTTCAAAAAGATTAAGCATTGAGGTTTAAGGGTAGTAACTCTATTGTATTGTATTCGATTGCTGTTTAAAAGTGTCTGTCTTCATCCAGCCCCCAGTCAGCCGCCCTCAAAAGTCATGTGGAATGCCTCAAACTCCAAAATCATTCTCAACTGGGAACAAGTGAAACCTCTGGAAAATGAATCTGAGGTCATGGGATACAAGGTAAGCCCGATCTTCTTGCAGAACTCTGTCTGCTGTTTAGCATGCCTTACAACTCTCTATAGCCTTAAATACATTCACAATGTGACACAGCACCTTATTCCTCAATGATTAAACAGCTTTCAGTGCTTTAGCGCCACCAAATGCTCTGATAAGTGTATGACAGTGACGCATGTCACAATGTTTTAGTGGAATTTCAGTACAAACAATACTGGAATAAAAGCTATTTAATATATTGTCAAATATTCAAATCAACTATTTGCAATCTGGTGTTAAAATATGGAATATTTTAAATTGGGTGAATCAGACGGATAAGACTA
Organism: Enteromius radiatus; assembly: GCA_032357445.1. Lineage (NCBI taxonomy): Eukaryota > Metazoa > Chordata > Actinopteri > Cypriniformes > Cyprinidae > Enteromius > Enteromius radiatus. The sequence goes on from JAUCMS010000105.1 coordinate 16,755,008, forward strand.
AGGTTCTTCACAGCGATGCCACAGAAGAACCATTTTTTGTTCCACAAAGCAGCATTCGGATAAAGGTTCTCTAAAGAATCATCTCTTTCTTGTATTTTTATCATCTGAAAACCTTTTGTGGAACAGTAAGGTTTTTCAGATGTTCTTTATGGAATCATTTAGACAATGGCATTGTGAAGCACCTTTATTTTTAGGAGTGCATACACCATTAAAAATCCCATATCATTCTGGAGCAATGTGAATAGAGGAACTGTTTCATTTGTTTTGTAGGTACTGTACAGGCGAAACCAATTCAGCAGGCCCAACATTATGGAGACCAACACCACATCAGTGGAGCTCTCGCTGCCCATGGGTGAGGAGTACATCATCCAGATCAGGCCTTTTGGAGAAGGAGGAGAAGGCAGCAGCAGCCGACAGATCACTATTCCCAAAATATCAGGTAGATCGTCCTCTGCTAATTTACTTATTTTTAATTATGTTTGGATTTTATGCTATATTTTATTTAGGAGAGAAAATTTTAGAAGTAGAATGCATTATAAATAAATCTAATATTTAAGAGATAATGTACAATCAACCAGTCATTATCTAATAATTAAATTCAACAGGGCAATCAGACTTGAATTAGCCTGAAGGGATTTATTTTGCACTAATGACTGGCTGACTGTACATTATCCTGATGATTACATTACTGCTCATCAAATAAATTAAAGAATGGACATGAAATATTCATTAAGTGATTTTACTATGTGAGCAGAATTATATGAATATGAGAGACTTGAATTTGAATGCACCACCGTTCAAATGTTCTTATGCTGCATTAAAATGCTATTAAAGTACAATAAAAAGAATTATTATAAAATATAATCACAATTTAAAGTGTTTAATTTATTTTAAAATACATTTCAACATGTAATTTATTCCTGAGATGCACAGCTGAATTTTCAGCATCATTAGTCCATTCATGCTCCTTCAAAACTCAAAAATACTAATATGCATATTTGATGCTTAGGAAACATTTATTCTTACTTTTATTTATTAATATTTACAATTTGTAAAATTCATAAATTTGTGGAAACTGTAATGCAATTTTTTAATAGAAACTTTATGCTGAATATATATATATATGTTTTGCTGAATAATAAATCTTAGAGATAATATAATATATATATAATGTATATAATTTGAGGTCCTACAAATTGTTTCTCTGAAACTTTTAACTGAGTTCTTGACTGTGAAATTAAACTATGTGCTTGATTTTTATTCTATTCATTCTATTTTAGGTCCCAATGCCATCGGCTCAGCTTCCAGTGTGTCCACTCTCTCTGCTCTCAGTACAATAGCTCTCTCACTCACAGCTCGCACATCTTTATGACAGAACACAGCGCGGGCCGCTGACTTCAGACGAAATGTTCTTCCTCGAGAGGAGACTGAGAAAAGTGACTCAGACAGATCGATGAAAACCCATTCATACAAACCAGAGGACCTACGTGAACCATAATAATACTGGGATAAAAAAAAAAAAAAAAAAAAAAAACAGGTGTGTGGTTCGCTAGCCAATTCAGAAAAGATTGAAGGCTGATGGGATTGAATTTGATGTTACCAAAGCAGCTTAAAAAAAAAAAAAAAAAAAAAAAAAAAAGAGGAAAATGTCACATGCTTCTTTTGTATGTACGACATATCTTAGCTTTTTACTTTTTTGTTTGATCCAGTTGGTCTGTCTGTTCCTATTACAGTACGCCGGTGTGTAGGAACTGCTTTAGATGCATGTCATGTACAATGTTTTGTAAGAGAATGCAGGTGTCTGAAACTTAATCATATTTGGCTAAAAACCAACTAATCATCATAATCTGACAGTCCTCTGAGGGTCACACGCACTTACAAGCTAAGAATCTCCAAGGACTTCTTACTGTTTACGACACAGGAATACTTGCACTGAAACCACGTCTGGAAGAAAGTGAACAACAACAAAAACTAGCATCCTGACCAGAAACTCGAGAGAATGCTGCTACAACGCCAAGTTGGACATTGGCATCTTTGTCACCTCCCTCCTTACTGGTCAGCACCAGACGTTGACGTTGGCCGTCTCTTTTTTCTGTCATCTTCCGCTTATCTGTTTGTGTGTCGCGTCTAGAGCTCTTCTTTGCCTTTTGTGTGCCTCATTGTGTGTTTTTTAAATCCTCAGGTCCTCAGAAAAGCCTTAATACATATTTCTTAGTGTTACCTTCTTAGATAAGTGCTGGATGCCAGGGCTGTGAGCGGTTAGTCAAGCGGGATGCTGGGGTTTTGGGTAGCTGGTGCGAGTTTATTGCTTCCATGTTCCATATTATAACAGCCGTATGCTGTTCCTCATTGTTTCAAGGCAATACGGTGTGTGTGTGTGTGTGTGCGCGAGTATGTGACCTCTGCTAATGTAGGGGCTACGAGCTCTGCATTTTTTAAAATGCCATGTGGGATCATTGCGATGAAAGTAGCTTGTCATTTCTTGAGGTGCAAATAGACGTACTGCTTAAAGGGACATGTGGAGCTCTGAGACTGAGTGAAAACAAATGTATATGTAAATGCTTTTTTGTATATTCCAGATAATTTATATTTAAGTGGACAACATCAAAGTTTCCTACAAATCTCATCTCGGTTTTTAACTAACAAACAGAATAGAAGTTTCTTAGCTTACCGTGGCTCTGCATGTGGATGTATTCATTCCATTCTTCATTCATTAGGTACTAACCGATGAACTTTTGATGAAAGGATACAAATACAGTCATCCATTTCTGAAGATTTGTGTATCGGTGTGTCTGTCATAGCCAGAACGCTCTTTCTCTAAGCAGTGCTTTCCACCAAACTTCTTTGGCTTTATCTGAACTACATTTATTGAACTGTATAACTTTTTCCTCCAAGGTTCTCTGTTTATACTGGATCACAAAATAAATGACATTTATAAAAATTATCACACAAATGTTTTTGATTGGGTGCACTATCTGTGGTTATAAGGTGCTTAATAACAGTTCAACCAATACTTTTGTCATCTGCGTACCCTCACATCATTCCAAACCTATATGACTATTGTGCATCAAAGGGCAAGTAAACTCATTAAAAAGGCATCTACAGTTAGTCAACAAAATTAACAAACGTAACTGCGCATGCGTGCCTTTGTGGCCCTAACTTCCGGTAGAATCAGTAACAATAGCTAGTTTGTTTTTTTGATAACACGGAAAATATGTTTGCTGTGTACTTAGCAAGTACACACGCACGCCGACTTTTCAAAAGTCGGGTCAGTTTTGATATGGCGGTAAATCGTAGACTCATTGAAACCAACGATCAACTCAACCGATGAAAAAACACCCAGCTTTCTATGAGAAATAGACCTTAAAGGAATAGTTCAAATGGGTATTTTTACTCATTAAACTTTACTCTGCAAGTTACTCACCGCCAAGCCGTTCTATGTGTATATAACTTTATTCTTTCAGAGGAACAGAGTCAAAAATTTATCCTGACTCTTGCAAGCTTGGTAACTTAATGCTGGTGGATGGTGACCATTACGCTCCATAAACAGTAGGCTACATATCTATCGTAAAACTAACAAATACGCTTCCGCGTTTTCTGAAGCATATCAATGGGCTTTTTGTAACAAAAATATTTCCAGTTTTAAAATTATAACTCAAATCATTGACTACTGGCAACGACTGAAAGCGCCGCGTTCGCGAGAGTGGCGTATGACGTAGCCGTTGCCGGAAGTCAGTTCGAGTCATTAGATGATTTTTTTTTTTACTGTTTTAAAAACTATTTCTTTAAGGACAAATAGTTATTTAATATAGCAATGGTTTACCCAAATATGAATACTGTTGTCATTCACTTACCCTCATGTTGTTCCAAACCTGTAGAAATGTTTTTCTTCAGTGGAACAAAAATAATATATTTTGGTTACTTTTTTCTCCAAAGTTTGGAATGTAGTGTGAGAATAAGTAAATGACAGAGATTTTATTTTGGACAAACTGTTGCTTTAAAACTTATTTGCATTTCCATATGCACAAACAATGTACACTAAATCATGATCAGCTTTTGGAAACTCAATTCAACCTGAAGCCATGTTTTGAGTTCTAAGGTTACAACTGGGAGATATTTAAATCTTCTCTGTGACAAGTGTATGATGCCTAGTGGTGTAACATCTGCTCACATTGTGAAGTATATATGGGTTTAGAATGACACGAGGGTAAACAAAAATGTAAACGAAGACAGAATTTTCATTTATGAATAAACTAACCCGTTAATAAAACAGAAAACAAATTAGAAATAACAAAACAGACAATATTACAGGCTGATTTGACAGCACATGATGTCATGCATTTGTGATGCAGTACACTAGAATGTCCACTATGTGGTGTGTAAGGCATCTTTTGTGTAGACCAAGACTGTTTTGACCTCGACTGTACAAATAGCGCATTTTACAAAGTGAGGTTTCTAGTGTATTACTTCCCTAAGACAGGAACATTTCCAGACACAATTATTTACTGTCACGTCAATAAATATAGTATGATCCCAAAAATATGAAAGCACAGGTCATTTTCTTGAATATAACGTTCAATTTAGACACACTGGGAAAAAAAAGATTTTACATTATTCTTAGTCAGGAACAGACTACAATAGACACATTCTGGGTCACAAAATTATGTTAAAGGAAATATTTCCAGTTGATATTTTGGAGGATTGCTTTCGTGATTCTTCAATGTCAGTGGTGTGACAGCAAAGTATGAAAGGTCTCGGCCCTGCATGACGATTAAAAACAGCTAAAGCAAACGTGGCCTTTGGGCATCTTTTTTAAAAAGGACTCCATCGTCGAGTTCACCTTCAGCCAGAGTTGGTCTGTAGGGAGAAGCTGTGTTTAATACATTGACAGCAATAACAGAGATGATGTATGAGCATATAATAAAAAGCTAATTGGGAGCATCTGGGGCCAAAAGAAAGAATTCCTGAAGAGACCGTGAAGCAGCTGTTTAAGACGGAGTCATAATAGAGATAAATGGAGTTCCACTGGATGATTTACTCTCTTATTGATGCTGGAGGTGACTGACGGCTGCTATTCACTCCCAGTCTTCCTCACCGACCTCCATCTGCTCCACGATTCCCTCTAACACCTCCGTCTTCCTCCGCTTCTTAGGAGCATCTGAGAGAGTTGATGAGAGGACAGATTTGTTTTAATTAAATTAAAAAAGGGAAATGACTAGAATTGCAACCAGTGTATTGGAAACTACTTCAAATTACGAGAGGCTTGTGCCTTGCCAGGCTGCAGTTTCCAAGCAGTTTAGCAACAGTCGAATTATAAATTGGAAAAAGCATAGAAAATGTTAGCTTAATTTTTGTTTTAAATTTTGTCGACTGTTTAAAGCATTAATTATACAAGTTATATTAAGTATTTATTTGGCACTAAGACTATGAATAGACTATAAATAAAATCAGGCATTGGTTTAATTAACAAATAAGAAAATGAAAGGCTGTTACAAATGACTATGATAATTATTTAGTCCACTATTTATAATAATAAAAAAGCTTAATTTATACAATAAATTAAGTTAAAGAACAAAACCACAAATAATCTTTGTTAATAATTGCAAATTAGCATTTATCAAAATATTATAAATAGCAATAAAAGAAATAATAAATCAGTTTTATGAAGCAGCCAGTTCATTGAAGTCACCCATCTAACAAACTGATTTATTTAAGTGCCAGAAAATGGCTTTATACTGTGATGCTACCAAAAATAGCTTGTCAATGAAAAAACGTGGGCACCAAATCAGCATATTAAAATTATTTCTGAAGAATCATGTGATACTGAAGGCTGGGGTAACATCTGTTGAGAGTTTTGCTTTGCCATCACAGGAATAAATGATATTTTTGTATTGAAAAGGTTCCTTTTAAGATTCTATTTTATTTCAAAATATTAACTTTTTCTATATTTTGTTTCTTTTTGAAAAGATCTAAGCAATTGTCAGATAAAATAGGGTTAATGTGACAAAAAAAAAAAGCTATCTTATCAAAACTACTTGCAACTGTCTACGCTAAATAACTGTTACTGTATAAGACAGAGACTGTACCATGAAAGTGTTGGGCGGTTTTCCGCCGTAGGTCGTCCACAGTCTCCTCTGCATCTGCCCACTCCAACACCAGTCTCCTGCCGTAAAGATGGGTACTGTGACAGAGCGCTTTGAATGCTTTCTGTAAGAAACAAGCACAAAATAAAAGCTTGTGTTAGATCCATGCATATAGCGGACGGGATCAGTGTTAATTAGTTGTTTTACAAGAGACTACCTGACTGTGAAAAGAGACAGATGCACCCACCTTGGCATCCTGTTTAGTGAGGAAGTCAATGAAGCCAAAACCACGGTGGCCTCCACCAATTCCTTTCTTTGGCAGGCGGACTGTCTTCAGTTCTCCAAACGTACTGGAGAAAAACCAAAAAAAAGAAAAAAAAAAAACGCACACACACATAAATCCAACATCACATAGTGTAACCTGCATTCTAAAACCCTCAAATCTCACACGACTGAATATTTTACAGCAATTACAAGGTACCAAGTCTAAAACCAAGTTATCATCACATACTCACCCACATTTATTAAATAGGCAAAAATACTCTATGATACGCACAATACACAATGAAACAACACTGCGAAATGTGAAACAAGGCTCACCAGAAGAGTTCTCTCAGCTCTTTGACTGTGGCCTGGAAGGGGATGTTTCGCACCAGGATCTTCGAGGTCGTCTGTTTCCTGGCGGTTTGCTTTTTCCTCTTGGGTTGTGCCACACCTGACCTGCAAAAAAACAGGAGGAAAACAACTGATTTAGTATTATTACTACAATTTCACAATAAATGGCACAACTACAGCAAAAGCACATTGAAAAGCACACAAGTAAACCCTTTGTATAATAAGAACAGGTGAATAGGGTAAATGCAAATTATATATATATATAAATAATGAGATTAAAGTTTGCAAAGTTTCCCATCACTTTAATTACAATATATTTTATATTAGAAGTTGCCCCCAAAAACACATTAATGTGCAAATTAGGCCCTAATTATGAATTTCTTTTGCATATATCCTGAAAACAAATATACATTTCCAGCAATGTCAAACCTATTCCAAGAACTATGAAGTTTTTACATAACAGATTATTCATATAATCCTTCACAACCTTTTCAAAACAGTAATTTTGCAGAAAAGTTCAGTATTTACAGAAGTATATAAACATATCCTTTTGTAAAAAAAATTATGTAACAGCTGTGTTAAATGGAAGCCGAGATATACATCTCATTATAACACAGAAAATGAGTTTCAGAGAAATATAATACAGGATAATTAGCCCAAAAACAGACAGATCAATGAATGAGAACATTTTTTGCTGGTAGTATGAATCGGTTACATCTGCATCTTCTGCTTAAGCATCAGCACCAAAGCAAAGGAAATCATATTTTACTTAAGTATTAAATGTGAATTTAAAGTCTGAATTAAACATAATGAGAACAAGAATCTTTACATGCTTGACTAGTGTAGTCTGATTCAAGATGAGCAAATGACTCTTCTAACCTGATTCCTGAATCACCTAAAAACTGATGAATTAATAAGTCCCCTTAAAAAAGTACCCGAGAGGGCTTGAGGTTTGATGCCTCGACTTACTTGACATCTCTTTCAGATATTTTCAGCTCAAGCTGGTGTTCATCTACTTTACAGTGCTGCAAGAAAAATGAAAGAAATAATGAAAAAAAAAAAGATGCCTGAATCTTTTTGCATAATAAGAGTACATCAACACAGCAATGAAACCGCAACAGATGGTCATTTACCTGCAGCTGTCTCATGGCTTTCTGTGCTGCCTCTGGAGTTTTGTACTGCACAAAGCCATAACCCATTGATAATAATTTACCTGAGAGAGTGACAGAGAGACAAAGAGATCACGGTGAGATTCACATAGTGAAGAAACAAGATATGAGACTTGAGAGAAAAAAAAAAAAAGAGAGAGAGAGAGCAGAAACAAACAAATACACAGATGAAATTGATATGGTAAATATGCATGTCCGTGAAAACAAACCTGCTTTATCTCTCTTCTTTGATATTGTGCAGCTTTTCACCACACCACATTTAGAAAACGTCTGTCAAAAAAAAAAACACAATGAAAGCCATATGGTGAGAAACAGGCCGTGTTTACACCTGTTATTAACAGAACACCGTTTTGGGTGATCTGATTACACAACACATGTTGCTGAGGCATCTGCACTTACCTCTCGCAATGTTTCCTCTGATGTGTTAAAGTTGAGGTTTTTAACAAAAAGAGTCGAGCCGGGCAAAATCTGCTCATCCTCCTCGTCCTCATCATCCTCATCCTCCTCCTCTTCTTTCTTTTTATCAGAGTCACTGTTCTCTGCAGATGCATCTTTTGTTTGAGGTTCTGGGAGAAGAAAGATGGACACGCATGTATCACATATACATATTTATCCTACTGGCCCCTTACTAAACCATTTGAAATACATAATTGTTTATTTATTCAATTACTTTAAATGTTACAGATCCTGAGCAATATAATTAAACCTATAGTTAACATACAACACATATAAATTAAGTTATGCTAATTAACATATAATATTGATTTACTGTTAGTTTATGACATCTAATGCATTAACTAATGTTTTACATTTATAAAAAAAACAATTTAGTTTATTAGAAATAAAGAATACAAATTTTCTGTTCCCACACATTAACTTATAAAACTACTACAGTTCTGAAATACATTAAAGATTAAATAAAATAATAATAATAATAATACTTCATAGCTTAAAGCCAAATTATTTACATGTCATGGGTAGGACTTGAAGACTTCTAAATTGTACAAAGCCTTCTGACGCAGATTTTTGATTTTGAATGATTGGAATTCTCTGCAGATTCCCTGTAGCAATGATTATGAATTCTCATGTTGACATTTTAATAAATGGCTCGGTTATGAACATTTGAGTCTTTAAGCATACACACCCTTCATAGAAAGATGAACTGCTGGTCCAAGCACCAGCAGGCTGATATGTCAGGATTAAAGGATTACCTGGTTTAGGTGCTCTGGGAGTTGTAAAGACCGCTACAGGAGCCCACTCCAGATATAACGGAACATGCTGGAACTGAAGAGGCAGACCGTATGATATCATATCATGTTGAAAGTTTTATTAAAGACACAAATTTCTTTTTACATTTCAGCACTTTTTTAGCAGTGAAAACAGTAGCTCCCCACTGACCTTGGTGAATGCAAGTTTCATGAAGGCCCGTTTGGCTTCAGTGGGCTCCAGGAACTCCACTAAAGCAGTGAGGCCAGATGGGGGCAGCAGAACTCTTCCCAGAGACCCATGGGGCGAGAACAGAGCCTCCAGCTCTGAGACCTGCACTTCTGAGGGCAAGTTCTTTACCAGGATCACAGAGTTACTGCGCTGACCTGATGCCTTAACAGACGCAAATATAAATGATTAATGCTGACAGAAACAAAGAAAGAAAAAAAACGATAGATTTGCACACAAAAGTTGTCCGATTTGTCTCTGCATATTGATTGAACTGTGGAATTTTGACAATAGAAAAATAGAATTCAGGTGATTAGAATACTTTGCAGATTTCAGGCAGGCCTACTTATGATTTGCTAAAATCTAAAAATAAAGTTAGTTGCATCTCTTATGCCAACATTTTAATATTGGTGCATTTTACTTTAAATTAAAAACATCCATTATAGAAAAATATAAATTAATAGTTTTAACAAATCTATCACTTTTTGCAAGAAGTCTCTTATTCTCACAATAGCTGCATGTGTTTAATCATTATAAAAAAAAAGAAATATATTATTATTAAATAAATTACAGATTTAAATATTTGTAATATTTTGTTTATTTTATTTCAACATTAATCCAGTCTTCAGTGTCATATGATCTTTCAGAAATCATTCCAATATCCTGATTTAGGGATATGTAAAGTGGGTGGAGTTGGTGCACCTCTGTAATACCAGTGTATATACGTGGTAACTCCTCAGGAACTGCCCACTTAATATAAAGTGTAACATTCTGGACACCAACCCCACAATTTATATGTAAAGCCTAACTTACTGCCCGCTGCTGTGTAACATCAGAGTAATTACATGATAAATCTTTAGCAATTGTCTATTTAATATAAAATGTAACATTTATTTACCAAAAAGTGCTGTTAGTCCTGTTACACATTTGTACTTTCATTACCAAAAAGTGTTGTTACCAATGTCCTGTTACCATTCTGAGGGTTGTTACATGTGTGTAGTTACAGAAATATTACAGCTGTAGATACTATGTACCGGTGTGTACTTACACTGTGGTTACGTACTACATACACATCGTGTTACTATGGAAGTGCACAGGTATTATGTACACTTAATATAAAATGGGACGAACATTTCTTATTTTGACCAATTGTTAAAAAAAAAAAAAAGCGTCTGATGAAAATAAAAATAAAAATACTAACCCCAAATCTTTGACTACACATGAGAGTAAAGCACACATACTATACCTGACTGAATGAGTCCAGAGAAACTCCATTGTCCAGGAGAAACTGTCTGGTCTCTTGTACGATCTGCGTCTCTCCGAGGGCCATCCTCACAGCCAGACTCCCATTAGACTCCTGAAAACACACCCAAACTCAGCGTCACCTATATTGATCCCCTCCAAAACCAGACAGACAATTTTTAGATCCCATATACTCACATGATCTAACACTTGGCTCTTGGTTGTGTTGTATTTCTGAGCAATAGCATCAGCTACTGAACTCGTGCCCAAAAACAGTGTGTTCCAGTTATGAGAACTGTGTAAGAAACACAACAGAAAAAGGGTAAACACAATTACATTTTTTTAAGCTCCAGATGGTTCATCAAATGCTGACCTGCCACTGGCGGCTTTGTCTTTGGCATCTTTCTGCCTCTTATACGAGGAGCTGCCTGGAGCGTTGGGCCCTTGATCAGGCTTTTCCTTTTTCAGTCTTGAAGCCATGATGTGCAGAATCCGCCCCTACAGGATCCAGACAGTTATAAGAAATCAAATAAAACCACACAGACATATACGAGGCAAACGACTGGATCAGTACCTGGAATATGTGGCCATCCAGTTGAGCCAAGGCTGAGACTGCATTCTCTGGAATCATGTACGTCACAAAGGCAAAGCCCTTGGGCTTCTTAGTAAGATTGTCTATTGGAAAAAGCAGCTCAGAAAGAGGACCTGATGGAGAAACAAGAACGATTGGTTTTTAAACAGCTTTTACACTGATTTCTGACATTGTTTAGAGCTGATAATAAGCTGTGTGTCATGTGACTCACCATATTTGATGAAGACTTCTTTCAGTTCTTCTTCAGTGCACGTGTAGGGCAGGTTTCTGACATAAAGTCTCCCTGACTCCGCCACGTCTTCCTCTTCCTCATCGTCCTTCACCTGGGGAACAAATTTTTTTTCCTTCTCGTTTCTCGTCGCAGTCCTTTTATCATTTTGAATTTTTTTGGCTCTGAACACTTCAATATAGCGCCCTCCTGTGGGTTTACACAGATAACGCACATGCTTTGAGATCCTGAAACCAGCTTTATTTGTAGTACTTGTTTTCAAACTGGTTACACTCACAAACCAGAACACACAGGATCTTTTGGTCACAGTTGTGTACTAGTCAAATAAACTGAAAACTGCTTACTCATGTAGTCTCTGTTAAAGCGCAGGGCCCTCTCGACCTCTGCTTCTGAGCTCAGGTCCACATACACGTAACCTTATCACAGGAAATTCAACATCAATCAAACAGCACATGAGTGACATCCCTAAATCATCTACATCATCTACAGACAGCAAACAACGGATGTTCGTACCTGATTTGCTTCCATCAGAGTTTTTGCCAATTCGGATGGCAACAGGTTTCAAAGGTACCATAAATTCTCTCACATGTTGCTACAATGAAGTTGTAAATCAGAAAGACAGGCAAAAATTAGGCAAATAAAAAAAATAGCTGCATCATTAACTAAGAAGATTTGATCAAATAAAATGAAAATGAATCTTTTGTATGCTTGAATTTAAAGCTAAATATTAGATATTAGAGCAGGATCTATTTGTTTTACAGTTAAGGGTGTACCAATACTGCAAGCAGCTGTTTAACGGTACTAAAAATTGAGAATTATTCCAATTTTAAATGCATCTATATTTAAAATGTAAAGAATATATAAAAAATAATTATAATTATAATTCAAAAGTGACATTAAAAGACTTAAAAAAATAAAATAAAATAAAAAACATTATATATGAACAAATGAGGTTTTATTGGACTCTATTCACTAAAGAATCTATCTTTTTTGGTTTCCAATTAAAATATTCACAACATTTTTTTTTTTTTACATTTTTCAACATATCATGATCACTGAAGACAAGAGCAATGACTGGAATAAGTTACATTTTAAACTGCACTGAAATAGAAAACCTTTTTTAATTGCAATAATTATTCACAATATACACAAAATACACAATTCCACAATATAAGTGCATTTTTCTGTATTTTTGATCAAATAAAATGTAGCATTAGTGGGCATAAGAGACCAATGTTAAACATTTGAACAGTGGTGTATATTGTTTCCATTAGCCTACATGATTAGGAATCCAATAAACATAAAACTTAAATTGCAAAAAAATAGAGTAAAGACCAGATAACAGTCTTTATTAAACTCAAGTCAGATAACAAAAACCTGTATTTTAACTAATGGATTAGAAGGATTATTTTGATGTTATACTGTGAGGTTATGGGTGTCTCAAATAGTTTATTGGGCATGTCATTGCAACATTAATAAAGAAAACAATGAAAAAGTCAGAACTGATCAATAACCGGCGTCTCACCTCTGTGACGTAGAATGGAGTACCTCGTAGCTTGACTGTGAAATCTGTGCATGGCTTAATCTATAATAGTGTATGAACAACAAAAACAAATGAGCCTCTAACAGTCAAACTCTTAACAAAACAATGTTTTATCACACTGACCATGTATTGAGCTCCTGGTTTTGTCTTGTCACCACTCTCATAAGCACTGTCTGTGTTTTGGGCTGGGGACTCTTCCTCCTCTGCCTCTTCCTCATTCTTATCAGCAGTATTAGAACTGCCATCTTCTTTTTCTTCCATCTCTTTCTCATCCACCATGTCTGATTTCTTCACAATTTTGGAGCGAAGATAATCCATATCAGAAAGATCTTTCTTCAGTGCTTTCTTATTAGTCCCTGGTGAAAAAACAAAGTAGGAAAGAATGAGAAATCAAAATTACGCACTCAGAAATAAGAGGGAGATCATCTGGGATTCTCTAGAAGCAAGCGCAAAGTTCTTACTTTGTTTGCCCTTTTCATCAGCATCTTCATCATCCTCAGCCCCACTACAATCCTCAGATTCATCAGAGTCAAAGTTTAGGTAGTCATCACTAACAGCTGCCTTCTGCTTCTTCTTCTTCTCCTCCTCCTCCTCCTTCTTTTTCTTCTTTTCACCTCCAACAGAAGTCGCTTCTACAGTGTCATTGGCCCAAGTGGGCACCAGTGTGCGTTTCTGGTGCACAGCGAGGAACTCCTGGAAGTTCTGGTCTTTTTCAAGCTGAGGATCATAAAATGACATTTTATACAATGTCTGCATATGTATCCAAGTATAATTTATTTCATGCAAACAGGCATACTTACATTTCCCAGAATATTTAAAGGCTTCTTTTGCTTCTGTGGAAATGCAGAGACAGCATGAATTCAGTTTGATTTACTTATATTGCACTTTTTACAATACACATTGTTCCAAAGCAGTTTAATGAAAAGGGACCATTCAATTAAACTGTTTGGAAACCAAAGGGAATAGACCAGTGCACACAGAGCATAGCTGAAAAACCTTTTTTTCTGCTTGTTCACATGATTTTTGCTCTTCTGATGCTTGCTTTGATGATGGTTGAAGTGTGTGTTTGCTCCAAGGTCTGGCTTTGTTTGGGTCGCCCATATCTCTGCAGAATTCCACCTTATTCAGACAGATAATGAATAATAATTAGTAGATAAAAGTTCAAAAACGCACTCACACACATCCTGTCACTTACAATAACTTTAGATGTGTCCACAAAGCTATTGCTGAAATGTTTCATGGCTTTCTTGGCATCATCCTCTGTCTTGAAGCCCACAAATCCAAATTTACGAAATTTACCACCTTTGGTAAATTTCAGCGTACAGTCTGTTAGCGTCCCAAAATCCGCAAACATCTTACGGAAACGTTCTTCCTTCATCTGAGGACACAGAAGAAATAAAATGACTTTCTACTTTTCATAAATGAGATCACACAAAGCACAATGCATTTTAATCAGTGCTTATATATATATATATTTTTTTTTTATTATTATTATACTAATTGACCTTATAAGACAATCGTGGTACCATGTTACAACGATCCTATCAAATAATACTATTAACATCACCGTACTTTAATATATACACCACGGCATCTTAATTATACTCAAAACAGCGTACCAGAAACATAATGTCCAAAAACTACAGTAGGTCCACGACACTTCAAACTAAAACATTAGTGAATAAACGTGCTTAATAGTGTTTAATAGTTAGATGATCTTTGTAGAAGACATTATATTCGAATATCATCACAAATACTCACCCCATTTGGGAGATTCTTGACTATTAACCTTGACATCTTTCCGATCCCGGTGGCAGTTTATCAAGTAAAATAACAAGATATTGTTTTATCAACAATAAAGCATGGAGCGCTTCAGTAAGTCGCCATCTTTACTATATGACGTAAAGCACGTCACCAAAGGGACGTGATTGTGCCTCCCTCTTCTGGACATGAGTGGAATGACAGGAGGAGCATTATAATACATATAAAACTGTATTGTTGTATTGTAAGCCTTTGCAATATGTTAATTAAGCTTAATCTTTAAACATTTAGCTTTTTATTTTACATTATATATTACCTAACATAGAAATATTGTGTATTTTTATTATATGACATATTTAAAATGTAGCCCTGTTGACTATCTTGTATGTAATGATATCTAAATAATATAAATCTTCATGAAAGTCATGATTAATGTCTGTAATAATCTGCACATTGTGCTACAAGGTGTCCTCTTTATATGAACAGTCAGGGTAAGTGTAGAAAAATGAGCCAAAACCAGACCCGAACAGACAAGCTTTTGCACAATTAAGAGCTTAAATTCAGTCTGCTTTCCTATTAAACACACCCAAGGCCACAGTCAGCGTTCATTCATCAAGCATTTTCATTCAACCACTGCTTGGACCTCTTGATCTACAAAAGTAGCTAATTCATGTTTGTGATGATTCATCAGTGAAGGACCAAAGGGAGTCAGGACTATTACAGACACTTTGTCTCCACTACAGTGAATGACTTGCCAAACTGCATTTGTGGAGAGACTTACGGACCACCGGATTGTGTCTTCCTTAAGATTATCCAAAACTAATTTTGGGCATGTTAGTGCTTGAAGTTTGTGTGAAGTGCATGATGGTGAAGGAATTACTTAGGATGAGACTTACAAAATATTTTAATACTATACAGTACATTATTTTCTTTACAAACAACACATGGACAATAAATAAAAAAAATAAATATTAAATAAAAAGAGCTGAAATAAAGACCCGTTCATCCCATTTTTCAAAATGGGTGGACGTCTGTCAACAAGTTAACAACATATAACATTTACTACTAAACTTTTTACATATGTAATTGTACAACATTATATCAGACTTCAACCCCTCACATATGGCAACTCTGTTTAATACGTGGAATATCATGGGAATATATGGGCACTACAGTAATAAAAGGTTACTATCATTGTACCCTTGATAGTACCCTAATCATCAGACCTGAGGCAGTAGTTACAATATTTGAAAACAGACCATCATATGTCCACCGTGTCCTTAATATGGCTTATGTTAAAACAGAATCACAAAAAACAAGGGTCCACCTGACATGCAAAAATATTATATAAAAAGTTTTTCAAAAAGTAGAAACAAAACATAAAAACGGTAAAGTGATTATATTCCCAAAAGGAGTCCGTTTTTTGGTCTTTATTCAGACAGCTTTTTAAAGTCCAGTCCAGAACAGTGCTGCTTCACATAATAACATCTTTCACACTGCAAACAGATCCAGGGTCGCCGTCGGGTCTTGCAGGCCCAGAACGCTGTAGGCTATTCTCTTCTGATGACCTGGCAGTCGTACTCCAATGTTCTTAATGTCCCTATTTGAAAAAGAAAACAGAGAACGGGTCAGATGAGGACATAGAAATCATTATAACCTCTTGTAATTGGTCACTTTGTGATTAGTTTATGAATGTAAGTAGGTATGCTTACTCAATTTTCAAGCGCAGCACCTGTTCCATCGTTTTTATTCCAGCAAGGGCAAACGTTTCTCTGTACTGGGCCATCTTGATGGATTCCAGCCATTCCTCCACTGACCTGAAGGGGGCGCCATCACTACCACTAGTGCTGGGGAGACGAATAGAAACTCTGTGGGGCAAAAAAGTAATATATTTTAATAAAAAAAACATCTCACTAAAAAGCCTTCTAGATTTCTTAATTTTAACTGAAATAACATTTATGATCGACAGTCTGTTAGCCGTTTCTTACCGTGGGTCAATACTGGCAATAGCAGAAAGTGACTCTGGGTTACGAAGCAGCTTTTCAAGCAAGTTGACGATATCTACAAAGCGTGGCCGTTTGGAGCGGTCCTGCATCCAGCACTGCAGCATGAGCTGATTGACCGCAGACGGGCAGCCCATGGGTGCCGGCAACCTGAAGCCTTCGTTTATGGATTTCATCACCTATGATCAAATAAACAAAGAAAAAGTAAAACTCATGTTTATAGTTTTTTCTAAGAACATTGCTAAGTGGTTATTTCTCTGCCCAAGTGGGAAAAACCCCACAAAAATTATGGAAATGATCCCTAAAGTTGAAAATTCACAGTGAAGAACAGAAATTTCCCATACCTCATGGTTGCTCATGTCCCAGTAGGGTCTTTCTCCAAATGACATCACTTCCCACATGACTATGCCGAAACTCCACACATCACTGGCTGACGTGAATTTTCTGAATGCTATTGCCTCGGGCGCCGTCCAACGAATAGGAATCTTTCCTCCCTAAAAAAAGAGTAAGTGTTAAGGTTAACTAAGTATTTTGTTATGTTGAATTTTATACAAAAAAAATAGTTATATTTAATCATTTTAGAAAATATAAAAATGTTCAAAAGGATCAAAATAATGTTTTAATGAATTTATATAATTATTTTATTATTTCTATTCATTCATATAACTTACAGTAGTGGTGTAGGTTCCCTCAGGATAGTCCTCCAGCACTCGTGACAAGCCGAAATCTGAGACTTTACACTCCAGGTTGCTGTTGACCAGGACATTGCGAGCCGCGAGGTCCCGATGGACGTAATTCATGTCTGAGAGGTACTTCATTCCTGCCGCTATGCCATTGAGCATTCCCACAAGCTGGTATGAGGAAAAGTCCCCATCATGGTCCTGTGGAGTAAAAAGAAACAGATTAGTGAGTCTGCTCTATCTTAGCAAATGTATTCAGATTTTAAACATTAACATTTGCTGACTGAAACATACCCTTAAATACTGATCCAGAGCTCCATTCTCCATGTACTCTGTGATAATCATGGCATCTTTGACTGAAATAATAGGTAGAAGATCCTGTTAGAACATGTACTGTTTTGTGGATTGGTACTCTACTGGAAACTATGATTTGACAGTATGATTCTTACATTTAGTGACAACACCCTCCAGACGGATAATGTTCTTATGGGAAAACTGGCCCATAATACTGGCTTCACTAAGGAAGTCCTGCCTTTGCTTCTCAGTGTAGCCTGGCTTCAGGGTCTTTATGGCTACAGCGACCTCACAGCGTCCTGGTACCTTCAGAGAACCGCGGTACACCTCACCAAATTCTCCTGTATAACAGTATGAAAACACAAAAAATAAATTAAGATGCAAAAACCATGGTAAGAGACCATTTTTAAAATATCTGCAAGTTGTTAATGTTAACTAAAACAGAAACTATTACTGCAACTGAAATAAATACATAAATAATATCTAAATATTACATTATAAACTTTAATTCAAACTTTGAAAAGAAAATGTGTTGCCTTGGCAATTAATGAAAACCTTTAAATTGAAGAAGTTAAATTAAATATTTATTAATCAAATTAAATTAAATTAAATACAAAAGTGAAAATTTATAAATTGTATATATATATATATATATATATATATAAAGACAAATCCACATAAAAATAAAATTACAAAGAATATTCTAATAGGATATAATTAGCACTAAAATAACACTGACCTGCACCAATGACTTTCTGCTTGGTGATATGACTAGGGTGAATTTCACTGGCAAACTTTAGGACAGCCACGCAGGGGTCTTCATATGTATGGGGATCAATGTAGGTCTTCAAAGGCAGGAGTTTTTCTGTAAAATAAATGGGTAGAGTTAGACCTTGATTACATGACGCCCCCCAGCTTTGGAGATTACATATAGGATTTTTCGTGCAATGCTATCGCTGATAGCATTAAACATGATGTCTTAACACCAAAAATATTGAATGCAAAAGGGATTTGATTCAATTCTTACCTGGACATGAAAAGTAATCTCCATCTACCCTCCGTCGAACATGGGAATTCAGCCTCCTGATGAAAGAACATTTAACATCACATTAGTGAGTTAATTTAAACTCCCATCTAGATGATATCTTAAATGAGAATGATTGCACATCAAAGCTGGAATGTAAACAGTGTGGGTGAAGTGACTAAGGCAAAGTTGGGAAATTCTGCTCAGTGTTTGGAAAAGAGATAAAGAAGACAATAGAATGGAAAAAGTGAGACCAGAGAAACGTGCTCTAACCTTTTGTGCAGGAGCAAAATAACCACCACAAACAACAACATGACTCCGCCCCCAGCGATGGCTCCCATGACAACCATGGAACTGTTCTGTGTCTGAGATTCCGCTGTTGAAAATAGAACAAAAAGAGTTCTTTTTACTCATACCGACAAACATTGGCGCACCACCCACAGCCTATCACAAACGCATCTAATTTACGCACTTTTATACATGAAAGCATTAAAAGACTAAAACGAAACCCACACACGCATTCGCACGCACTTACCGAGAGCCAGCGTCTCAAATTCAAGCTCTGCGCTGTGGCTGCTGGGATGGCCTTCTGCTGTCAGGGTGTGAACGCGGAACACGTACTTAGTTCCTGGTAAAAGGTCATTAATCTGCACAGAGTTCTTCTCCAGAACCAGAACGGTATAGGTGGTGACGTCCAACTCTCCAGGATCCTCCTATGAAACAATGAAGAGAGGAAATGTGATGTTTATTCCAACATGGAAAAGTCATGGAGAAAGAAACTGAAAGCATGCATCATAGAGTCGAGGCTTTGCTATGTTGTTGCTGAGGTTTATTACTAGGGCATTGTTAAGTGGTTGCTAATCAAGCCTATATACCACTCAAGTCTCTATGATATTCTGATTTTAAAAAGTGACATAAGATATCACAGTCACCTTCTTGCGGTACATGAGCTCATAGCGGGGGGAGTAGTTATTCTGCACATGGTGGTCCACGACCCAGGATAAAGTCAGACTGCTGGTGGTCCGATCTTCAACTCTCAGGTACATCACCCTCGGGCCATCTAAATAAAGAGGCACAATTCATCAGTATTTTGGTTAACCATCAATGTCTCAACTTCCATGTAAATGGAAGTTGATACACCGTGTCTAAAGCAGGCATGACATGTGATCAGTTCTCCTTCATGTTAATCTGTTAATCTTATTGAGCCGTGACAGGCAATGAGGGCTCCGCCCACAAAAAAGCCTCATTGGTACAAAATTCAGCAATACATTAAGTGGCTGTCATTTTTTGCTGGATTTTCACTACCACTGTGGACAGAACTATTGCTTGTCGCTTATAGTGCAATTCCAACTTAAATTCTTAATATCTAACCTGTGAAGTGAAGCACTGTTGTAAGGCTTGCCGTGGCTCTCATTCGACTGAATTGAGACACGCCACTTTGGGCCTCGACTGTAAATGTGTAGTTCACATGAGGCTCCAGCTCGCTAACCACAACCTCAGGGTCTTTCAAGGCCGTCTGCGCAGGCTCAAATCGCACCCTCCCACCACACAGAGAACACAGACCACCCTCACAGCGCTCACACACCACACTATATGTGATATCGCTCCTGCCGCCAGTGTCTGCTGGTGGGCGCCAAGTCAGCTGCAAACTCCCTGCAGTCAGTAGGGGTGTGTATACCAGGTTGTGGGGTGGGCCAGGCAGAGCTAGAAGAGCAAAACATGGCATGTTTAGAAATTAAATTAAAGAATGGTTTCTTAAGATCAGACAACTTTGTAGAGGTTATTCTTAAATTATTCACACTTACAAGAGCAAGGAGCTGAGGTAGGATCCGTAGGGGACCGGAAGAAGCCTTCCATGCAGGGACACAGCAGTGCTCCATGACCCGAGTGCTTGGTGTTTTCTGGACACACTTCACATTGCTGGCTGGAATCTGTGCTCTTGTAGTAACCTGGTTCACAAGCTAAAAAAAAAAAAAACAGGTGAATGAGAGACATTTATTAAGTGGAAGAACGTTTGCATCATAGTTTCTTTATATTTGGCATAATTGCAACTGCACACAAAAAGATTGCAAACAAAAGTGCAACTGACAACAAGCATTCAAACATTCAACAAACAAAAAAAAAAAAACTGATCACACTTCACAATGCAACCGGAAAATACTTTTAAATAAAACCAGTCAAACTGGTCGCTGACTTTTGTGTAGTCCCTTTATGATGAATTTTATCTGCACTGTCTAGTGGCAAAATACTGATAAAAAGAGATTTGAAAAGTGCAGTGAAGCACATCTGGATGTCCGTTGGACAAAACAGGATGTCGGAACTGCAAGCGTCAATATAAACCCTCTGGTCTCCTCTTCTCCTCCTTTCCTTCCTCTGCCGAAGGATGAGGACATGCTATAACAAACACAAAGGGAAGAAACTCCGGAAACAAGCAATGGAGCCCGGGGGTGGGGGGTGATAACAATTATTAACAAAGGCGGCCGAGAGCAATGATTCAGAGTCACATGCACGGACTTAAGAAGAGGCCAGTTTTGATAGGTGTACTTTTAATGGGCATGAGAAACTCACTGGCTTGCAAAATCACTGTGAATATAGATTCCACAGAGCTGAGGAACTTCCTTTGAGGGGAGTTTGTCCCCCCTGGGGCCCGTCTCTCAGTGCTCACCTCAAACAAAGGGCCGAGTTTTAGATTGACAACCGGTGGGAGGTGTGCGAGTGTGAGCGTGAATGGGTGCGCGAGGATTGCTGACAGAAGTTCTCCTGCTGGGATTTTACATTGAGTTTTGTGTATTTGCACTGTGTATAAGGGTGGACGTCTATAGGAGGGGGTCTGCATAAGAAAAGCAGCCGTTCTTTGTGCATTTTATTTGAAGCCAGAACAAGAGCGGGAAACTCCCACTCTATTCCTCTAATCTCCGTGTTTGTGTCTACTGAGAGTGGCAAACGTGAAATCGGTCTGAATGAATCCAAATTTCACCAAACACCAAGATGCATGTCAGCCATGGGTAATAAGTCTGACTGAATATGTTAATACTGTTTCCATGGGAACTTTGTGTGAAATGTGTTTAGAAAGTGCTCTGTAATGTGTGACTTACTCATGGCACCACTGACGAGTCAGGATAACCGATTTCACTAAGAAACTATTTAAGGTTGGTGGAAAGTCATCAGAAACGGTATGTGGCGAAAAGTGACCATTTTGTGTACTTGTGCCACATTTATGTTCTCACAACCACTTAAATATGCATGACACAAATGATTGGCAGGACTGATAAGACTTTAAGTCTTTGGCTGGTGAACACAATACACAAAAGGAATAGTTAATGCCCTTTGGGTAAAAAGGTCAACAGTTAGAATAGCAGTTTCGCAGAAACAGAAGTCCTCAACAACATGCGAGAGCAATTCGGTGGATTTTGGAGACAATGAATTGTTTAATGTGAATAAATGTTTTCCTAAATAATATTTCATATTATTTACATGTTATGGCCTATAAATAAAATTCTATTTTAATCAACATTTTTGGGGAAAAAAAATGTATAAATAAATTTAGAAAATCACAACAAACATGTACACTATGAACACTAGATATTCATTTTGAATTTTTATGATTAACTTTACCTTTAACAAAGACTTGTGTGCATGTCAAAATAGGCAAAATGAGAAAGCATAATTGAATAAAGCTAAATCAAAAAATCTAAAATAATTTTTCATTATTATTTATCATTTATACTTTATTCATGTAAAATATAGTGTATTCAACTAATACCTGCTCTCTAGGTATTCGTAGCAGCACTAAACCACTACATAACTATTAAAGTTCCTGCCTTCTAATTAAACTGGATTAAACATCTATTCAACTGGAGCTAATTTTAAAAACCACTTCAAGTGACAATGCAATTAACTGTATACTCTTATAGAACACTTTTAAAATAAAACATGACATTATAGTCGGTTACTATCCAACATCTCGGGTAGACTGGTATCAAATTCACAAGCGGTGGAGCACTTGTGATCTCCCCCGAAACTTCTCAATTCCACATTTTTCTGGCAAACCATTCAAACAAGACCCCTTCCCCCCATCCCAGCTCGGCTACCAACCACAATTGTCCCCTACAAACACTGGCAGGTGGCGATAAGCTGAACAGAACAGCAGTCACCCAGAAAACCACTCGTAAAACTCCCGTGAAAACAATGACAACAGCAACTTCATTGTTTCAACGGTTGTTTAGGGTTGAGAACCCTCTTTTACATTGAATGCTTTGAGGCATCTTTTCACTCTGTGGAGGAAAAAAACCTAACTAAGTTGAATCACTAGGTATGGGTTAATTACTAGAGTCTTGAGTTGATGAAAAAATTACAGTGTGAAATAGTCATTTACAGAAGAAGAAAAAAGGCTTTGTCAGAATCGGAACGGAAAGAACCGCAGGTTGGGATGTCTGGACATGTACTCCTCATTCCTGAAACATGTCATCACAAAGTCAACAAGATACCAGTCTCCATTACATCTCCCCCATGAGCTATCGGGTCATCATTCATCACACTTCTTCCAAGGGTGTCAAAACATTTAGCATGTCTCCTGGAAACTACATTATGAAGGAAATGTGTGGAATCTGCCCTTTTCCAAATAACCCTGGATGCCTTCAGATATTCGGTTCTTCAACGTCCGTTTCAGGTGCAGGTTCCTGTAGGGCTGCCAGAGGCCAAGGTCTTTAAAACATGCTTTCCTGAGATTGCGGCTCTTTTGAAAACTTTTTTCCAGTGGTATCCTTTTTTACTGTGTGTTCAACAAACGTGCCCTGCAGTTGGTCTGCAGTCTGTTTACCAATGGATAGATTTTAATTCCTTTGGTTTTACGTTTTACAGTCACGTATAAATAGCGTGTCTACTCAAAACCACATTTTCCCACAAATACAAAAGGTGTCCAGAGAAGTCCAGCCCAACCTTTAATTATACGATGACTACCCTAGACAGACCTTGGGCATGCCAAACCTTCTCTGTAATCTGCGGTGAGCTGTTGTCATGGTAACACACTTACACATACAATGTAACACAGGTAATGGTAGCTCTGCCCATTGAGTCATATCAGCTGGTGTAGGGTATGGGAAAAGTGTAATACGACCTTGGGGGAATTCCTTGAAACTAGTAAGGAAAGCCTTGAAAAGGAAACCTAAAAAATAATCCTTTTTTGTCTGAACTTGTTTTATTGGACCAACACACTTAAGATATGAATGTAGCAATGTTAAAGATAAACTGAACCAAACCTGAGGGGAAATTACTTCATATCATCACTAAAAAAAACACTGGGACCAGTTGGTTAAGTCACTGGCTGATAATAGTCAAATTAGTTCTTTGTTTGCAGATCTTATTTTCTAATGAAAAGCATTACAGCTCATTATTGAAGACTAACCCTTTCACCCAAACACGTTATTTAAGTTCTATTCAAATGCGAGATATTTGAGAATGTCCAAAGGTTAAAAACCTATGAATCCAAACCATACCACTGTAACTATGTACATACACTCCTTAACAATAGTACTCTGGTATCTTCACATTTCCTTCCCGAAGCGTTAAGCACACATGTAGAAATAATAGACCAGCAGGTGAAAGGGTGTGGAGACGGCTGACATTCCATTTGACTTGAGTCATATTTCTGGCCTCTCACAAACTTCTCAGACAGCTCTGTGGCAACCACAAAAATCTTGCGAGCTTCCCAGAACACACCCTCACCCGACAACACACTTACCATCTGCCCACCCACAAAGACCTGCTGTCGTTCCCAAATTGTCTTCAACTTGTGCAGAGTCATGACATAATGTAAAGTATGTAATAGTGATGGACCGATTCTGATTGTGTCAATTTACATTTAAATATTTTTATCTGATCACATTTGGGATAAGGATTGTTTTGATATCGGCCACTAATTGGACATTAAAGGGATAGTTTACCCAAAAAAATTTAATTCTGTCATTAATTCCTCATACTCATGTCATTCCGAATCATATGCCCTTCAGTCATTGGACTATTGTAATGATAATCTTACAATATTTCTGGGCCTTGAACATGTTAGTTGCATTGCTGTCTATGCAGGATCAGAAAGCTCTTGGATTTCATCAAAGATATCTTAATTTGTGTTTCAAACATGAACGAAGGTCTTACGGGTTTGGATTGGAACAACATTAGGCTGAGTAATTCATGACAGAACATTCATTTTTGAGCGACCCCTTCCTTTAAGTAAAAACCCACATCAATTAACCACTGTTAAATTAAGCATAATAGAAGCCTACTAAACAACAAAACTCACCTTTGCAAGCATCTCCAACAGCTTGGTATCCCGCTCGGCAGAGACACTGGCCCACAGGAACGACCCACTCTCCCTCAGCAGTGCAGTACATCCGAGGAGCAGCTTCTCCAACCACCACTGCGTCCTTCACACAGGTGCCCTCCACCTCCGCCAGCGCTCCTGCTGCCACCTGCTCGGGAAAGGCAGCCAGGCTTCTCATTGTGGCTGGGCAGGTGGTGTAGAACACCCTCAGCCCCAGGAGAGCAACACAGCCCCCTAAATCCTGGAAGGCAAGGTAGAAGCCCCTTCTGGAGAGTGGCCCGATGCTCTTCGTCTCAATGTTCACTCGCAGATCAGCTCTGCCCCCTCCGCGATTAGCTGTTACCTCGTCTGGGGCTACCGTGGCTATCTTTCGAAACTGGCTCTTGCGGAAATTTGTGCCAACATCTGTGTCTGTTTCGCTGAGATAGAGGCCAAAAGTTTCACGGCAGGAAGGTGACGAGCCACCAAAAGAGTTGCAGTCCCGTACGATAAAGCGGAGCTCTACTGACACACGAGAGACATCGGGCCTGCGCTGGATAAAGGTCGTACGAAGCCAGTTGTCTTGTTCTGTGTCACTGGCAACATTGCACACACTGTAGGTGTAAAGAAGAGAGCCGTTCACCACCGTCTGGACAACTTCCCACTGAGAAAGATGGAAAAAGAGAGCACTTTAGACAAATTAAACACTTTTTATTTCTGCATTGCAAAATTAATTCATTGCAAACTCATTCCACCGGGTAAATCAGGCTTGTCAGGATTCTCAACATATAACTGAAATATCGCAACACCAAAATATTACACTAAAACATGACATTCTGAATATGAGAATCACACCTTTGTAAAACTCTCATTAGAAGGGTGTGGGAGACAAAAAGTAGGCCTCTGCTCTCCTCTTTCCCACCACACTCTGCCTCAATACATCCCTTCCGACTCTACTCTTCAAAAAGTACTGAAATAGCTGGCAAAATCAGCGTGACCTCAAAGGGTTTTGTGGATCCAGCAGCTGAGTGGAGCTGACATTAGGGAATGAAGATGACAGGACTAGCTTCGAAAAGACTAATTAAACACTTTAGCGTGTGAGCATGCATGGTCAGGGGAAGTGGTTGAACCCTCGCCGTACATCTCTTGAGAGATCTTTGTGCGGCTGAAGAGGAATTCATAGTGAATTCTAATAAACCAAAGCTTGAGAGAAAAAGTGGGTTACATACTCTGCAGTTTTTCTGGGTTTTTTTTTTTTTTTTGGAACTATACATTTCTGAATCATGTTGACAATCACTATATGCAATTTTGTTTAAAAAGGGATTCTTTAAAGGCTACTTGTGGCTTCTGCCAAAAGAAAAAAAAAATTAGGTGGAAAAAAAGACTTTAAAAAGGTCCAAAAAATACTTAGGTTGCTACATTGTTTTCTAATACAATGCTCATATGTGGTTTATTTAATGTGCAGCTCCAAATGTATTTTGGAGCTGCATATTAAATATTAAATAAAATGTTTTGTTTTATTAATTTTATTTTTTAATTAAAAAAAACAACCATCCTTGGAAACAATACACTATATGATAGGTTTGGATGTTTTCAAATAACGACTGATTAGCCTACTTGGGTGTCAACTTTATAGCAGGAAAAGCTTTTTAATGGATTTGAGGATATGACTCGTTTTGATTGGTGTTTTAGTGCACGAAATGACACTGACTCATGCATCCATGTAACCTCTAAGATGCCTACTCAACGAAGCTCGACTGAAGGAAGTCTATTAATGGATCTGACTGTATGGTATGTTGAATACAGAGAACAGATAAATTAATAAGACTCACCCCTTCTTCATTCGGCCAGGTTAACCAACCTAATTCACTTCCGGCAGCCTTCATATCAAGTAGCACATCTAAGGATCACACAATATTTTGTTATAGTCAAAAAATATTGCTTTCTTTTATTTCTTAATGTTATACGTAGATGTGTAGACGAAAGAAAAATCATTTAGATAACATACATTTTGAAATACTATATTAAAATCTAACCATTGCGATTTTGTCGACAAACAGCATATTGTATTAATTCATCATACAGTAATTACAAATAGAAACGTGAAGTCTTTGTAGAAAGATTCAAACTTAGAAAGCCTCGGTGTGTACTTACGTTCTTTTGACTGGATCACAATAAATACGTTGTAAACAAATAAATACAAAAATAAGAAATTAAACGGAGTGCGTCTGTATTCCATTGCGTTTGTCAAATTAAACTTTTTGGTCCATGTGAAACTCCTCCGACTCCGGCATGAAGAAACTTAGTAAGTGAGGTTGAGGTTTCATTCATGGACATGGGAAGTAAGGTGACTCCGCCCTTTGGAATGCGCTCCATATATGGCGCTGGTGGGCGTGTCCTGGGACGCGTGGGTGCTTTGAGTGACGGCCCCCACACCTGTTCAATGAGTTTCGGATGTTTGCCCACGTTCATTTGAACAATAGTAATTTTAGACGATTGGGTACGGTATCAGTTCAAAGAGAGGTCTTTTAGTATTCCTCTCCTTTGAAGCTAATATCCAGGTATTTCTTTTGCAGACTGCAATTAGTTTCATGTTTTTATGCGGTTCACCACGAATTTCAATAGGCTTAACGAAAAAAAAATGTTAGTAATGGTTATTAACAGTGGCTGAAAACGATTTTAAGATGTTCCCAAATTATATATATATATATATATATATATATATATATATATAAAATAAGCTCTCTAGTTGCAGTTGTCAAGATAAAGTTTTATATAGCCTAATGCTTTTATATATTTTAAATATTTTTCAGCACAGGGGAAAGTGGAAAATGCTTTAAAGCATGAATTGAAACTAAAGGTATAGGTTGATGTGGTAAAGGGCATACTAAAGCATGTTTAATATATTTGGCAAACCAACCATCGCTATTTTATTCCCATGACAAGTTAGAGATGGGGTCAAGTGGGCTTGCCTCAATGAATGAATAACTGCTAATGAGTTGAAGGAGTATGAATATGTAGAAAGCAAAATAGGACAAACAAAAGCATCGCCAGGCAACGCAAAGGAATGCTTGAGTCAAGTCTCCTTTGTGCGGCAGTCTGTCAGAGTTCCTTGACCTGGGAGTCAAACACAAGCTGACTTCTTCTCAAGAGTTTTGGAGGCTGCCTGCATTGTGAGAGCAGCTATAAATATTCATTAGACAGACAATGAATGAAAGACCTCAGCTTTAATTCTAGACAAACTCAAGCAGGGATTTATGTGGCAGGGCTCTGGACAAAATCAAGACTTAATATGAAGACCATAAACCCTTATCTATAAACATCCCCAAAGCAATTTACATTTTACAATAGTTTTATTTTACAATATATTTAAATTCACTGTAATAAAAAAAATTAATATTCATTATCACAAAAATGAATGTGTCATTAGCTGTTTCTTTGTAATTATTTGTGAAATTTACTGAGTGATAGTTGTTTCACCACCAATTTTTTTCTTCAGTGTATTCCCACAAAGCAAAATTAGGCCTATCCAGAAAGAACTGTATGTGCACATAAAATTCACATTTGTCAGAGCAACAACCAGACCGTCCATTCCAAAGTCCTTTCTAAGAGATGATTCAAGAAAGGAATATTGTCAGTCAGCTGGTTTAGGGTTATGTTCACACATGTGTCTGCCAAACATGCCTGGCTGAGCCTCAGGTTAAAACAGCTAACCAACTAAACCAAAATTACTATTAAGGCAAGACACTACAGGCAAAAACACAGATTTTCATGTAATGGTCAGTTTCGAAGTTTTAGGCTATTTGGCTTGTCGTAACATGTTGTTACTGGAAGGAAACATCCAAAATAAATTTTTAAATGTTCGATTTATATCATTTTATGTATTTCCATCTGTAGATTTCAATTTCAACTCATATCTCTAAAAGCCATAAATCTCCAGTTCAGTAGCACTTACATACACATAAACGTTAGTTATATGGTTAGTACCATATAACTCAGATGCAAAAGCCTCAAAGTGGCATCTGAAATTTCAGGCTCCAATGTTTATGCTCCATTATTTAGTGGCAATGAGAAGAACCTATAATCATTACATTGAAACTGATGAACCTACTCAGAGGAGGCTGATAAAAAAAAAATTCTACATCAGGGTTTGATCAAAGATTACCTTTATGTATGTATTTACTTATTTATTCAGGCAATTTTGTGTGTGTGTGTGTGTGTGTGATTTATGAGTGAAAATCCTCTTAACCAAAACTGACTCTGATATCAACAAAACAAGAATTTTGAATGCGGCTTTGTCTAATTTGCTGAATTGTTTTGAAAATATATATACAGTAAATTAGGGCTTATTTAATGTTAGATTATAGGTTGTTTATTAGGTACCTTTTAGGTACCATATTCACCTGGGGTGCCACCTCAAATTATTAAAATGCATGAACATTCTTAGCAAGTAAATACAATACACTTACTGTGAATTAGACTGTTATTTGTCCCTATTAAGCAAACATTATTCTGACATTTGTAGAGTTATATTGTACATACCACTACAAAGCTTACTAAAGTCTAACATGCATATAAACTCCCATATCAACTTGTCCAAAAAAGTGCATGCTGATTAAAAATGGCAAGCAGTTGGCAGGCCAGAATGAATGTGATCTGCTCATTAATAACATTTCTTTGTGTATTTATGTGTGCAACATTTATTAATGCTTTAACAAAGCAATTCTTTGTTTTTCATGCCAGCCTCTCTGAATGTTGAGTACGACTCTTAATTTTCGGAGCAAGTGCTCGGCCACACAAAATGGATGATTAATGACTTCGCTCTGTTTGGTGTTTAAGCTCAAGACACTTATGTTCAGAGGGACATTTGTCTTCAACAAATAAGGAGCTACAGCCATTGAGATGCCCTCACAATGCCGAGCCTCCTTTTCATTCAAGGGCCATGTGTGGTGCAGGAGGCCTGAATTATCTGCTGCACTCCCATCAGCCCCCCCCTTCACCTCTCCACCCTGTTCCACACAACCGCCGATACAAAGCACTTCACGCCAGGAGGTTGGCCTGTACTCCGGGGGTCACGGATCTGCAGTGGGACCACTGCTGCAGGGTCATTCAACTATTCCACCCCTCGACTCCCTCTTGTCACCCTCGTCACCACCTCTCGGCAAAAAACGCAAATACAGAGGCAGCCTTCCATTGTAGGCCGCGTCGAGACTGTCTGCCCCTCAAAAGCTTTGTTAACGCTCCTGATCCTACACTGATCTCTTTACTGGGGGTGAAGGGAGTGCTGTCGCGGGATATGTGCCAGTGACATATGGCTAGATGTTAACACATTATTAACGCAAAGTTAACAAAATTATTTGCGTGCGAGTCATAAACGAATTTTGGATATAAAGTGACTAAGTAGTATTTAGTAACTTAAGCAGTACTTAAAAATGAATGAATGTCATTGCGTAAAATTGCGAAATATCAAAGCAAGTTGGATGCTATTTATATTGCGCTAAAATGTAAGACATTTTACAAGTATAAAACAGTCTACACTGTTCAAAATGAAGACTATAATTATTTAGGATACTTTTATGGTTGGGTTAGGGTTAGATAAATAAAGTGATAAATATGTGGTTAGTCTGCTTTTATAGATATTGTATCGTATGGGTATTTGTGTGAATTTTGTGATTTCATACATACATTTGGTTTTAAATAATTACCAAAAATGTAAGTTAAATTAAAAGCATACTTGTATACGTCAAGGATGCATTAAATTAATCAAGTCACTTTATATTTCAAATAAATGCTTTTCTTTCAAACTTTTTAATCATCAAAGAAACCTGAATCTTTCCTGAAATCTTGAAATGTATCCAGTTTCCTGAAAAATATAACTGTTTTCCATACTGATTTCTTTAAACATTCCTAATCAGCATGTTAGAATGATTTTTGAAGGATCATGTGATACTGAAAGTGAGTAATAAAGCTGAAAATTCAACTTTGCATCACAGTAATAAATTACATTTTAAAATAATAATGAAAAATATTATATATGTACACACACACACACACACACACACACACACACATATATAGTTTCATTTCATTTTCATTTTTCACATCAAAATAATCAACATTTAATTTTTATCTTTATCTAATTTAATTTAATTTTCAATTTTCAATAATTTACTAATTAATAATTATCGAACATTGAAAAGTACTAAGTTAGATGCTAACTTTCAAAGATAAAAATGAAATGTCGATTATTTTGATGTGAAAAAATAAAATGAAACCACTGAGTGATATGAGAGACATGCGTGTGAAAAAAGTTACCTGTGACATTAGTCAATTACCCATTACAAGCAGTAATTATAAAATTACATATGATCAATCAGAGTACATAATACATAAATTAAAAAAAGAAAACCATGTCCTGAAATTAAACTGTGAACATTTATGTGCCATACAATTACTACATAAACCCCATCAGCATATTTCACAAGCTTTCTTGTAAAGAAATGCTGTTTTCTTTGATCCACCACCTAACTAACAGCGTTCATTCACTTCTTAATCTGGGAGTATTGAGCTCTTAAGTAGCAGGCAGAGCTTTAAATTAGTCAGTGCTTATTTGTGCCTCTATGTTCAGAGAGCAGCCAGGTGCCCTTGTACTCAAGTTCCCCCCATTGCTAGCAGAGTTAAAAAAAAAAAAAAGGTTAAAACACCAGATCCCAATCATTCCTCACTTGCATTCCTCCACCCCAAGTGATTTCAAAGAGGAATCCAAGGCTGCAGTAATTCAGAAATACAGCATTTGTAGCTTTGAATTATAATGATTGACCGAACGCACCCCTCCAATCATTCCAAAGTGATCGTGACGAGTGAAATCGATGAGCTTGCCGTTGAAGAACCACTTGAAGATGGGGTGTAGAGTGGAGTCTTTAGATACTTCACATGGCAAGACAATGCTCTCCCCCACTGTGGCATCCATACTCAAAGGAGGGACTGTAATCTTGGTTGGTTCTGCCAAAAACAGAAATGTTTTAAGTGAGATAAAGGGATGAAATACTAGGACAGAAGTGTTGAAGGTCTTCAGTTATGCATTAATTCACGAGTGTTTTTAGACTCAACAACAAACTGAAAACTAGCCTGGGAAAACAGCTGGACCAGTATAAACTACCTTAAACCAGCTAAAATCATAGATGTTTGTTTTCTTAAGCAGGTACTTGTTGATTCACTTACTAGGCATCACAAAAGTTATTTGTTTTGCTTCATTTTAAAATTTAACACCAACAAAATTATACTTTTTCAGACCTGAATTTAAATAACCCTACTTGAAGCCATCAAAGTGTTCAAAAAACATGCATATGTAATGCCATAAGTTATTAAAGGAGTAAATTGAGAAAAAAAAAAATTGCAACAGCAGCATATTTTTAATTAAACATGCAGAAAGCGACTGGGGAGACAAGGATGAAATCCGCTCCCGGTGCTGTGGACAGCTCCGATTTTTTTCACACCAACGGCTGGACCAATAACTCACACATGACAAAAGCTTGGATGAGTTATACCTCTGTCAAACCGGCAGGAACATAAAACAACTATATATTTCATTATCAATTTCATGCTTGGGTTGCTCACTGTTTTTCCACTGGTTCTCATCCGGTTTAAGGCGTCCGCTTAGAAGCAAGAGAAATGTGCTGTTTGTGAAATGTGAAAGGTGCTTTACCTTTGACCACTAAAGTCCCAGAACTGCTGGATGTACCGAAGGGGTTTCTGGCGACACAAGTGTACCTCCCTGCATCGGATTTGGTAACATTGGCAATCCTGAGGGTGCCGTCCTCTGAGATGGTCCGCCTGCAACATTAAAAGAAACAGTTGGAACAACCGATGCTATATTCATATAACAATTTGAGTATTTGGCTGATATGAATGATGGCTAATATTACGTAGGTTGCATAGTAGAGGTGTCAGAGATATACAAGCATCCGAAATCTTCAACTGTGTATTATAGAACTGTGTTAAGTAAGAGTAAAAGTATTTGGGTGGTGAAACTGACAGACAACTGGAACAGATGAAAGAATAAGCAAAGATGGCCCAACACTTTCCCAGGTACTGGATCACAGCTTTAATTTTTCAAGGATACAGCAACCTATGATGAAACCATTAAATTCACAAGTGAATACTGCTATATTAGGGCCAAGAATAAAGCGAAAGGGAAGAGGATGTAAAAGAGAAGCTGGTTTGAATTCTTACCTGCGGCCTTATCATTATCCAACACATGTAAGATGCTATCGACACATTAAAAAGCGTTTCCAAAAAAGGCAGCAAGAGCAGATGTGATTATGGAGCTCTTGCAGAAGGCTGTCTGGATCATGTGAGGAGATGCTGATAGCGTCTCACTGAAATGCTAACCTGGCTAGAGATCTGACTTCGTAATAGAGTTGCAAAAGCACAAACAAAACGGATTCTCTCGCTCTATTCAAACAGGCTTTCATTAGTGGGGCTTGTTCAGGTTATGGATTTTTCATAACCCTGTGTATTTGGCAGATATGAATGATACAGTTAAAATTAGGGATGTTAACCGATGACCGTCTGACCGGCGGTTGACCGTATCAACGTTAACCGGTCAAAGTTGTCGGTAGTCGGTTAAAAAAAAAAGTGATATCTAAATTAGGCTATTATA
>JAUCMS010000105.1:16788736-16802449 GCA_032357445.1 Enteromius radiatus
TTTATGATCAGCTCACTGTCTGCTTTAAAAATACAAAAACTTATATTTAACGAACAAAAAAATACTTCAAACATTTTCTAGTTAAAATGACGTAGGTTGTGTAGGAGAGGTGTGTGAGATGATAAGTGATAATTTATGCATATGTTATGTTGTTGTTATGCAAAATGTGTGCATTTTCTTCAGAGATTGTAGGAATGATTCGATTTTTTATTATGCATGTATGTTTCATTTAATTGGAAACTTATCAAACATCTTGCAACGTATTTCAGAAAACAGTTCTCAGAAGTGCTGCATCGACCTTGATGCACATCAACCAACAATGCTGCTTTGTTTTTAATAACTAGGAATAAAATGGAAGGGATGATAGATAGATAAACAAATAGAGCAATGTAAATGTATAACATTGAGATCCGCTGTGACCTTCTCCCAGAACAAATCAAACACAAGCGCAGCAGACCTGCCAGCTCAGAAATCAAACAATTTCAGTCGCCGCTTTTTAAAATAAATATGTATTTACTATGGCTCAGAGAACATGCTTTACGCTGAGAGCTTTCCTCTGATTTATTGACAAAAATATCAAACGTTGAGCGATAGAAGCGTGTCGACTAGACAACCCGTGAGCAATGAGCTGCAAAACCAATAGAAAAAGAGGCAAGAGCTATCTGCTTACAGAACCAAACTTCTGACCACATGGAACATTTAATTTGCAGGGTGATATATTTCCAGTGCTCAGCTTGATTGGAATGTTGTGCCTGAGGAAGAACAAAGGACTTCAGGAGGAACAAAGCACTTGAATCTAAAGGAAGGAAGGCAAGTGGCAGGGTGGCAGTGGGATGGGGTGATGGGAAGAACATGGAGGGTTGTAAGAAGTGTGGGAGATCTTGCACACAATGAGCCCCCTGGTGCCATAGCCATTCTTACCTCCAGCTCCCTTTAACACACACACACACTCACTCACTCAAATCACACATAGCCCCATTGCCTGCACATTAAGACGGCGACAGCTGAGCTTTTTCCCCTGCATGACACACATGCGCTGACACTCGCAAACTTGCTACACCAGAGACACTTGTCACACAAACAGGAACTTCTGGCACCTAGTTTACAGTTTACATCTCACTTTGACCTTAACTGGAGATCTAGCTGGGAGGCCTACACTAGTGTGGTCCCAGCTGAGAGTACATGTGCAGCTGGGTATAAAATCTCTCATGCATCTTGCAACACTGAATGGCACAATGCAATGCTCCACACTGTTCTGAATGGCATGGGAAAAAAACACTTTCATGAAAACACTAAACAAATGGTTGACACCAACATTATAACATTATTTAATGATAATAATATTTCAGACACTTGACCAAAGTCAAATACTTGTAAATGTACTCTATATTATTGTGTGTGGGAATGTGAATTGATTTTGCAATTCTGGAACGTACAGAGTATATAAAATCATTAATGTCTTCCTTGAACCAAACATTTTATTTTTTATATACGCACTTACGATTTTAGATTGAAAAGAAAGGAATATGCATTTACAGATAAGACTATTAGGCACCAAATATAAGGCGATGGCTTAATAAAAATGTTATTTTATTTTCCACACTCTCATAAATAAAGCTACAAAAGCTGTCCCCTGGGCGGTACCTTTACAGAAGGTACACTTTTGTACCTACGAGGTTCAAATATGTACTAATATGTACCTTTAAGGTGCCAAAATGAATCCTTTAGGTACAAACATCTACCTTTCGAAAAGGTACCGCCCCAGTGACAGCTTTTGTACCTTTATTTCTGACAGTGCATTTTAATTTTCATTTTAGTTACATTAGTAATTAAGGTGTTTTTCCTTTTTTATATAGGTTTATGTAGTTTCTCCTCTTAATTTCAGATTTTAGTTTTTTATAATATTTAATACATTTTTATTTATTCAAGTTTAGTTACATTTTAGGTAATTTTAATAATGAATGGTGATAAGAAAAGACAAAATATAGCAGAATTGAGGCCTTTTTGTATTAATGTAAATGCATACAGAAGTCAACATTTGAAGTGGATCAAAAAAGTTAATCATACTTGTCCTAACACAAGAACACATTTTGGTTTTAGGACAACTTTGGTAAAAGGTTTCGAATGTTGACTACTGTATCTCTCTGTCAATCTATCTATATATATTATATTTATTATTAGAGAAGCTTGTTAACTTGCTTCACTTACATTAAAAATAATAATAATAAATCAGGCAGTACATGTTACACACTATGCAGTATTTAGTATGCTAGTATTCATTCTGAACAACAGAATGTTTTCAAACAGCTTTCCTAAATGCTCCCCCATCTGCCATTGAGTGAATACCCCTACCCCAAACTCACACCATTAGCATGTGCTATGTTAGGATGCCAGGGATCAAAAGGTCAAGGTTTGACTGGTTAACATAGCCTCATTAGCCTCTGGTTGTAGATGTCGTCTACACCATCTGGCTTCAAAGAACATTTTTTCTTTTGACATGTATCCACGAATGTTGGCGTATTCTGACAAAAAAAAAAATTTGCAAGCAGTAAGCCTATATAGATGACAAATATTCATTACAGAATAACAGATGACTGATTAGTTGTCACATTTTAAAGTACTAATGTTGCATGCTAGCAGGTTTAAAGCAGGTTGGGTGACTTTACATGTTTCCTGAGGTGAACGGTTTTTGTTTAAATATACTTTGCCTATGGTTGTTTTTCTCTCTAAAGGAAATGTGCAAAAGAGGAATACACACATATGTACGCAAAGATAAGAATATTGTTTAAAGATCACACTTCTGAAAACTCATTGCTCAATATGTTGGGAAATCAAGTGTACTCCTTTATCTGCAGGCTTGTAACTCTTTTTGGTATGTCTTTTAATTTACCTGTAGCATTCCAAATATTTAACTGCAGCACAAAGTTTTTTTTTTTAAATAAATATTGTAACATGAAAATTTATTGAAAGCCTGGAGTGCTCGTTTATTAAGCACCTAACTTATTGGCAAATACCGCCCTCCTTTGGGCAACACACGATCTGCATAACACAAACGGTAGTGGATTAAAATATATATATATATATTAATTAATAAAAATTAAAATTAAATAAAAAACAATACCTCAAAACGATTATGTTTCCAACGCGCAGACAACCTACCTGGCTTCTCAACGCGGACTTTAAACCGGTAACTTACTGTCAGAGAATGTCATTGATTTAATTGTTTGTTTCACATCACATGCTCGTTTTTATGAAACGTCCCCTTTCGGAATATACATCTATTATGACATTCACACTTAAATAATAGTTGTTTTAATTGCCAATCAAGCACTTTACAGGTTCATGAGTCTCCGTTTTCTCAGTCAACGTAATTTTAAAAAACTCGAATCTTTTGAACTTAAACCACATGATTAACCAGCGGCGCGATCACGTGATCATCTACTGGAAACGCTCGTTTGTAGTATGTCACCACGCCGCTCGAGCTGTCACCAATACTATCCAGAGGTGAATCAGGTATGTCCTCACAGTTTCTCTTTCAAACCTATCTTTGTCCTTGTGTATGTGTCACTCTGTCTACACGTTATATGTACGTTACAATTTAAAATGTTAGCATTTTATTTGCCTGCCTGTGTCAGTTAGCCATAACAGGTGCTGTCAGGATGTGTTTATGTATGATAATGTACTCACGTCCGCCTCTAATACAGTGTATTTTCATGTCTTAAAATGCAATAAACGTACTTAAGATCAGAAACCGATATATTGTCACATTTAAGTGGATCAGTAATAATAATTACCACATTTTAAATAAATTATTTTGGTGTCTTCATCATATAATAGCCCTTAATGAGGGCATGATTTTGATTGGGCATAATTCCTTTTCTTAAGTTTAAGTAATGTATAATTATATAATGTATAATTAATCAAATGTAATAATGTAAGTGCTTGAATTGATCAAAGCATATGGTCAAGTTCATATTAATGTTTATATTGTTCACTAGATAATATGAATAGGAGGAATGACCTGAATATGTGCTAAATTACATGAGTTCTGTGCAGCAGCTTGCTCATTTTTATAGTCATGATTGTTTCAAGGAATATTTGTATTTACTTTAAGTCTAGATAGTGCCTCTATGTTTAACAATTTACAACACCCAAATGTGCAAACAGTGCTTGCTCTGTCTGAGCATTAAGTTTGCGTGAACTCTCATCTTTGGCCTTCACACAAGCACATCATGAGTTATCATGAAATCAGAATCATCCTGGTTAAATGTTTTTCGTAAAATATGTGAGAATGATTCCACTAATTTTCAACTCTGAGTTGTGTGACCTTTTATTTTATTCTGGTCTTTTACCGTAAATGTAGTCTGTTTGTTCTGGGGCTGTTGGCTTAACCTTGATTCTGGGGGTGAATACTCACCTAGAGATTTAATTTGCATTGCTGCGGTACTTGGTTTACTCATTATTCCACATCAGTCCAGGTACAGTATGTCAGTGGAATGTCACCTTTTACTTGGGCCTATTATAGACCATATTGTATAGGACTATGTATCATAATAAAACTATTACCAGTAAAGATCCACACACCTAATGAGCTCAAATTAAAATGATTTTATTGTGCTGAGTGGTTTAAAAATAAAAAAATAAAGAAAAATATGTTCATGGACTTTGTTAAAACACTAACAGGCACAGTGACTTGCAGACATGACTCGTTATTACTGATCTTAACGGTTTTTGTTTTGAAATATCACATAGTGATGATGCAGTGTTGTAATGATGATATGCTGGGATGAATTATGTAATGTACACTTCATTTAGGGTTTCTTTTTTACGCAAAAAATATATTTAATATCAGCAAATATATAAATATAACATTGCCTAAACATAAAAATGCCTAAAATATTCATATAATTATTTTATTGGTAACACTTCACAATAGGGAACACATATTCACTATTAACTAGAGTTTTACCTCAATAAACTGCTAATTTGCTGCTTATTAATAGTAAGGTAGTTGTTAAGTTTAGGTATGAGATAGGATTAAGAGATCTAAAATATGATCTTGGAGAGTAAGGCATTAATATGTGCTTTACTAGTACTAATATGCGGCCAATATACTAATAAGCAACTAGTTAGTAGTGGAAATTGCCCCTTTTTATAATTAGAAATTTTTCCCTACTGCAATTTTTAATAGTTCTGAAATGTTGATTTAGGGACTAAAGGTTTGCATCTTGTTGCAGCTGACAGTTGTTTTATGTTTTATGTGAGGATTAAGGCTAGTTTGTAAACATCAGCCAAATGTTTGCAAAAGGTGTTGACTTAATACTGAGTTACAGATGGGAAATAAAGCCATCGATGAGTCAATGAAGCTAACTTTATAATCAAGCTTCTAAACTTCTAAAAGTTCATACTTAACCATTCACAGTTTTCTTTTCTTTTCTTTTTTTATATCTATATGTAAAGTTTCAGAATGTGCATTACCCCCCCCCCCCCACACTCTAAACTTCTGTTATTTTTATTTCTTTTTAAAGGGTGGGTGAGTGATATTACAATGCTTAGGATAAAATGGGAGCTGCTGCTAATGGCCATCATATACTGGCAGACAGGCCACACAGATAATGAAGAGTCTAAGAAGAGTCTTGGGCATGTGACTGTGGTAGTTGTGGGTGGAACAGGTGACTTAGCCAAGAAGTACCTGTGGCAAGGCTTTTTCCAGCTCTATGCTGACCAGGTAGGCAAAGGATACACCTTCTCATTTTACGGTGGGGGCCTTTCGCCGACTGAGAATGGGACAACACTGCTGTTTGGCATCTTGAAGGACCTGGCTTGTCCTCCAGAGCTCTCTACAGAGCGCTGTACTTTGGTCAAAGACCAGTTCCTGCATCTTTCCAAATATATCCAGCTGAAGACTTCTGAGGACTATGAGAAGCTCAGCCAGCAGATCAAACAGCAGCTAGAACAGGAGGGTATGGTCGAGGCAGGAAGGCTCTTCTACCTGTCTGTTCCAGCTTTCGCATATGCAGACATTGCAGAGAAGATCAACAACACCTGTCGCCCCCCATCTGACGCATGGCTCAGGGTGGTACTGGAGAAGCCATTTGGTCACAACCTTTACAGTGCTCAGGCCCTTGACAAAAAACTGTCAGAGCAGCTGAAAGAAAAGGAGATGTACAGGATTGACCACTATTTAGGGAAGCAGGTACAATGTTATTTCATCAACATATATACAAGATTTTATGTTTTTTTTTTTTTTTAAAGAAGTCTCTTATGGTCACCAAAAGCACAATTTATTTAATAAATACCACTAATATTGTGAAATGCTGTAATTTTTGGATGAATGAGGAGTAAAAAAGGTCTTGATTTACTTGATACATTTGTTACTAAAGATTTCTAATTCAAGTATTGATTTCTTTCTTTCAACATAAATCGCATGATCTACATGAGCTTTAAGGTTTTTTTTTTTCTTTTCCAAAGGTTGTCTCTAAAATACTGCCATTTAGAAAAGAGAACAAGAAATTTCTGGACCCTATCTGGAACAAGCACCATATTGAAAGAATAGAAATTGTATTGAAGGAAACCCTAGATGCCAAAGGTAAGTTTTTTTGTTTTTTTATATATATATATATATATATATATATATAGTTGCTTACAAATGCAATTTCATGTTATCAAAAAGTACCTTTCTCCATTTATCTTTCCAGTGATTACTTCAGAACTTATTATCTATCATTTATTTACAGGCCGGATTCAGTTTTATGATCAATATGGCGTTATCAGAGACGTTATCCAAAACCACCTCACAGAGGTCATGACCCTTATGTTAATGAACCTTCCAGCAAACCTGTCCAACAGCAAGGAGATACTACAAAACAAGCTTCATTTCTTGGCTTCCCTTCAACCCATAGATAACAGTAATGCGGTTGTAGGTCAGTACCAAGCTTACAATGGAGAGGTGCAGGAAGAGCTAAATAAAACAAAGGACTACTTCAGCTTGACCCCCACATTTGCTGGTGAGTGGACGTCCTTTGTAGCTAATTTAGTATGCACACAAGACAAATACTTTCCTTTCTTAATAGCATGTAAACAGGGTCATCGATTCATAGCAGTCTGACTGTGGAAAATCACTTTAACCATGCTTATGTTGACAATAATTGTTTTTACAGGTGTGGTCATTCATGTCGACAATGCACAATATGAGGGTATCCCCATAATTATGACCTCAGGCAAGGCAGTTGATGAACGGGTTTCTTATGCACGCGTGCTTTTCAAAAATGATGTCTTTTGCGTCCAGGATCACAACGATGTTCAGTGCAAATCTAAACAAATCATATTTTACTTGGGTCACGGAAACCTACAGTACCCTGCGATTCTTGTCAGCAAGAACCTGTTCAAGCCCGAACTGGTAAGCGGCAGTGACTGGAAGGAGGTCACCGAGTACAAAGATGTGAATGTCCTGGGGTTACCACTAAGTGACTATTATATCCAGTCACCGGTCACACCCAGAGAGGCTTATTTCGAGCTGATCTCACATGTCTTCTTTGGACACAAGGATAGCTTTATTAGTGCAGAGGGACTCCTTGCTTCCTGGGCATTTTGGACTCCCCTCCTTGAAGGCCTGAGTCGGGTCTTTCCGCGGGTGTATCCAGGTGGCGCAGCCAATGGAAACCTGCTGAACTTTCAGCTGAAGGGTCATCAGATTGCTTTTAGCCATGAAGCCGTGGTCAATGTTATCAACCCCAGTGCTGAAGACAACTTCCAGGTGATGCAAGGGAAGTACCGAAGTTCTGAAATGGTATCTGCCTGGGCACAGGAACTGGTGGAGCGCTTGGCTACTGATCTTCTTTTGGCTGCTGAGGAGGCCATTCGTGAAGATGGTCAGTTTCATCTGGCTTTGTCTGGTGGCTCCAGCCCAGTGGCATTGCTTCGTGCACTAGCCCTGAACCTCTACACTTTTCCGTGGCGCAACACTCACATATGGCAAGTGGATGAGCGTTGCGTGCCACATACAGAAACAGGCTCCAACTTCCGGTCCATTCATGATCTCCTGCTACAGCATATCCGCATACCTTACTTCAACATCCACCCCATGCCTGTACATCTCACCCAACGGTTATGTGTGGAAGAGGACGGTGGACCAACATTATATGAGAAGGAAATCAATAAACATGTCAACGGCTCCAGTTTCCACTACATCCTGCTCGGCGTCGGCCAGGATGGCCACACTGCCTCATTATTCCAGGACACCAAATTGGAAAATGATGAGGAACGGTTGGTAATTCTGACAGAAAGCCCCATTAAACCACACCAGAGGATGAGTCTCACATTCACAGCTATCAATAGGGCTCGAAGGGTAGGTGTTTTAATTATGGGCAAGAGCAAGCATGAACTTGTCAGTCAACTCAGCCGAATTAAGGGCGAATCAACCAAGTATCCCATCACCAAAGTACAGCCGAAGACCGGTACTCTTATATGGTATATTGACTATGATGCATTATTAGGATAAATGGTTTTAAGAGCAGTGCAAATGGCTCAAACTGGCTCAAACTGAATGCTGTATTGTGAATGATTGAAGAGTATAAATTGAAGTGTGGTTTTTCACATCAATTGAGTTATTGCAATGCTGTGAT
The DNA here is from genome assembly GCA_032357445.1 of Enteromius radiatus. NCBI lineage: Eukaryota > Metazoa > Chordata > Actinopteri > Cypriniformes > Cyprinidae > Enteromius > Enteromius radiatus. Next base: position 16,797,361 of record JAUCMS010000105.1, read on the forward strand.
AAGGACTTTGACTGAATAATTGCATTATAAACAATTGACCATTTTTAAATCTCAGGAACTTTTAGTACCTTAAAATTAACTTTTTTTTTTCAACTAATCTTATAATATTGCTGAAATACTTATTTCATAAGATCAGATGGTTTAGAAGCAAGATGGGTATGACAAATTTAATTTCATATCAAGCACTTTTACCAAATTTGTGACCACGCAGTGATCATTTAAAACATGCTCTCATAATCACAAACCTCAGGTTAAGAAATACTGATTAGACATGTACACACAACTTGCCTAAGATAGCATATCCAGTGTTTTTAGGATGGAACAAATGTTAATTTACGGTTTCATCTTTAGACTTTCTATTGTTGGCCTTATTGACGAATCCATTCCAGAACAACATTGTTGACAATGTATTGGTGTCAAAGATTTTGTCATACCTCAGAAAATAAAGGTTACAATAAACAAACCTTACAATAATTTTATATCTAAACTTGAAAGCTTTCATAAAGTCTGTTTTTATACTGTTGTTTAAAACCTAAGAGGCGTGTGTTAGTCAGCATTGCATGCTTTATAAAACACTGCAGGAGTTGTTTCTGAACAGCTGGACAGCATTGTCTGATTCATGACCATTTTGTACCGCATTACATTCCACAGGGATCTAAACATCTAATGTGAAAATGTTAATAAAACATTAAAATAAATGCACACTTATTAAAGAGCTTAGATAAATAGATTCTTATGTTTTTAAGGTGCCTAAAATACAAAGTGTTTACCATTGTGTGTATTTCAACAATGTATGTCCCTTGCTAATTGGGCTAACACTTTAGAAATAAAGTCTATTGCTTTTCCATTATATTTTTAAGGACCTTTTGTTACGGTATTCAGCTGTATTACATGGAATCTCATACATTGCAGCATTGGAATTTTATACTTTGCAGTGGTTTTACTACCTAGCAATAAAATATATTTTGAAATCATCTTTTTTTTGTTTTGTTTTTTTCTTTGCAAATATGACCCAACCATGCAGACTACAAACACGATGTGTTTATTTATAGGTTTTACAAGATATATAAATACAGTTTGTATGTATGCAATCTTTCTTCTTCCTTACATAGTAAAATTGCTGAGGTGCCTCACAACTATTTGAAAAACCACTGAAACCATGTAAATAATAGATGCACCTGTATTGAGTGTCAGTAGAAGGCCATACTGCAGCAGTGGCTCATTTTCAACCCCAGAGGCACGTATCTCTCAACCAATGAGGAAACAGTCTGTGGATCAGGCAAAGACCTCCTCTAACCAGAAAGAAAGCTAGATAGAGGCACAAGAACAATGGCATTTTTTTTCTACAGTTATTACACTGGAATTGGAACTGACCAAACAACAAGGATACCATCTTACCTGTTGAGAGCACGCAGGCCCAAGAGACTACCAAAGAAAATATGTATAATTCTGTGGTGGTCTTTGCCTGAGAAAACCAAAAAGTTACATATAAGCTAATTTGTGCACATAAAATCATATTACCATAATTCATACTTACACACTGAGGTGCGGACAGGGTAAGAATGACTGTACAGAGTCCCTGGATAAATGTGAACAGCCCAAATGAGTGAAAAGCTACCCTGATGCTCTTGGGAACTGGGTCAGTGAGTGTTATAGCTACAGCCAAACCTTCAATGGCGAGAGAAGGGCTGATAATTAGCATTTTAAATTAGACGAGTATGCAAAATAAACCATTTATAAATATCAAAATAAGATTACCTGTTGCTATGAAGGAGAACACAATGAAAGCTATGAGATTGTTCAACAGTGGCTTTTCACAATAACGGGAAGTTTTTGGCCTGTGAAAACAATTCTGCAGAAAATTAGCCATGTCACATGATAACAATCATGCACATATTAGCATTTTTATTTGCAAAACGTTATATAACTCACTTACCTTGACAAAACATAAAACTGTGGTGCCAGGAAAAGCACCACAAAGATGAAAAGAACTATCTGACTGCCAGAGAGGAACAATGTTGATTTTAACATTTTTATTTGATATGTGTCACACTCTAGCTTTACAACAGAGATTACCTTACAATTTTAACCTTTGATCTCTTGGAAGCCACCTGCTGGTCTGAAAAGCTGCATGAACTAAGAAGTGGTGGAGCATGGTACCGTCACCCTAGATGATCCATACAGCATAATACAGCTTTTAATTAGCAAGATGAACAGCTGTAATAAGACATTTTTAATACTCTTAATTGCATCTTACTTAAAAAAAAGAGTGTTTACATAGTGAAATAAGTCTCATAGTGAAGAAAATTCATAGAAGAATTACAGGACTTACCAGAAAGGCATAGCAGGTTAACGTTAGTAGCTCTGTGGAGAATCAGGATCATCGGTTGGGTAATATCAAATTACACCCTCTAGCGGTTGGTCTGAGTATAGTTTTAGAGGTGTCAAATTCTGGATCGGTTTCATTTTTGTGTAAAAGGATTAAGGCAGTGCCTAGCATATTTCTGTGTTGACATATGAAAATGCATATACATTAAAAAAAAAATAATAATAATAAAATCGGTGTAGAACAGTTTTCACTATAGTAAATTATTACAAAGAAAATATATTGTAAAAAACATTCCAATAATTTAATTTAGAAATAAATTAAATTTCAGATAAGAAAAACAAAATTAACATGAAGCACCACGATGAATTTACATACCTTATTTCACAAGGCTTTAACGTAATCATGGCATGAAAGAATGAGGACTAATAACGGCGTGATTCTTTTAAGTGTTGTAATGACTTTTTCATTGACATTATTATTGTACTGTTATTAGAAACCCATCTTTTCAGAAAAGAATTTTGGTCTGCTCATTATAGAAGACTTATTTTATGGTGTCTTTTATTCATTTTAAACCTTTAATGAGTGCCTCCGACTGAATAGACTAAATGATGACAGAATTTTCAGTGTGAACTTGAATGGATGAATTACAAAACCCACCTCAATTCTGCTTCAACACAGCATCTCTCAGAACCGAGGGTGAAGAAAAGATGCCTGCCTATAAAAGTTAAAGAAATCTGTCATTTCTACAGCATTTTGAAAGAAACTAGTCTGTCTGGCTTTACAGAAAATAGAAAGAAAAAGCAGTTAAAAACACCAACCGTTGTTGACAGCTCTATAAAGCCATCGCTGCAGTGTTCATGAAAGATAATGAAATGACCTCAAACCTACTGGGCATCTCTGACATTGCTAAATTCTTGCCAAACTGTTGCACCAATTCAATCCACTGCCAAAGCAACATGTGTCTTTCGAATTACATTGTTCTCTCTGAGTTCCCACAGGACACAGATGCAATTAGTGCATGTGTAAAAGTTATGTTCTGCCTCAGAGAGTAACCCCTCTGACCGAGCCTCTAAAATAGCTTTTGTGTGATAGGAATCACCCCTGGCCCATATTACTACACTCAGACCTGCTGTGAAATACGACACAGCACATCTGCTTCTCTCATTTCCACGCGTGAACCTTTAAATTACAGCTTCTAGGTTCAAACGCTTCAGAAACGCTTTCAGGATCAACATCAAGCATGCCTGCAAACTACAGTGGAACCTGGGACATAGTGGACAATCAAAACTTTGAAGGTTACATGGTTGCTCTTGGTGAGTAGGCTATATCGTTCAATGCATCTCTCGGGGGTTTTATATTGTATATGTGAGGTATTTTACATACACACACATATAATGTAAGTATTTTAATATTTTAAATATTTAGTTAAAATATTACCTTTTTAAGAGATTGTGAAAGTATTTATTAAGAATATGAATTTAAACTTGTGCTATGCAATATATGTAATACAGGAATTGATTTCACCACTCGAAAGGTGGCGAGGATGCTAAAGCCACAGAAAGTTTTTGAGCAAGATGGAGACTCTTTCACCATTAAAACTTTTACAACTTTCCGAAACTACTCCACCTCATTCAAAATCGGTGAAGAATTTGATGAAATCACCAAAGGACTCGACAACAGAAAATGCCAGGTTAAAAAAAATACACACAAGAGTCACAAGAGATATGCAGCAGTGAAAAGTTGTGTAGTCTGGAGGTATCTGTGCCAGAATTTAGAAATACTGCAATTTTTCTCTACAGACAACAGTCAACTGGGACAACGACAAACTTGTGTGTGTGCAGAAAGGAGAAAAGAAGAACAGGGGATGGACACACTGGATGGAGGGAGACACTCTTTACCTTGTAAGCCAAACATAGGCCTTACAATTTTAATAGTATTTTTCAAATAAAATTAACAAACAATACCAGATCAAATAAATATCTTGTGAAACCCTTTTCTCTTAAAGGAACTTAGATGTGAAGACCAGATCTGCAAGCAAACCTACAAAAGAACAGCTTGAACCATTGCGTTTAACTGAAATTCTAGTGTGTTTATTGAAGAGTAATGTCAGCATTAAACAGTTCTCAATCAAGTGAACAAAAAGTGGGGAGAGCATACTAAACAACAGAGAAAATACAGCAGGCCATTCAAGAGGAATGCAACATAAATATGTCTTGTCAAGAGTCAGAAATCTGTCACTTTTCTTCAACTTTGTTTTAATTAAATAACATTTTCAATGAAAAATACTGCAGAAAATGGCATGCATTTGATATATGGCTTACATTTGCAAGTGCTACAGCAATTAGCCTAATTATTGCTTTGAGGCTGATCAAAAGGCTGGTGTTGTTGTGTAATGTATGACATTTTTTTATTTTTGATTTAAAGATCTAAAGAAATATTTAAGTATGAGAGGCTGAGTTGACATGGTTTTCTTGATTCTTGAATAAAATGTTGTGCAATAGTCTCAACTAACCTCAACACAGCAGTGGTTTCCACAGTATTGAATGCTTTGCTTTTAAAGAAGCAACAAACGGAAATATTCACTTCTAACTTCCCCGTGTGACATTATCGTAAAAGGAAGACCTACCAAAAAAAAATTAAACGTGTTTATATCCATAGATATATATATATATATATATATATGGAATGGCTAGATGTCTCGTCTGCGTTGCTGGCCAATGGAGTCGAACGTCCGCATATGGCGGCCATCTTACCACAGGC
>JAUCMS010000105.1:16802549-16835129 GCA_032357445.1 Enteromius radiatus
CCTTACCTCAGGTTTGACTGATCCCGCCAGAAAGCCAGCCTGTGGTAAGATGGCCGACCTGTGCGGACGCTCTAGACATCGACGTAAGACATCTAGCCATTCTATGTATATATATCTGTTTATATCTATATTCTTGACTGACATCCGCTCCACACCAGTAGGAGGCGCTGATCTGATACGATAACAAGCACTGACGCCATCACTACTACGTGAAGAACACACACAATTCGCGCAATTTTTGTAATGGATGAAAGCACAGAGTTGAGATTATTTACCGGCTGAACATGGATGAGGACGAGGCACAAAAACAGGTTATAACATCAAACTTAATGCATTTGCATGACGTACTTAACGTTAGATATGTTTCGGGTTTTTCTCTCTCACTTAGTATTTAACTTGTGCTTTAGAGGCTTAAAGCTGCCGTACACTACACTGTCGGTCGTCTCTGTCAAGACGTCGCCGCAGACTGCGAGAAACAAATCACCAAACAAACAATAGCAGCTATTGCAGAGACTGCGTTCAGGCAGTGCGGTAAGGTTTGACTCGGATACGTTTACATTTGATTTGATAAAACGATAATTATTCACACTCCTCCTCTTTCTTACCTCTAGATATATTTGGCAAGGATTTGGAAGCGTTTTCCAGGTAAACCTTACCCTCAATAATAGTTTCTCTTTTTAGGAATTAACCACGTTAATGATTTGTTTTTGTACTGATGGTCCTCTACAATGTTTACAGGCATGCTAAAAGACACACAGTTACAGTGGATGATGTGAAGCTGACAGCGAGGAGAACCACTGCACTGGTAACGTTAGCTTGATTTCAGAAAATAAATGTCAAAACATGTTTTTGCAATCCTTGTGCAAAACCCTACAACTCTTTTTTTTTTACAATTAAGCTAATTGTGTTCTGAGGTCTTGTCATAGAAAAACGTTGCATCTAAAAACATTAATCAAAAACAAAACCCAAGTCTTAACATGAAATGTTAATATTTAATTTAATATGTACATTTTATAAGTGTCTGTTGTAATGTAACTTTTCAACTGTGCAAATATTAACTTCTCAATTCGTTAGCAGGATCTTTTTAAATATAAAAATAATATATAAGCTATACAGCAATTTTGCCAATAGATTTAGATTTTACAGTTCTATCAAATAAGTAATAAACATTGTACTCTTGCTGTACATTAACAGCACAACTACATTCAGCAGAAAAGTGAAGAGCTGGCTTTAAACAACCAAGAACTAAAGGAGAAGAGAAAAAAGAATGCTGCCAAGAGGAAGAGTAAAGACATGGAAGCGGAGGAGAATGATGAGCTTGAAGACTGAACAAAATAAATGTACAAATCCTCATTACTGATTTTGAGTTATACAGAGTACTTTGTTTTTGCATGTAGTAATGAAACAGCTGTGCAAATATTTGTACATAAATCACATTCAATACGTTTTTTTTACTCAAATTAGTTCATTTTTTATTGAAATAAAGAATTCTGTAAACATGTCTGCTGGGAATATGAAGTTCTATGAAACAATACAGATTTTATTATTTTTTTTTAAATGATACATTTTAAAATACATGGACCTGGAAATAACAAGATTTTAATCTGCATATGGCTGCATTTTAATGTGATGAGCTGCCTTCTCGAAAGCAGCTCAAGCTTAACGCAGACTGAGATGTGCCCCTGGACCACAAAACTAGTCTTTAGTTGAACAAATACAAACAAGCAATTTTTTGCAAAAATACATTTTATGGGTCAAAATGTGTGTTTGTGTTAGGTCAGAAAACACGATATCAAGTAAAGATCATGATCCATGAAGATATTTTGTAAGTTTCTGTAAATAACAAAATTATTTTAGTACTAATATGCATTGCAAGGACTTCATTTGGACAACTTTAATGCTTTTTTTTTTCTCTCCTTAGTATTTAGATTTTTTGTACCCACAGATTCCAGATTTTCCAAATAGCTAAATTTTGTCCCAACATGCCATACATCAATGGAAAGTTCATTTTTTTCAGCTTTCGGTGATGTATGAATTCCAATTTTGAAAAGTTTACATTTGAGGTTTTGTGGTCCAGGGTCACAAATGCATTGGGCTCAAACAGTTCTGAGAAAAGCATTCATCCTAAAGCATCTGTCAGATTTTGCTAAGAGTCTACCGTGTCCATGGCTGTTACCAGAGATGCAGAACCACAGCATCCTCCATCTTCCTCCATCCCCAAACGGACTTCCCGCCTGGGGTTCAGTTGCAGCCAGCCATATTCCAGGCCCCTAAATGTGTGAATTCAATTAGTTGTGTGGCATTTGCTGTCAAACAACACGTGACAAACCAGTATGAGAAAAGAGCAATCTATTCAAATTAGTTTTATTGAAGCACTCCCTTCATTTGACAAGTCATATAAAATGCCTTTGAAAACACTGAGCGACGTTATCTAGAGGGAAACTCCACAGACATCCACAGCACTCAACATACAGGTCGCACTTACACCATCACTCATGTTTTCCCCCCTCAGTGTCCACTGAAGATGTCATCCACATCAAAGTTCACACTTACAGGTCAAGTTACAAGGAAATAAAGCACACACACCATACAGCATTCAGATGGGATTATAGAAGCAAGACAAAGTATGCATCATCATCACAACATTCCACTAACTATATAAGCACATTGTCAGTATACTAAAGGAGAAAAGCAAAATGGGGGATCTAGGGAGATCAAAAAAAAATAAAAAAAATCCATGGAGGTACACATATTAAATGTCCATCAATTTGGGCTCAATTAAGGGGGAAGCTGGGAAGCAGCTCTCATTCACACGCTCACCAAACCCACCCACTGCAGTCATTTCGGCTCGTTCATCGCACTCGCAAGTCTTTTCGTTCGTGCGCTCCACACTTTCTTCGCTCACTCGCAGCCTTCTCACTCTTCGCCATCACCAATCGCACTCAAGGGTTGTTTAAAAAAACGTCACTTTCTGCGCACTTGTTGTCTTAAAAAGTGGATTAAAAAAAGAAGGAGACACCCACCGTGTCATCGAGCCGTGCGATGAGAGCATATAGACATGGGAGGAGGGTGACATAATGACCTCAGCCACACTGTGCTGCCATAGAGGGCGCTCTTCCCAGGCAAACCCCACAGATGTCAACTGCAGAAGAGATTTTGATGAAGGCTTGTTTTAAAGGGTTTCCATAAAACTGGACTGAAATAAAGCTGAACATATAACATGTTCAGGTTTCAACCAGATTCTTTCCAATGCAAGTTTGTTTGTTTACATAATGATAAATGTACTTAATATGATGCAATTCTCATGCGTTTTCAGATATCCACAGATTGAACAACATGCATTATAAGAATCCAGTTGAAATGCTTTGTTTGCATCGATCAAGACAATACAACATATGGGGGGGGGGGGGAAACAACACCACCAAAGATGGTACATTAACGTAGCACCCTGGTTAACATCTCAATCCAAACACTAACTCAAATCCCATTCAGTGTACAAAACATTCTTTTTCTTTTTTGTCCCCAGACTCCCTTTTCACCCATCCCCACTCCCAAACACACATGACGAAATAAGTCTCTCGGAAAATACTTACCAAACACGCTAGAAATACAGACACTTCAAAAGACAAACCGGCTTACATACCCCACCCTGACGACTTGGACTCCATACTAGAGCCAAAGCTGGAGTTAAACCCACTACCGCTAGAGTTAGAGCCGGAGCCCCAGCCGAGAGCGGCCGAGCTGCTGCCGTAGTTGCTGTTGCCCGAGCTGTATGTTTGGGTCTGGTCCCGAGTGGAGCTCGTGCCGCTTGTGCTTGTGCCAGATGTTCCCGACTGACCCTGCTGCGCTAACATTCCCATCATTCCCCAACTGCTCTGGAGGGCGGCCTGGGCGGCAGCCATCATGGCTGGGTTGAGGTTGAAATTGCCGAAATTTCCCAAGCTGCTGGAGCTACCCCCCATGGCACTACGGTTGCCTCCAAAACCCTGACCTCCAAACCCGTTCCCAAAGCGCCCTGCCCGCTCCATCATCTGCCTAGTGTTGTTGTGCTTTGGCTCAGCGTTGGAAATGTGCACACTGACGCCCTTGATGATCAAATCCTCACCGCAAAGAGAGGCAGCAACCTGGAGAAACCGAGAAAATCTTAATTATGCATGAACCGCTGATTACTCCATCCAGAGTAGAATATTAAACACAATAAATTCCTAAAAGCTGAAAATTTAAAAGGCAAATTCTCTATCAAGACCACAAACAAAATACCTTTAAGCATATTCAAACAAAGAGCAAATTCAATTTGCCATATGAGGTGTACCATGCATTAAAGAGTTATTCCACCCCAAAATGAAAATTGTGTCATTAATTACCCATTTTGTTTCAGACCTGTAAGAGCTTAAGTCGTTTTTTTTTTAACAATTCAAGATATTTTGGATGAAAACCGGAAGGCTTGTGACTAGGGTGACCAGATGAGATTGGTTGAAATTCAGGACGGGACAAGACAGGGGGGGATGGGCTGTAATGAACGTAATGAATAACAAAGATAATGAATTTCAAATGAAAGTGACTGAACCAATCATGTTTTTATTAATATAAGTAGCCTACATATACATATAATTTTATATAATATAGAAGTAACGTTAGGCTACTTTTATTCTTCAAACTGAAGTTAATGAACCAATCATATTTTTATTAACAAGTACATATGCATAAATATTGAAATAGCCTAATACATAGGCTATAGAAGTATTATTTTAAACACGGTGCCTCGCCCTCGACCGGTCTGACTTCTTCACGCGACTTCTGCCTGCACGATCAACTGTCCTAACGGCTGCTGCAACTTGCGCTCTCTTCATCTACTCTATAAAGCAAAAAGGGGACAAAAAGGTTGTATTGTCTTTTGCTTCGGTATAATTTTCGGGACAATTAGAGCGGGATTCGGGACAACAGCTTGGATTTCGGGACGTCTGGTCACCCTACTTGTGACGGTCCCACTGAAGTAACGTACACAGTCAAGGTCCAGAAAAGTACATCGTCAGAATACATCTGCCATCAGTAGTTCAACCGTAATATTATGAAGATACAAGAATACTTTTTGTATGGAAAGAAAACAAAAATAACGACTTTATTCAATGATTCAGCACACCCACATAGCGTATACAGTTCTGTGTCAAGAATGTGTGCATTTACACTTTGATTTGTATAAAAACAGCATATATGTGCATTGCACTTGAATAAAGTTATTTTTATTTTCTTTACACACAAAAAGTATTCTCGTAGCTTCATAACATTATGGTTTAACCACTGATGGCAGATGGAGTATTCCGATGTGGTCTCTTTTAATAGACCTTGACAGTGTATTTTACTTTACAGTCAATAGGACAAACACAAGCCTCCTGGTTTTCATCCAAAATATCTTGAAGTGTGTTCTGTAGATGAACAAAGCTTTTACAGGTTTGGAATGACATTGGGGTAAGTGATTAATGCCAAAATTTGTTGCAGTGGTTTTCTTTTTTTAATATGAACAGGGGTTTGTTGTTTATAAAAATTTTATTTGAAAACAACCATAGCTTACCTGGTCATCTGCAAAGGTGACGAAAGCGAACGCTCTGAAGGGTTTAGGAATGAAAACATCTGTGACCTCTCCATACTGCATGAAGAACTGACGGAGCTCATCAGCAGTCATGTCCTCCGTGCAACGTCCCACAAACACTTTCCTGCTCCTCATTGGTTCATCTGGACCTTGCTGTTAAATATTCAAACAGATCACTCAGTTTAGCATTTCTTTCATAAATGGCTAACTGATTTAAACTGATTTATCATATACAATTCATCATATACACTACTGACCAAAAGTTTGAGGTCAGTAAGACTTTTTTTTTAATTCAGCTAGGACGCATTAAATTAATCAAAAATAACAAAAAATAATTTACAATGTTATCATGGTTTCCATAAGCAATACTGAGCAGTGCAACCATTGATAATAAATTACTACTGAATAAGAAATGATTCATGTGCTTTGAATCAGCATATTTATATGTAATAAAACACATAATTTTGATCAAACAAATGTACATTCATGGGCAAAAATATTAAAAAGAAATCTTACTCACACCAAACTTTTAAATGGTACTATTAAAAAAACCACAACAACAACAAAAAAAACACTGACCTTTGAGTTGGGTAGTTTGCAGTCACACCACCTGCCATCAATCATATGCCGCTGTGACATCACCTTACCCTGAGACTCCCACTCTGCAAACCTCACAAACCCAAATCCTTTTGAATTTCCCGTCTTCACATCCCGCTTGACCTAATGTAACAGAATCAAGTCAAGAGCTGCGTTTATACCAGATCTAACCTGACTTCATGACTGACAGCTGAGCCCAGTTCTATTTTTAAAAGCCACATAAAAAGATAGAAACATTAGACACAGAGACATAAATCCTGCATAGCTTTCACCAAAATATGGCAGTACAAAGACCATTACAGCTGGAGTGTTACATTTATGTCAGCATATCTTACCTGCACCATGATGACTTCCCCAAATGTACTGAAGTAATCTTTTAAGTCTTGTTCTGTAGTTTTCCACGGCAGACCCAGCACAATCAGATCTGAAGTCTTCTGATCTCCTCTCTTGATCTTCGTTGCAGATGAAGCATCAATCTCATCCATTTTCCTCTTATTATCTGGCAGAACAGTTTCTAGAAAAGAAAGGTTCACTTGTTACATATTCACACATCTGCATAATGTCAATTGTCCTTCATGCAACAAAAACAACCCCATTAAATCAAGTTGAGTTGGTATTCTTTTTACAGCTAAAGATAGTAATACAGAAGAACAAATGTTTCCATCACTCTGCTGTGCTGCTTCACTTTGGTTATTATGTCATTCAAACTCAATGTTTATGTACAATGTTAAGCACATGCCTGAATTAACACTAAATGCATAAAAATATTCCTATTCTTGACTCATGTTTTTAGGGAAAGATGTTAGGGTTAATAATTGTATTTTAAATTACAGAACGTGCTTCTGACAATTATTAGGAACCTTTTTCCCCCCCATATTTAACATTATATTCTGAACTGAGCCGGGGGCTAACTGACCACACGACCCACCTTTGGGGTAATTGACCACATAGACCAGGTTTCCCCAGCCGTTCTCTGGGGCGTGTAGGATTCCGTCCACAAGACGAACTCCCCTCATGCACTGAGACACCGGGCTCCGGTAACGCAGGCCACAAGCTCCTGGAAACTGAGCGGCCACCGTGGACAGCAGCACCGTGCCGTCGTCCTCCGACGGGATCTCCATCGGCTCCTCGTTCTCCTCCTCCGCGACGCGAATGTACATCTCGGCCATCTCTCCTCAATCGAGCTGTTGGTGAATCAATGGTATACTGAGTGACGCTTCCTTCGTGAAAGAATCGGTGTTTTTGAGCGAATCTACCTCGATCACTTTGATTCATAAATTGGACTGTTTCCCTGTAAACACTGGCTATACAGAACCAAATAGCAATCGAGTGCAGACTCTGTGAAGGAGCCGTATCAATGGTTGGACGTGACCATCGACCACGCCCCCTTCACTAAACAAGTGTGTTTTATGAATGAGTCAAAATAGCACTAATCTTCTTCGTGAACTAAATGTTATTGACACTCACAGTCATTATTGTTAAAATAACAGGTGTGGCCATTCGTGTTGGGAATGTGTTATACTTGTAGATATGTGAAAATCAATTTTAATTAAAAAATATAATAATAATAATAACAACGACGGCAATGGTAACGTAGTAGTAGCAGCAGCAACAACAGCGTATTTTAGTTTAGCGAATATTTCAATGACTTGTTATCACGATTAAAATTGTTAAAAAGTGTCAATGAATGAATCTTTTAGCAAACCGAATCAATAGATTCGAATCGCTGAGATGAATCAAAATCCCTTCCACTAGTTGTAATGTGAGCTGACGGCCGTGCGCGCGACTTCAGTACTTAGCGCGTGCAAACAACTCGCGAATCCTTATCGCTTAACAGTAAAATACAGCATCAGCAGACCACTAAAACAACGACATTCGGTGTAAACACATATTAATGTATGTGTTATAGTGAAAAAAACAAATAACATTACCAATGAACAACTGCTCGGAGCCAGATATTCCTTTGTTAGCGCCACCAGCAGCAGCGCTCCTCGTTCAGAAAAATGTGACTGCCAAGAATGAATGAGCCACTTAACACAACTCTCACGGAAAATAACGCTCTCAACAGTGTCAGTTTCTATTTAGAACAAAGCTAAATAATGCTATCTCTTTATATGTACTCAATATAAGACGATACCATTCCGTTTTGTACTACTCATGCGACACTATTTTCGTATCAAGATGGCATTACCTAAGTCATGAAGGAAATACGTCACACGTGGGCGAGCTCATTTTTACATGTGCACGGGTGGAGAAAAGGGAAACCAAGCGTTGCTGGTGTGCATTAATGTTTGCTTTTCTGGTGACATATATACATATAAAATATAATTACACAATGTAGTATTTCTGAATGCAACAAAGATTCATGTGTCATTTGTGAAACAGACCACTTTAATGATGAAAGCAGAAACACCGCTCTCTGTGTTATACTGGACTGTTCTCACAGATATAGTGCTCCTAGTGGCAGATATGAATACAACATCCATGTTATTTACTCGAGATGTTTGTTTTTCAGTGATGGGGAAAGCAGAAGTTAAAGTACTTTTTTTTTGTCTAGATGTCTTTTTTACATTTTAGCAATAAAACTTTCCTTTCATTTTATAGAAGCGCCTCAAAAATTATGAAATGCAAATGTAATTAGTTTAAGAACATATAATAACATTAATTTGACTATATTGTTGTTTTAAAAGTCCAACAGTAGCCTATATTAAAACACAAAATATATGATGGGTACATACAATGTATTGCATTGTTGGAATAAATCTGATATACCTTTACATTTTTTATTTGTGATTTGTTTTTTTAAATACAACATTAAATTTACAATATACATTCAATTAATATCCATAGCCAAAAAAAAGTTTACCACATGTTGATTTGGTTAGTCATATTCATCAAAGTCATTTCATTGGCTAGACATGAGAATTTTGCATTTAAGAGGTTGTTTAACCTTTTCAGGTAGTTTTCAGTTAAGTAGTTTTGCTTCAGTATGAATTCTCAGTTTTATGTCCAAATATGCAATGATTTAACCAGAAGAGTCACCATTTCAAGAAAAAAAAAAAAAACTGAAAACATAACTCAAATAATAGAAACAAGACACATTTTGATCAATATCTTTATATATTACAAAACAATAGAAATGCTACTGATAACAATATATGTTCACAGTTGCTGTTATGATACCACAATGAAATAATGTATATAAGTTAGACATAAAATGGCATATCTTAATAAATAAAAAAGAACATTAATCTAACAAGTCACAATGCTTGATGGTTAAAAGTCGCATCATTATGAGCATTAAGTTGGAGTTTTTCTGTGTACAGTTTTCATGGGTATGAGGCTGATGTGTGTGTGTTAATGTGCTGTCGCTGATCACCCTCACAAGTCTGTAGACTTTATCGGCAACAATAAAGTGATACTCAGAAACATTTTCAACACAATTATCAATAATCAGCTAGGTATCAAGTAGTAACACTGACAGTGTAGTGCAAAGTAGACTGTGTGTGTGTGTGTGTTTGTGTGAGTGTGTTTTGGAGAGCAAGTTGTGGCGTTCAGCAGGATAACAAAAAGCAGCAAAAATAAATATCAAAAGAATTTATTTTTATCAGTATATAAAAGCTCTTTTTTGTTGTTGTTTTTTTTTTCTTTTCACCAAGAGTCTGGGGAAAAAAGGCCTCATGGAAAGTTCAAGGAACCACTTTGTTCCATCTCATTTTCCGGAAACTTCACACCAAGGACTCCATGCTCTCAGCCTGGTTGGAGTCATCTGTTACCCCAATTCCAGTAATTTTGTCCATGTAGCTGAAGCCGAGTCTGAAATCTTTACTGCTGATGAGGCTGAGCATAGCCTTGTAAAGATAGTGATAGTGCTCCTAAAAGAAGTAAAGAGAAATAGCGAAAACAAAAAAAAAACACAATGTAGGAAATTTGTCAAATTTCTACACAAAACCCCAATGATCCCTCTTTAATTTCATTCATCATCAAGTGGGCTTGTTTTATGAGGAACTTACAATTTCAGTGAAGACGCCAGGCCTCATGAGGTTAATCATTTTGGCCACTTGATAGACATCCACAGCTCTCTCGTTCTCCAGTTGTTGGGAAAGTGTGGTCAAAGCACAGAACATCCCGGCTGAGACGGCTCCAAACCTGAAGAACACAATACATGAGGCTCTCTCTCCCTCTGGTTATATGCACCACTACTCATGGTTCATGCACTCACTCATCATGTACGATGGTGGGGCCATCCCTTGTCATGGCCTCTTCTTTGATGATGTTGATGAGCTCAAATGTGCTGCTAATGGACGCATCAGGATCTGGCCAGTTTGGACACTGGAAATGTCGGACTTCTAGAACATAGTCATCCTGCACAGCAAAGATAAACAGTTATGTAACCAACAAGTGCAACTGAAATGGGAAGTAAAATGGGTCGGTTGAGTTCTATTTTTATGGTAAAGTAGAAACTTTAGAACATTACATCAAATACTTAGCTATTGTTTTAAGATAGATAGATAGATAGATAGATCAATCATCTATCTATCTATCCATCTATCTGTCCATCCATCCATCCATAATGTTTTTGAAAGAAGTTTCTTAATCTTGTTAAGACTGCATTTATTTAATCTAAATGCAGTTAAACATAGTAATAGTGTGAAATCTTGAAACTCATAATAACAGTTTTCTATTTGTATTATATTAAAATGTATTAATTTATTAATGTGATAGCAAAGCTGAATTCAGCATCATTACTATTGCACTTGCACTATATATTCTGCACTTACATATTTTTACATTCCTGCTTAGTAATACTATGGTTGAATTAAAAAATTAAGACATAAATAAAAAAAAAGTACAAACGTGTAATTAAAATAATTTAACATATGTATACAAATGTAAGAATTTATTTATTTATTTATTTATTTGAAAGATATAATCACTTTACTTTGAATGTTACACTTAGCATAAATTGTTAAAGTCAACTTATACTAACTTCATGCGAATTTCCAATTGAAGAGTGATATTTGTTTGGTGACTGCGGTACCTGTGTGGCTTCCAGGATGAAGTCGTGGATGACGAGCTGTTCTTCATTAGACAAACAGAGTCGGTCAGTATTAATGAGGGTGACAGTGAAGGCCACGCAGTTCATGGGCTCCTCCCTGCTGGGCCAGTATACAAATTCATCCTCAGTCTATAAAAAGAAGAGAAGGGCATATCATGTATCATATCATATCATATAGATATACATAATATATAATGTTGAGCTTGTTTCCACATGTAATATTTACAAATTTACAAACAAAAAGACAAATTAACATAAACTTTCTTTAAATATTTTCTGAAGTCTAAGTGCCGTGATAACCAGCTGATAAGAAACAATAGAATTTAACAGAAGCTGCTGAACACTTATAAAAAGAACGTAAGTTATATAACGCAGTATGTATCCACTTAGAATGTCACGTTCATAAGTAGCTCTTCAGAGTTGTACTCACGAGGCTGAGGTTGTCTGGCAACATCACAATAACTTGAGCATTATGATCCCAGATCATCCTCCAGAAGTCTGTGGTTGTGTGGGGCAGAGGATGCTGGGTAATGATGAACTCGTTGCTCCTGTAATAGCCCTGTGAGTGGATAAACATTGATTTCATTCTAAAAGAAAATCACAGCTAATGTTGAGATGAGCAGATAAGGAGCTGGAACGCAAGTTACACAAATAATTCATGTTCCATGCATTATTAAATATGATCAGAAATACTGTATAATGTTCCAGTAAAGTCTTGTTGCTGTACCATAATGTAGGAGGCATTGATGTAGTCTGTTCCTTTTACTCCTGGGAGGGAAGCTAGTGCCACCCGAGCACGCTCCGCTGAGGGGCAAAACATCAATGATAAACAACTCACTATAACCAAACCTTGAGCTTATCATTCATTCAGTCATTGTGTTTTAAAATACCATTGTTCGCCGCTCTTTGTCACCTTCATGTTTTTTGAAAGATATCTTCCAGACAATGTCAATAATACGCTCAGCATACGTACAAATGAAGACTATGGTGACATCAGAAGCATATCTATTTTATTCTATATAATGCAGTTCATCCTCTTATCAATTTGTACTAGCTGTGTGATTTACTTTTTCTTTTAGCTTTTTTCTTTTCTTTTAATAAAAATACTTGGATATTTCTATTGGAAATTTAATTGTCCCATGGACACAAATTGGTAACAATTGTTACTGCTAACAAAATTCAGAGTAAAAAAAAAAAGAATATAAAGAAATCTAAAAATAAAGAAAAAATAAATATTAGATGAAGAACTTCAAATTAAATAAGTACTACTTACACCGAAATAAAATAAAATAAGTGAAATTTTATTTAAAATATTACAATTGAAACTAAAAATAAAATGAAGTCTGAAAATATATGAACAAAATTAATAAAAACTATAATAGTACTTTTGTTTTACTATAATTATTTTTTTTTCTTAAAAACTATTGGATATTATTAATTAATTTTCCATGGAAATAAATTGTTAAAAATAGTTATCAGGATTTAATTAAATTAAATAAATAAACATAAACATTTCAATTATAAAGTATAACTGAAATAAAAGAAATGAAGATAAATAGAAAAATAAAAAAATACAGCAAAATAAGATCATTAAAATTTAAACCTGTCTATCTATTTTTTTATGGTGTTACCACACTGTGCTACACTATATACTGAGTGAGAATACAGCAAAATCCATATTGGCAACAAAGCAGGATTGTTGATTTTGATATATGGGTTCGGAAGGTTTAGCGACTCACTTGGCAAGACTGACGAGGTGCGGTTCTTCTCTTTGTTGCAGTCTTTCTGGGCACTGAAACACTCAGGGAGGTGAGAATTGCATTGCGTCAACAACTGAAGGAACAATAACAAGAGAGTCCACAAGGAGGAGCAGGTTAGTTGTCTAACTCAGAAAATGAACATCTCAATACAATTGCATAGAGCCACAACACAGTCATCAAGTCCAGACCTTAAACTGTTTGTCCATGCGTGTTTGTCCCACGGGGCTCAGGGTAAGAATGCTGTTGACATAACTATGGAGTTGCCAGGCGGGCACCTCAGTGTCTTTGCTAAGCACAGCTTCCATTAATGCATCATGGATAAAGATAAACTGCTCCTGTAGGTCACACATACACACAATCATTAAAACAAACCATGTTGCATTAGGTATATGACATCTCATCATTGCAAATAAATAACAAAATACAGTTAATTTTAATTTAACGTTTAATGATTTTGTTATGTGCTTTGAACTTTAATCAGCCAATTTCTAATGAATTAAATTAGTTTTTTATCTAATATTTATATTTAATCTGATATTTAAATGCATGCTACACAGCTCCACATGCAATTTTAAGAAAGAGTCTGGAGTGTATAGGATATACATCACGATACACAGCAAGCAGTACACTAGCATTACTTGATATGAGTGTGCATTCTGAGTATGTGGAAATCAGGTAATAACCTCGGTCTGGACCAAATAGTTACGCTGAGCTCGGATGTGCTTGAGGTATCCCAGGATGTTGACAGTGCCTTTGTCCTTTATCTGCTGCAGCATGCTGTCTATGACTATGTATGTGCCTGTTCTGCCCACTCCAGCACTGCAGGACACAGAGAAAGAGATGCTTTGATAAAAACGACATCTCATTGTGCTACAAAGCAAAGAGGCTCACACTTTCAACCACTGAAGGAGATGTAGGGATGGAAAGTACAACACTGAAACTGATGTTTTACACACTAGTGGGCGGAGCTTATATTTCCATAACAGTCAGTACCTGCAGTGAACTAGAACAGGGCCTGTGCCTGGCGTGCGTGCCACTGAAGATCGAGAGATGAATCTGAGGACTGGTAATGTATACTCAGGTACGCCCATGTCTGGCCACTGCGTGTAATGGTACTGAACGACCAGACGTTCATTATGCCTTCCCTTCTGACCCTGAGAAAGACAAACAAAGCTCAAAATGCAGGGTCTAATACTTCAATGCTTTATAAATTGCCGAAACCCACCTTTTTCAGTTTGGTGTTGCGTATGATGAAATGGCGGAGTGTGTAGTAAGCGTAAACTTTAGTACTCTTCAGAGTTACCATTATGTTCCCATAAACCTCGCTGTGGTCTGATGGCCAATACTGATCACACTTCCTCTGTAAAAACAACAAAAGCATCTTCTGTTTTGCTTTTTAAAACATGAACAGAAGCGTTCAACAAAAATGAAAATGTATGCACCCTCAGGGCATCCAAGACGCAGATGCATTTGTTTCAGCATAAACACAGATTTGGAGAAATTGACATCACTTGTAAAACTCCATGGATCCTCTGAAGTGAATGGGTGCCGTCAGAATGAGTCTAAAAAACTGATAAAAGTAATGACTCCAGTCCATAAGTTAACACAATGTAAAGTGAAAAACTGCTTGTTTGCAAGAACCAAATTCATCATTATGATGTTTTAACTTTAAACTGTCACTTTTGGATAAAATTGTAATCTATAATCCATAACAACACTTCTTCCAGTGGGAAAAAAATCAATCTCCTGTCGTGCTCTCACATCAAAATCCACCAACATTTTTGTCCTATTTTCACTTTTAAAGTAATGGTATGATGTTAAAGACCTCTTGCTAACTAGTAGTCCCGTTGATCACTTGTGGGATATTTGTCATGGTTTTATCAGATGTTTGGGATTTTAGTCATTGCAGAGGATCCATTGGTGAGCAAGTGATATGATGCTAAAAATTTCTTAAAAGACCTGCTGGAAAAACAAACTCATCTACATCTTGGACGGCCTGAGGATGAGTCAATTTTCAGCAATTTAGATTTTTTGGCTGAGCTATTCCTTTAAATTCCTACCCTCCACCACAGCTCTCAAATTGCTTTTATGCTAATGCATATTAAATAAACTTTGTGGAAGCAAGGTATATTAAAAAAACGATGTGGTTATTAGTCACTCACCCTGCCTTTTTCCACCAAGTTGGTGATCATGACAATCACAGTTGTGTTCTGTTCCCAAATCATTCTCCAAAAGTCCTCAAACGTGGATTTGAGAGGGCCCTGAGCGGCTATATAAGCCCTGGGTCTTTTATAACCCTGAGAGAGAGAGAATATTTAATTATAAAACAAACATTAAAGCAACAAGCATGCACTTAGTAATAAAACACCTACGTCTACATAGTTGGCATTGATGTAATCACTGTGCTTGGAGTCTTTCCCAGACAGTTGCAGCAACTTCACTCTGCTGTGATCATCTGGATATTAAAAAGCAATAAATGATGTATCATCCGAATCAGTCTTTTGAGATACGTATTAGCTATTTAGAAATACTAGCAGTGCATGCGAGAGTGAGAAATGGATATTCATATCTTTTATCTTCATGCACTGCTAGCCCTTCATCACAGTACGTTTAAGAAGGTAAATGTTCGTGCTTGCCACGTAATAATCAACTCACAGGCAACAATGTTGATGTATCTGTTTTTGTGCTTGTTGTCTGGGTGATTTGAATGTTCTGCCGTAATCTTCATTTTAGATGTGCAGTGTTGAACCTCCTGCAGGGAAGGTATGATTTCAAATTATTAGTTGCAGGTATTCGAATTCACAGGCTACACTATGTTGAAAACTGCATACTATGCTTCCTATTTCTACAGTACAGAGCATGTATATTATGCACAACATACACAGGAATGCACCATCAATTTCTCAAGTGACAAACTGTAAACAGTCTCATCAGTTAAAAAAAAAAAGATTCAAGGTTCAATCTGAGGTTTTAATAAAATAAAAACATAAAAATCTATAATATGATTTGACACGTTATATGTAAGGTTGTAACAATTGTAATTTTTGAACAGATGCATACTTCATACAGTTGGAACTGCTTTGTTGAAATTTTGTTGACCATATTATTGGTAAATTATTTAAGACTCATTTCCAAAATAATTAGTTAATTATTCCAGTAATTAGCCACACTTTGATTAGAATTTACATAAATTGCCCCATTTGTCCAAATCATTTAATTATTGTCACATCAATGAAATTTGAAATAAATGTTATACAGCAGCATAATAATTAGCTCCCCAGTGAGCCGTAATGAAGCAGACATTAATCTGCCGTGTAGATTTCGTCCTTCAGTATGTGTAAAACAAAGCACCTCTGTAACGAATCAATACCTGCTGCATTGCCCATACTGGTAAGCATCAAAGTTCTGAAGCAAGCCTCTTTCAGGAGGCCTAGTTTTTGCTTTTGGATGTGTCCATATTGGATTGTGATCTTGTAAATGTTTGCTGTGGGCAAGAACCAGACTCAAGCTTCCCTGCATTCCTGCATAGATTCCTCCAGTGAGAGGAGTGATTTTAATGAGGCTCTCCTCTTTAATTAGTCCTTTCCCCATAGCCATCTGTGCCTCTGTGCTACTGGGAGCACCGGTACATGTACAGAGCACATACACACACATCTCACACGCTCCAACTACAAAGACCATACTCACATCGAACTCCTGAGAAAAGCCATGTTGGTTGTTAGAGTAAAGCTCCATGATGTTTTTGAGGAACTGCCTGACTGGCAAAGCCTCCAGGTCATCTGAAACACAAACCACACATACATCATACAGTGTCTGCCTACTGAAAGTTAAACATTTTGATATAAATTGAAGAGAAATGCATACTAGAAATATTTTTCCCTCATATTTAGGAATTTAATAAAAATGTATATAATTATTATATTATATTATGACATCTTACATTTAGGGATAGGGGTTTATAATAATTTATAATATTATACTTTGAAATATTATTGTATGTTTTTCCCATATTTGAAGATAAGGGTTTATTTTTAAACAACAACAACAAAAACATAGTATTAAATTAAAACGATATGTTAAAATATGATTAATTTGTATTATATTTAGGGATTTAATATAATTTTTTAAATATAATATTCAATAAAAATACATTTTCTCATATTTAGGAATACAGGTTATATATGTTTAAGCATTCAATTATAATATTAAATACAATTTTACTCAAATACATATTTTATTATGCAATTCTTCAATTTTTAAAAATAATATATGTTATGCTGCTCAGTATTTTGGCGCAAACCATTTCTTATTTTTGAGGATTTTTTGGCAAATAGAAATAAACAAATAAATCAATAAATAAATATATTTATACACAATAAATAAATAAACAAACACATTTAGTCGAAACTACGTAAAAATTTCTAAAATGTAAAAATGTAATAAACATTAATTTACTTTCCAAACATGTTTATTTTTCTTAAATACACCAATAACACAATATATGGTATATTATATAAAATACTATACCAAACTGACACAACACATTTCACAAAAAACATAGCCTACATTATTTAGTGACTGCATGGGATAAAATATGCAGTATAAGTCATTTTAAAGTACCTATTGTCACTTTTAAGGAACAACCCCCTGTGGAAAATAAAAGTTTAAATATATAAATAAAACGCATTTCATGACAAAAGACTTTGAACCAAAATCCATCCGCCCTACTTTTGTGGCCTGACTTCCTGAGCGATGATATTTGGTCACATCTGTGTCATATAAAGCTCATCAGTAATCTATCAAAGAAAGGGACTGGACCGATGGTCTATTGTCACGTAGAATGGCCATATAAAGGTATGGTTCATTACTGCCCAGGGAGGCACACAGCTGGGACCATATTTAAAAAAAGACCAGAATCCCCTGGAGCATTTACAGCTTCGTCATTGTGAAGGATGATCAAACACACATCACTTCAACCCCCAACCTGCATTCAGCGTCTATGCAATTAACAGAAAAGATTCTGTCTTATTAAATCACTGAGACATGCACACACAGATGACTTCTTCAGCTTAACAGGGCTTGTTGATGACTTCTCTATTACAGGAAATACATTAAACGATCACCTCAAACGGAGTTCTCATAAACATTAATGGCTAGTTTTACTTCTTTTGGCTTACAGTTATATAGACCTGTCAGTCAAGTGCTGGACCGCATCACACGAGGAGAGAAAGAAACCGAGGGAAAGCAAGAGACTGGCAATACTGAGAGCAGTTCATGCAATTTTAGAAAATCATGCACTACCCAATGTGAGCAATCAGACCTTCCATTCGTCCGCTGACAAACAGGCACACACAGAACATAAAATATGCATCCACTCAACAACCCAGAAAAAAAAACTGCGGATAGGAATGCTGATCATTAAAAGAAAAAGTCAAAATGAAAATGCCGCTGTTATTTACACATCTTCACGTTGTTCAAAATCAATAGGACCTTAAATTTGCAATGGAACACAAAAGAGATATTGTTCCCACTCAAAGCTATCATCAGAGCTTGGAAGACCTGATCCACAAGAGCATTGCGAATATTCAGCAAAACACATCTTTTTGTACTATATGGAATAAAAGTGCACTCTTCAAACGTCTGGGGTTTGTAAGATTGTTTTAAAGAAGTCTCTTATGCTCAACAAAGCTGCATAAAAAGAAATATTGTAAAAGGTTCTTGCAAAAATGACTCTTTTGCAAGAATTTTATATCAATGTAAGTTTTCAGCATTTTTACTCGAGTTCTGACATAAAGTGTCACATCATCCTTCAGAAAGTAACATTTATTATTAATAACAGTGTTAATAACGCTGGCTTTATATTTTATGAAAAGCATGATACTCGTTTAGGAATTCCTTTTACATGTATGAAATTCAAAATACAAAATAAATTATTTATTGTCACATTTGATCAAGTCCTTGCTGACCCAACTGTTAAAAAAACCTTAAATTTTGGAGTGGTTGAATGTGCATAAACAACATTCTGTAACAGCTACTTGTCAGCATGTCAGGTACATTTATATTCCTTTAATACTTATTGATCCATTTTAGATTCAAAATCTATTGAGCGGCTTTGCTCCCTAAATAGACAGCTGCCTCTCTTTGGGCACATGTGATGAAATCAAAACGAAATAACTCCTATGAAGTGATGCAAAATAAAAGCTATTGGAGCATGGCAGTATGTTTATTTAGCTACTCACCCGCTGGAGACAGGATGGGGAAACTGTCATTGCGGATCACTCTGGGAGAGTTCCTGTCTTCAATATACAAATGTGCGGTCTGGAAGAATCTTCTATGAACAGATACAGTCACAGTTAGTGGAAAGCAGGAAATCAGGAGGATTTTAGACAGCTCCTTAGTTCTAAGGAAACTTGAGAATTGTTAGGTGATCACTTCACGTCAAAAAGAGTCTAATTTACAAACCACTTTAGATGTCATGCTGTATACTCTTTTTTTTGTGCTGGTTTGACCTGAGTTAAATAGCCTGCCATTTTCCTCTCAACTCTGATCTCAGTCCATTACTACAAAATAATTAGTATACCAAACATATTGCCTAAATATATTGTACGTATATATGACATAATACAACTGAATTACAGGATTTGTAAATTATTTGACTAGTTATTCATCATCTATCTATCTAATAATTACAATGTAGTATTGGCTGATGCTAAAAATCACAAAACAGTTAAATATCTGATGAATGAATCAGCTCGGTAGACATTTATAAGTTTATTATTATTACTATAAACCATGCATGAAATTATAAATCCATTCACCTACGCTTTTATATTGCATTTTAATAATTGACAATAAAATTTCAACAGCAACAAATTAAGATTATAACAGCATGACAGCAGTTATTACATTAAAGATTCTTAAAATAAAGTCAGACAAACTCATAATGCATAATATAATCTATCACTGACACATTTTCATAATTAAAACACATTAGCTAAAACAGACACCCACAGACTTCTAGTTCTCACTGTAGGTTTCATAAAATATACATCAACGGCAAAGTGATGATACCAAATATCCAGCCAAACTTTGCACACGCAACTCCTGCTGCCTTGGGATCGATCTTTTAAAAATCTATGTCTTTTAGTTCATTTTCAGTGCACAAAAACACACCCCTCCCACCCTTCATCGAAAGACTTACTTGCATGCAATTCCCACGAAGCATTTGTATAAGCATGCCCCTACCTGTACTTAATGCAGAGCAATGAGCAGATGCTAGTCATCCTTGGGAGGTGAGATAAAAAGAAAGAAAGACGGTCTGAATGCTCGCTGAGCTCTGATGAAGCAGGGGGGCTGGGGGACTGAGCAGAGAGCAAGAGGGGGGACAGGAACCCTACACTAATGACCTTTTTATGATGGGGGATCTCTCGTGTGTTTAGAGACGTCAGACTAATGGTGTAGAACGGTTCTTCAGGAGAAGTTTTGGACCCTGCGGTCTAATCCTTGAGAATGCAAAACAGGCGAACGGTAAAAAGATAAATATAACCTCTTATCGTACCCCATCTGCGTCAGCTCTGAAATTGCTTTAACTCATAGGCGATCTCATGCGTACGTGTAGAAATGTACCGCGGAGACGAGTGCAGCATCTTTGGTCTTTAATGGGCATCTGTGAGTCTGAGCAGACTGAAAGCCTCTGAGCCATCCAGATGGAACCCTGCCTACATAAACCTCTCATTAGCCTATCGCCTTGGCAACATCATAACTTCATTTTAAGCAAATAATAGCATACTTTCTGGTAAACACTTGCGTGAACTCCAGCTATGAGAAAACGAGAATGGAGTATCTTTGGAATGACTTTTGTTCACTCGCTAGCTTTGTTCTCCACGTTTTTGAAATTTGACAACGGTGATGTCTTGACAAAGACGTTTGCCGTCACGTTCTCCGGGGAGCGGTTGAGTCTCTTCACTTGTCTTTCTTCCACTCTCTTAACAGATTGATTACTGCACAAACAGGCTTTCATTCACTTTAACTGTCACTGATCAACCTCTTATAAAGCCATCAAGTGATCAAATCAAACTGCTATTATCTTCGCCTTTCAAGTCGCATGATTTGTCGGCTGACGTAATTGCTTTGCAATTAGAAACTTGCAGGCAAAGATTTGTCGAAATTTGGGAGGCCATGGGAGGTTGGTGCTATTATTGTTCACTAAATATAAAACCATTTTAGAAATTATGATTTCTAATTTCGTTTATGTTTATTAAGTTTAAAGGGACAGTTCTGCCAAAATGAAAATTCTGTCATCATTTACTAACCTTTCTTTTGTTGAACACAAAATAAGATATTTTGAAAACAGTAGCCACTGATTTGCACTGTATTTTTTCCCATACTGTAATGGATACCATCACTCTTTATTGTTGGTTAAACTCCCCCTATTTAACTAAAGAACTTTTTAACTAAAATGACTAGAAATAATATTAAGATAAAAATCTAAGATTTAAAGATAACCCTAAAGCAAATATTTGAAATATTTGGTGAAATAAATAATGCTATACCTGTAATAAATATATTAAAAATAAATAGATTTCAGGAATTCAAATACAAAATTATTAAAAATGCTTGCCAGTGACTGAAATAAAGTTCTAATAAAATAAAATAAATAAAGAAAAATATGAATGTTAGATAAAAACTGTCATCAGTGATTAAAATAAAATAAAATAAAATAAATGAAAAGAAAATATGAATATGAAAACTTGTACCTTAAACCATAAGCAAAACCTTAAAAACAATAAATAAATTATGCTGAATCTGAAATAAACAGCTTTGATTTAAAATATGTCAACAAATAATGACAACTTAAAAAGAACTGAAATACAAAACATATTGAGAATATAAAAATAAGCAAATTCAAAATATGAATAAATACTATAATATATAAAGATTTCCAAAAGTAAAATTACTTTTAAGAATAATCTTATACCATATAAACATTTTAAATATGAAATAGTTTTTTAATTATTGTTTTAATGTAACATTACTCTTGTGTGTTCACATTTTAAATGATATGCTCAAAGAGTCAGCTTCACAGATTGGAGCACAGCTGGGTTCCTCAACACAAGACTCATGGTCCCTAGGGGGCCCGCAACCTCTTAGCTCACATACAGACACAAGACTGAACAGGAGGATGGTGGTATTTGGCAGGGAGCTCCATAGGAGGATTTTAATTCGGTTACCATGGGGCTGAGAGCGGTCCGGGAGAGGGCGGGCAGATGGGGCTGGGACTCTCCAGGGAGCTGAGCCAGGTTTATAAAGGCCAGTAGATGGAGTAAAAAAAAAGAGGTAGATGAGGTGTGCATTCAGGGGTCAGAGTGACCTTACACTGTTTACAAATCAGCCACAACCATGACCAGACGGATCTACTCCACAAAGCATGTTGTCATGAATATTAATTAGATGATGCATTCAAAGACTCAAAGCTCCAAAAAATAAGGCAGATGAATGTAGAAGCTGTTACAAGATAAGAAAATCAGATGAAGAAAACTGATTCTAGATACTATATTCTCAGTTCAGATCTCGATAAAGGTCCAAGATGATATAAGACTGCAATGTTGGTCAATAGCCAATTCACTTCTGCCTCATATGAACTATGGTTTTTCAACAGTGTCTTACCTCCAGTAGACCAGGACAGCCAGCAGCATGATCAGACAGAGCAGTGTGAGGGCAGAGACCACCATCAGGGGGATGATCCACTCCATCCGGCTGGATGGTGACACCGGGTCTCGGGTGACAGCGGAGATGCTGCTCTTCTCTGCATGATGGTCAAAGGACCACAGCAAGGTAACAAATAAAAAAGGCAAGTGTTATAAACCATTTTATATTAGATGGACAGAGTCTATTTTGCAGTTGCATTCATGCATATTCTGCACAGCTATTTTTGTACAATGATCTGTCTTTGCAAAGCTTATTCCAACTATAAATTTACATGTAATAATACATAGAACTTTATATTCAGTTTATTTACTTTTTTTTTTCATCGTTATGTTTTAAAACATATTTTAATAAATATTTATTGAATAATAATACGTAGATCCACTACTATTCAATGTTGTTGTTTTTATATATATAAGTCTAGCATTAATAGCATTAAGAATAGCATTAATTTAAAATAGATTATTTTTTTTGTAGCTGTGTACAATTTTACTGTCACTTTAAATCAGTTTAATGCATCGTTAACAAATAAAAGTATTAATTTTGTTTACAAAACTTATTTTAATGTATTTTTTAATTTCAAAATGTTTCACCAATATGTATTTATACATTTTGAAACATTTTATATTTCAATATATTTACACATATTCATTTTAATAATACTGTAATTTGTATATACTGTTATTGCTGATGCCTTGAGCTTTAGTAGCTCACCTACCAGTATGAATGAAGTACGGCCAGTGAGCCTTCTCCTCATTGGTGGGTTTGGTGGTCTCTGTTGAGCTGGGGGGAAGCTGCATGTCTACAGTACCATTTTCTACCATCCATGTGGGTTTTATTGAATCCTCACCAGAAGGTCTCTCTGTGGCACGAGGCCCCTGGTTTTCCACTGTACTAGAGGCCAATGTGGAGTTCTCAGTGTTAACATCAGCCCACTCTCGACCCCTCTCTCTGTGTTTTGAAGTTGGGACGGGGGCAGTTGGTTTTTGGGTCACTGCCGTGTCCTGTTTTTTGTCCTTGACAGTCACATCTTTCCCCTTTTTTTTCTTCTCCTCTTCTCTCTGCTCCTCTTCCTCCTCCTCCTCCTCTTCTTCCTCTTTCTCCTCTCTTTCACGGTCTTCTTCCTGTTTGTTATTAGCTTCAATGCTGTCCTCAGAGGTCAGGATGTTGCTGTCAGATGGGGTGTTTTCGGATGTGGGTGTGGCTGGATTTTGAGTGGGCGTAGGGCCTGAGTTTGTAGAGTGGGTTGGCCAAAAGGATCCTGGGAGGGAAGAAATCACGCTGCCACTGAAACCCAGTCCTGCCAACAGAGTGCTGGTCACCACAGATGCTACAGTGGCTTGTCCACCACTGGATGGAGGCCCCATTCCTGTAGCCATCGAGACAAAGGAAAAGGGGAGGCCGGCGGATGTCCAGGTTGAGGAGCCTGAGCTTATAGGAGCCATGTCTGCTGAAGAGGCGGGGGAAACCGTGGGCTAGAACGAAGCGGAAGAAGAAAAGAAATGCTCTTTTAGTCGATAAATAAAGTCAATAAATACTCTTTAGTGACCCTGGACCACAAAACCAGTCAAAAGGGTAATTATATTTTTTAAATTGATATTTAGAGATCAACTGACAGCTAAATAAATAAGCTTTTCATTGATAAATGGTTTGCTAGAATAGCAATATTTGGCCACATACAATTATTTGAAAATCTGGAATCTAAGAAAAAAAAAATTTAAATAAAGTTTTCATATAACTACAGTAGGATTCATGGAACGTGATCTTTACTTAATATCCTAATGATTTTTGGCATAAAGGAAAAATCAATAATTCTGACATATACAATGTATTTTTGGCTATTGCTATAAATATACCCCAGAGACGCCAGACTGGTTTTGTGGTCCAGGGTCACATATTAGCATGCAGTGCTGTCTTCTGACAAATTCGGATTGGCTTTAGATGTTTTTGTGAAAGTGTCTCCTTTAAAACATTTCGATAGACAAAACGATGATGACAGCATTACTAATTCAGTTCATTTTCTTGTAAGAGATAGTAAAATGTCAATGCATATATATCTCTTCAAAGTTTTTGGTCAATCTCTGCTATTCTTTAAGATGTAGAATGATTTTTAAAAAAGATATTTTCTTGATTAAATGATTAAACCAGTTACCCACCATTCCAGTCTTCACAATCCTTGTGCCCTCGAATATCCTTGTGGTGTTTGCTTGAAAAATAAATCACACCGAATGAAAATTAGTATTAAATAAGTTTGAATAGCAGCAGTTATTGATTGATGAATAATCGAGAATGCCACTTAAAATGGGACGTACCTCTGACTAAAAGTGTTTGGCTGAAGTCGCTGCGCTGGTCTCTCTGACACACAGCTTGGACTCTGAACAGATACAGGACATCTGGAGACACGAGTGAGATGACTGCCCTCTGCAGGTAACATATGACACACCATACATTTTAATAACATGGTACAACACATAAGATGGCAGAAAAACAAACTGGATACCTTCAAAATACCTTGTACTAGATTTGCAGTAATGTACGGTATGCAAGGAACATGTAGATAAGCTCTAAAATATTTTAAAAGAAAACAATACTTGTTTATTCAAAAAAGTGTATTAAATTGATCAAAATGAATAGTAAAGCCATTTATAATGTAACAAAATGTTGTAATTTTGGACTTTCCATTCATCAAAGAATTTCAAAAACAATGCATCAGGATTTCTACAAAAATGTTAAGTGTTTTCAACACCGATTGTGTATCTTGAGAGCAAAATGTGCATACTACAATGATTTCTGAAGAATCATGTGACACTCAATACTGCAGCAAATTACATTAATTATTTTTACATTAAAGTAGAAAACTTGCCATTTATATTGTAACATTTTTTTTTTTACAATATTACTGTTTTCCTGCATTTTTAATTAACTAAATGTAGTCCTGATGAGCACAAGAACAAGAATTACATAATTTTATATATCCCAAATGTCT
This sequence comes from Enteromius radiatus, assembly GCA_032357445.1. NCBI lineage: Eukaryota > Metazoa > Chordata > Actinopteri > Cypriniformes > Cyprinidae > Enteromius > Enteromius radiatus. The sequence goes on from JAUCMS010000105.1 coordinate 16,828,244, forward strand.
GAATGGTACTAGTGTACATTTGACAACATGCACTATACAAAAGTACAGAACAAAATAACTATTGTTGTCATGGAGAGAAATGGATGTAGTGAGTAGTGAAAAAAAATTTACTAAATCTTGCATGTATATATGTATATGTATAAATATATATATATTAGAGCCAGACCGATTTATCGGCAAAAAAAAAAAAAAAAAATAGGCCGATATAGGGGAATATCGGATTTTAAAACCAACGAATATCTGTATCGGTATCAGCCTTCAAAATCCGGTCGGGCTCTAATATAGGCTGATATATATACCCTATATACCCTTTTGTTGTTTTGGCCTCCTAGCTAACAGACATGGATTAAACACCATAAAACTCAAATTTTGATTCAAGCTGTCTTCGGTTGACAAAAATGAAGTCTAATTTATGCATTTCTGAATGTTGGACCCTGTCAGAGTGTCCCTTCAAAGCTACACACAAATCCAAAAACCTCATTACACAACATAGAGCGAGCGGATGTAAATCTGACAAGATCTTATTTTCCAAAACCGAAATGTCAAAGCAAATTTGACATCTGCCATTATTATTTGTATAAATTGACACTTATTTATTGCAATGTCCTGGTCCGCCTTTCAGTGATCCTCAAATGTTCCAGAAATAGATAGATATTGATTTGAATTTCATAAACCCAAAGTTGGTCTTGATTCGCTGGCACAACCTGTGACTGGGCTCAAAATTGAAATAAAAATGTAAATGTAGAGGCAAAAAAATAGATGAGGGAGTCATGATGGGATGTAGAGTGAAAGAAAGTAATTGGACTTTAACCGTGGCAGTTATATCCCTCAACTAAATCCAAATCTAATTTGACCGAGGCTAAAAAAGACTGACAGCCCTCATCAGGAAAAGTTCCTTCAACTGGCTGGACACTGTCTTGTTGTCATGGATACTGTGCGTATAAGGCCGCTCCAATAAGGTGACTGACAGACATGGGTGTAAGTCATTCATTAGACTTGAGGGAAGAAAGACAAAATGCTGTCCAAGTCCATCAAATCGATGAGAGCAGTCCATCCATCAGAATTATGAGGGAATGCTGGGGTCCAGAAGACAAGGCTCTGGCAACAGGTTCTGACACGATCACGCTTAAGTGGCTGTATCAAGGGTAAAAACGTATATATATTTTCAAATGTTCAAATTAATTTATTTATTAGGCTCATGACACCAATCGAGACACCCTGCCGTGCTCACATCTGTCCCATACAACAGTGTTTTAGCTCTCATTAATCTCTTTCATTCCAGATTACTCACGACAAGTCTGGGCACTACAACATCTCGAGATCCTGGATTTGTAATAGCGGAGGTGTTCCATTACGTCTTACACTCCTGTCTAGCTCAAGAGTCTTCAACAGGGGGTCTGTGACCCCCTAAGGGATCCATTGTGGTACTGCAATTTATATTTTTCAGCTTTTCAAACCAATACAAAGATGCATAGATAAAAAAATCTTATATGAATATAATAATATAATGACATAATATGAATATAATATGATATAAAGTTATTTTCAACTAAAATGGAAACATTAAAATTAATTACATGTAACATTGTAATATACCTAATAAAAGTTACACATTTTATTTTGCTTATATTTAATATCTCTTCTGCTCACTAAGGCTCATTTATTTGTTCATATATGCAGCAATTTAAAGTAAAAACGCTGTTAAATATTATTTCTAATTATTTAAATACTATTTTAAAATAATGATTTTTAATATATATTCAAATGTAATTTATTTCTGAATTTTCAGCAATATTGCTCCAGTTTTCAGTGTCACATGAACCTTCAGAAATCGTTTTAAGATGCATTAAAGAAACATTTATTATAATCACTGTGAAAACACTTGTGCTGCTTGTTTTTATTACATTCCTTCGAAACTCTAGAAAGTTCTAAATTCCAGCATTTGAAAAAAACTCTTTTGTAACAAATATCTTCAGCATCATTGATTAACAAAAGTAATTGTTAAAAATAACCTTACTGACCCCTAACGTTTTGAACAGCAGCATGTAATACACTGATGTAAACTATGTCCATGTTATTAACATTTAAACCAAACGTTGATGGTCTAGCACTGCTTACGCCACTTGCTACTCAGCCTAATGTAACCTCAACACAATGACCCAGACACGTTTGAGCTAAAACCAGAACTTATAAAATATTACAGCTGAGGGAATGAGGTTTGCGGTAGCTGACACTTTGAATGTGCTTTTCTGAAATGATCAGACTGCCTTGTTTTTCATTGTCGAAGCCTTACCGTGCTGTGTTCGCCACTCTGTGTGAAGGTCTTCTCAAAAGGCATTTCATCCTTAACCCAGCTGTATGAGACAAGGAAGCCCACTATAGGCGGGTGGTAGACAGCTGACGGTCTGTCCCAGGTCAGCACAAGAGCAGTTCTGTTCAGAGGGTGGACCTTCATGTTATCAGGGGTGCTGCTGCAGACTGGATGGAGAGAGGAGAAGCAGAGCGATGAGATAAGACTGATAAAAAAAAAAAAAACAAGGAGGAAGAAGGTACAGTACAGTTGTTCTCATTTGATTAGGGATGTGTGACTGGAGATAAACGGGTGGAATTACGGCTCTTCGGCAGTGGAAGCGGAGCCAGATCTCAACCGCACAGGTCCACGACTGCAGCCCCCAGGTGAAGCTAAATCTTTTATTGCTGTCTGACTCACCAAAGCGTTCTCACTAGAAACTGCTTCAAAGTGGAAAATAATACATGAGTTCATCTCAATCTGCCTCCAGGCTTTCAAACAGCCTTGCAGTGAGCGCACACATGCGTGGCTGTGGCTGTGTATGCGTGCTCTATTGTGGACACAGTAGGAAGGCTGAGTGTGAGTGTGTGTGTAATTCTCAGTGGTGGAAGAAGTGCACCAATCACGCACGTCAGTTAAAATGCAGATACAATGATGAAAAATTAATGCAGCAAAAGTACACTAGCGTTCAAAAGTTAGCTGGTTAGATCCAGCTGGTTAGCTGGAAAGATTTACTTCTTTTTTTTTTAAATGAAAGTCTCTTGTGCTCACAAAGGCCGTGTTTGTTTGATCAAATTACAGTACAAACAGTAATACTGTAAAATATTACATTTTAAAATAGCTGTTTTCTATTTGAACTATTTAAACTGCAGTTTATTGATGTGATGGAAAAGCAGAATATTTATTAGTATTATTATCAATGTGAGAAAGGCTCAAAACAGTACTGTTTAATATTTTTTCAGAAACGAATGCATTTATTTATTTTTCTTTGATGAACAGAAGGTTAAAAAATAACAATGTATATTAAATATAGACATTTTTTGCAACAAATATTTTTACTGTCACTTTTGACCAATTCAATACACGCTTGCTGAATAAAAAAGTAACTTTTTAACAAGTGTAATCTTGCTTTTTCCATATCTACCATATAAATGCACAAGTGTGATATACCAAATAATAAGAAGAAATAAAAATTAAATACAGAAATGATTTTCAAAATCAAATAATTAACTTAAATTTGCATATATCAATATTTGTATTACATTTAAAATATACATACATTACATTTAAAACATAAAAACAATTAAATCCCTATAACATAATCTTTGTAGGTATGATTAAATGTATAAACTTGCTTTTTTTTTAATTAAATGCAATTAATATGTAAAAATTGACAGCAGTAGATCTGCTAATTAAGGTCTACACTTTTTATAAACAGTAACCAGGTAAATATAATTCATGTGTTTATTGAGTGTAGGGAGAAGGAAAGGTATCTGAGGACCATTAGGACACACACACACACACACACACTTCATCATGTTTCAATGGGCTATTGTTTTCAACTTCCTTGTTACAGTGACCTCATTGTTGGTGCTTTTTTTGATGTCACAGACATTACAAACATGAAATATAGCTGCAAGCAGCGATGGGCGGGCCCTCGGGATCAGTGCATCCGCCACCCCGGGTGGCGTCAGGAAAACGAGTAGACACATGCATATACAGTAACCTTCTAGCAGTTAGGATTTAAGGCAGTGGTTCCCAACCACGTTCCTGGAGGCCCCCCAACACTGCACATTTTGCATCTCTCCTTTGTCTGACACACCTATTTCGGGTCTTGGAGTCTCTACTAATGAGCTGATGAGTTGAATCGGGTGTGTTTGATTAAGGAGACATGGAAAACATGCAGTGTTTGCCTCCAGGAATGTGGTTGGGAACCACTGGTTTAAGGGATACACCAATTAAAGGGTTATTTCAAACTATAAACAGTCAAACACACACACACAACTTTAATTTAGTTATCATAGGTCAGTAAAACTGACAGGAAAGGATCAGAAACTGCTTAAGCTGTAATGCAGTAGATAAATAAATAAATGCAGATTTCTTTTCTAGTGTGGAAAGAAATGTTTAAAAGTCTGGTTACTGCTAGAGGGTCACTTTCAGTCACTTGAGTCTCTCTCTCTCTCTCTCTCTCTCTCTCACCAGTCCCCCCCCCCCACACCACCACCACCACCACACAAGCACAGAGAGGCAGACTGCTTTCATTTCTCAGTCTCACTTTAATACATTGCCATTGCCATTCCAACACTGTTCAAGATACCCTAAATCTGTCTCAATTTACCATCTTCAGTGTATTTTCTCCATGTTGACAAAGTTTGGTGTAAATTACTTGTTTTTTCTTGGAGAAGTATGATTTTGAAAAATGAAAACTGTAAGCCTCCATCCCATTCAAACAAAAATAGCCGACTTCCTGTTGGTCGTAACTAATGAGTGTAAATTAGAAAGTTGTCCGTCTTGATAAGAACAAAATATATACAGAGTTTGGTGACTGTAGAAAAAACTAACCCCCCTACTTATGACAAAAGGTGGCGCTGTAGAGTGTGCTCCACACCCATTTATGAGTTTTTGCCTAACTATCATTAATACTGATATGTGTATTGAGTTTCATGTAATTCTAAGCATGTTATCTGCCTCAAAAACAATGTTAAAGTTTGACACGTTGCCATGGCAACAGCTTTTATGGTATTAATATTCCATCAACAGTTTTACATCGGCCATATTTTGTCTTTATTCTGATGAAAATTAAGATACTGAATTCAAAGCATATTGAAAACGATACACTTCCTGCTGCCAGTTGGTGGGGTTATAACTTTGACTCCTAATAGTCACATCAATGCCATCTGCATCACATAACGAACACATCCTTGAAGTTTGATAAAAATCAGATAATGTATGTGGACGTTATTAGACTAGCTGTTTCTCATTTCTCACCATAACTTCATTGTTGCGCCACGAGCAAACCGTTTGTGACATCAACAATCCCTTCTCAATTTAGCATCCCCAATGTCTTGAGATCATGTTCTCAGAGTTTGGTGGCAATCCGGTGGAAATTCTCAGAGGAATATATCAAATTCCAGAGCATGCACTTTTTAAACAGTGCTGAATAACCGACTTCCTGTTGGGCAGAGCACTGACTCAGTGCGAAATGTTGTTCTGCTTAATGAGATCTATATGTGTACCGAGTTTCATATGAAGATGTGCAGGTATGTGTGAGCTATACAGCAAGTTTTGTGACTGTGTTTTAGGGGGCGCTGCAGAGCCCCTGTGTCACGCCAGGGTCCCAGTCTCTGCGGCGTCCTGATGGTCTAATGTGTGTGCCAGTTTTTGAGCATGTCAAGGAAAAGTAGATAAACAAAAGAATAATTATCCTTAGGAAAACAACTAGGTTAGTTTTGCAGCTAAAAATAAGTTTTACCAAATATGCCCTGATCAGGCTTTCCAGCAGGTTTCTCAGCTTACAGAATGTAACACAGTTATGTGATGTGACAATCACTGCCAATCAGAATACATTTCATTTGTTCCAGGTCAGGTCTGAACCAGCAGCACCCATCAAGATTACCTGGAATGCATGCATCAATCTAAATCATGCATTTTAACCTGATAAGCAGTAAAAAAAAAAAAAGCTGTTTTTAACAATGATAAAGAAGCCCTGAAAAGGCAAATAGGCGTAATTGCACGATTGACGTCACTTATCACACAAATCATTTGGTGGGATGTGTTTTTGTCTAGCTGGGCGGACTGCATAAGTGGCGTTTGATAAGGTCATTATGCCGAAAGCCTCTACTCTTAATGCATGTGTATCAGCATTAGCGACCTGTCAACAAGTCTGTGATAAACACGTCTGTGAAACAAGAGGCAGATCGCAAGAACACAAGAAGTGAAACGAGGACGAGGAGGTGATTGGTGAAAGGGCATCTGCTGTGGAAGTCGGCCTCGAGAGCTCTGTTAGCACGGGTGACTCAGCGAGAGCCCATTATTTTCATCAGTTCAATCATCAGCATGCTAATGACTGCCGCCATTACTGTCCGGCAGAGATAACACCGAGTCTGATGATTCAAATTTACTCTATTCTCATGATGGTTCTTTGGGTTTATGTAGTCAACAAGCTAAGATGTCAGCACTGGGTAAACAGCAAGTAACGCTCTGTGCTTGACAAGTATGTATATTACATAGCACTTTCCACAATTAAAGTACAAAATAGGGCTTGGAACAATTTGAAGTTAAGTATTTATTATTTGTTTATCAATAAATAGTCAGTAATAGGACATGTTTGTCCTCCAGAATATTATTTAGCGTTATTTTGAATTATTATTGGTTTAAATTTACTGATAAACATAAATATGTTTGATTATTTTTTGTTACAACTTTGGTACAACAGTTGAGTTTGAAAAGGCAATTAAAAAAACAACTGTTTACATAATATATGTAAATGTTCTGTGTATATTTATCATGTATACATACAGTGGTTACGGAATGCAGCCAAGTACAGGGATATCCTGGACAAAAACCTTCTCCAGAGTGCTCAGGACCTCAGACAGG
>JAUCMS010000105.1:16848460-16875749 GCA_032357445.1 Enteromius radiatus
TAGCGCTAATCAAAGAACCGGCTTCACTGATGAGATGCGCATAATATATCGTACGATATATATCGCCCAGCCCTAGTTGAAATATTTCAAGCAGTCTCTCAGTTAACACGAGGCCTCTTGATAATAAAAAGAGCATGCCTAATCATTGAAACTTAAATTTTGTCAAAACTGTTTTAGATGGAGTGCATCATGTCACACACAGAATTGAATTATTCTTCTGTTGACTAATAAAAAATAAATATTTACAAATTTTTCAGATGCTAGAAAGCAACTTCAAAAGAACTCACGTTATACAGTATACATATGGCTGATGTATAATCTTCCTTTTAAAAATCATGATCTAAGGTTATAATTTACATCAGTATGTAATGGAGAGTATAAATTATCCAGCTATTTTTGTTCACAATTTTTAAATTGCCTTTCTCCTTCACCAGGTCATTTAAAAAGGTCCTGCGGTGTGGCAAATTACTTTTTAAAAGTTTATATATTTCAAGCAGTCTCTCAGTTAACACAAAGACTCTTGATAATAAAAATAGCATGCCTAATCATTTAAACTTAAAAAAAAAAACTAAACAAAACTGAATTTTTTTAGTTTTAGACAGAGTGCATCATGTCACACACCAGGACAGAATTAAATTATTCCTCTGTTGACTAATAAACAAGAAATATTTACACATTTTTTACATGTTAGAAAGCAACTTCAAAAGGACTCACGTCATACAGTATACCTATATTTGAAGCATAATCTCTTTTTAAAAATCACGATTTAAGCTTAACATTTACATCAATAATGCAATGGAGAGTATATATTCTCCAGCATTTTTTTTACCCACAGCTTTTTAATCACATTTTCCCTTCACTAGGTCATTTAAAAACGTCCTGCGGTGTGGCAAATTACTTTTTAAAAGTTAAAATATTTCAAGCAGTCTCTCAGTTAACACGAAGCCCCTTGATAAATAAAAATAGCATGGCTAATCATTTAAACTTAAAAAAACGAATTGCAAATTGCAAAAAAAATATATGCAAAATGCTGTTTTAGATGGAGTGTCACACACTAGGATAGAATTAAATGATTCCTCTGTTGACTAAACATTGACTCAGCTCTGTCTAGCGGTTGAGGAAAAGTACACATTTGCAATGTAAATCTGAATTAGCAAAACACAAATGCAATGCAAACTTTTTCTGCACATAAATCCCTCTTCTCGTGATGATGCTAAGCTATCATTTGATACTCATCAGCCATCTGTGTTGGTCTAAGACAGAGAAATATGAGCTCACATGTTCTGCAAACATGCAGCGCTAAACTGATGAATGGTTTCATTACCGGTGGTGGCAGACGTATCAGAGTCCATGTCATAGTGGTGTATGTAAATTGCCTCCTAATGGTTAATGCTTTGTGCATCAAATTAAGTCTCCCACACAGTATATGAATAATAATCTGTGACATGTAGATGGTTTCGGTAAACAGCTATATAGGACTCTTAGGAGCAGTAAAAGCAACTGTGTTTCTCTTTAACAATCTGTAAAAACTATCTACAGAAAACTGCCATTTTAATCATCATTTTCAGCTTCCCGCCAGGACAAATGTACACAGCGATATGTTATTATAATTTCTGCAGAGCAGTTATGGGGTACCTGAAGCTAATCACTCCAATTTTGGGACCTGATTTTCCAGAGTCAGATTAAACAGACTTTGCTATGGCAACCCGAATACTCGTAGTCACAAGAAGGTACGAAATTTAACTAACCACTATAATTTTATCATCAGCACTGCTCGCACTGAGATTCTTTTCAGCCTAGATAGTCAAAAGTGGGAGGAGAAAAACCTCTTGGGATTGGTACAAAATGCAGGGTTGCCATCGCAACGCTGTCTCGTGTACGCATTGACCTCATGCCAATCAAATGCATAGTCAAAAATGGGCTTGCGTTTTGAAGCAATTTGAGCGTTATAACCAAAGTATTTTATGCTGGAGGTTCAAAGACAGCACATCAGATTTGCCCTCGGGCTTAAGGGTCTGATCGTGGTGTCAAGAATGATGTTGTCTCTAATCCTCTGCACTAAAAGTCTGTCGACTCCCAACTGAGCTCAGTTACACTTATTTTCCCTGTCGATAGACTTTATGGCATCCTGATGATATTGTCTGAGACACATGTCTGTGTGATAGAGTTTAGTTTGTATGGTTGGGTCATTGGTGGACAGCAGAGTAGGTAAAACCAAACAAATCAAACACGCTGTCAAACAGACTGGGGTCCACAACAAAAAGTTCAAATGCTCCACACTTTTTTCTTTTTAAAAACAAGAAGTTACTACTGAGTGCCTTATATTTAACGCAGCTTTTTTGCTCCATTAATGCAAATCAGCAGCTTTTTAACATATTGGCTCAGTGAATGATTCAATGACTCAATGCTTTTGAAAGAAGCAACTTGGTTGCCTGAATGAGTCAATGATTCACTCATGAAGACTGTCACTTGCTGCGAACTACTGGTGTATCAAGGCTCGAAATTGTGACCATTTTGGTCGCACATGCTCCCGAAATTTCATCTATGCGACCTCAAAATATATTTGGGAGCATTGGTGCGAGTGCATGTAATTGTTGCCGTGCGATCTGTTTTAATTTCTCTACCAAACATTTACAGTCTGTGCGCTGAATGCTGATACGTTGACCGTTCTGTTGTTGAGATGTTAGATTGGTTAATAATAGCTGTCAATCACTCAGTCAGGTGACGGCGCTAGCTACAGCGGGGAAATGTACATTTAAAGAGGTGAAGAAGAGGGAAAATGAAAAGAACATTGACTGATTTCTTTTGCAAACCACCTAAAGTTACAAATATTGGCGCTGGTGATAGTGATCATGTAGTGAATGTTGATTCACCAGCAGAAAAGAAGGCGTACAGTTTTCGGAGAGAATGGTTGAAAGACGCCGGTACACTGCACCAGGGCGCAAACAGCGCGTATTTTTTTCAGCGCCCATGTTAACGGTTGAGAGCTTTCACACACAGCGCACAGGGGCGGTGTGGCAGCGCGGAGCAGTAGCGGCGCAGAGTCCATTTTTGCTGCGCCGCTTGCGCTGAATTAAAGTGACAGTGCGTTGTTTTAACATTAACATGAAAAGTAACACATTTTACCAAAAATCGAGTAACTGATGTGTTTCGTGATTCACACTCACCATATTAAAAGAATTAAATGCACAAAAACACATGAGTTTTTGCCCAAACTTCAAAGGTCTGTTAAATAAAATTAGAGGCATTTGTTAGCTTTAAGATTAGTTTTCCAATTAAATTATTCAATCCAAATATACTCTATTGATGGAATTCTTTCTGAAATTTGTCTTGAATTTTAAAGCGTAACCTATTCAATCTAGTGTCTGCATGCAAGCTTCTGTTGCATGGCAAAATTTAATATTTCAAATACAAAATGTGAGAAGACGCGTGCAGTGTGAAACCGGCGTAAAACCTGTGGGACCAATTGGGATCAAACACAAGAAATGCAGGGACAAGTGTGTGGCAAAAAGTTCAGTATCATTAGGTTCGACCATTAAGGCTTTTAATCGTCAGGATACAGTTGGCAGAACTGAACGTAAAATTTAACACCGCATACACTATCGCCAAAGAAGAGCTCGCCTTTACTAAATTTGTTTTCAAGTTAAAGAAATCTGTTAATATACAATTTGTATTTGTGGTGCTCATTAATTTTTAGTGGGTGCTCCTAAATTTTTGCTGGTGCTCCTGAAGTCACTGAATAAATATACTGATATTCTAAATATGCCTAAATATACACATATAGAAATAAAATTAAATACAATTTTAAATTAAACAAAATAAAGTAAAATTAAAATATTGGTAGACCGCTAATGGACCATCAGTGAAAGCTGAAAACAGCCCGTTATGCCCTGACCAGTTTCAACCCTTCACCTAGGTCACTGGAACAGCAACATTAAGACCACGATAGAATGGGGGAGCTCTCTTTTCCATCTGACAGATTAAGGTCAGATCACTTTCCATTGGGACAGAAGAAGTCATGCTTCTCCTCTTTTAAGGAAAGGTTACTCCTCTTACCCAATTAATGAGGGGACAAGTAGGTCATTCCAAAGTTCTTGGCCCGTCGCTACGGTGCAGAAATCTCCTCGGAGCTCTGCTAATTGACATCAATTTTCCAGCAACTGGTTTTTCAGCGGTGAATATTTTTGCATTCACACAACACGGTTGTCCAAGTCCAAAATGATGAATTGATTTTACAACTTGATGCCGTTTTCCCCCCCCAATGTCAAAAGCCAATTAAACACATCCTGAGGGTTATCCTGGCTTTCACTGTATCTCCTCAGGGTTTCTGCGTCTATGCTTTTAGGCTGGCAGCTCAGACGACAGTCAGACGCTTGTTTTTTTTCCACCCAGGCGTAGAGTCTCGGTGCCAATATGATTCTTAGATGGATGCTGGATTACCCCTTTCCACCTCTCCATTGATTTCTCTTCAGGCCAGACTCCTCTATTCTGATTTGTTAAGTGCTAGCACGGTGAGCCCCGAACCAGCTGTCGGTTTTTGTCCCAGCAGGGTTTGGATATCCGCACAAAGACACTTCACCTGGAATACTCAATCTCTCCACCAGATTCAGCCCGCTTTGACATAAGCCCCCCGACCGAAACTCAGGTCACCATCTACTCTGAAATAGATTTAAAACACCTGCGCAAAGCTGAGACGAATTTACTTCACTTTCTTATCTCCTAATTAATTAGTCATCCAGGTTCCTTTGTGAAAAGATCAAGATGCGGTTCTCATCCTAAGCTATCGGCCTACGGTTTTTCCTGCACGCCGTCCACGTCCGTCCAACTGACAGTCCACAAATCTTCATTGAACCATTTAATCTCTCCGTGTCACACACTAAACAATTGGCTCTGCCGGAGTCTTCAATTGTGACAGTGACACTACATCCTGCCAGGGTGATCGCTGGATCTCTCGCTCTTAAAAGTCGCTTAACGTATCCTTTGCTTCAACACTTTGTTCGTCCTTAAGGACAGTATACATAACTGACGAGCGGTCACCTCAGACGATGTGGCTCACGAGCTGTGAGATGCAACAGCTTTCATCGCGTCACACTGAGGGATGTGTTGAGGGAAGGTGATAGCTGACAGTTTTGTCATGTCTTCTCGTGTCTTGCTCCCTCGAAATGCAACAAATTTGCAGCAACACGGAGAGGAAACCTATCAACTCTGCCTCACAGATGAGACATGACAAGATAATTAATAAGACTTACACGGATAGTTCCTGCCATCATTTACTCAGCCTTTTTGTTATGCTATTTATTATGCAGACAAAGAGTTTAAAAATTCTACAAAACATCTTAGTTTGTGCTGCACATAAAAGAATAGTTTTATGCCTTTTCATTTCAAGTTTTTGAGTTTTTGAATGCTATTCCTTTAAACTTTCTATTCATCATAAAAACCTGAAAAATATCGAGCAGCACAACTGTCTTGAACATTGATAAAACAGAAAAGTTTCTTGAGCACCTAATCAGCATATTAGATCATGTGACACTGAGGACTGAAGTAATGACTGATGAGAAGTCAGCTTTGCCATAACAAGATTTAAGTTACATTCTTGGTAAGAGACTTATTTTGAAAAAACATTAAAAGATACAGACCCCAAACATTTGAAGAGTAATTTATCATTAAAGTGAGGAACAGATTGAAATATTAATTTATAAGGCTAACTGCAAAAAATGCATATTCCCCTCAGTGTCAATGACATTTAATGCATCTTTTTTATGATGCTTTTCCCTCACTCTTGATGAATGAATTGCACTCTTATGGATTCATTACCTTTCACTGATTGTTGAGAATTTCTGCAAAAAATTCATTTCAGAGAATTTAAGGGCAACGGTACAGATCATAAGATGATATTATATGCCTTGAAGCCCTTTTGAATTTTTCATTGACACTCAAACATCAAGGCACTGTGAGACGTGAGCGCTACATATTTGTATTTTCAAACAGTTCCCTGAGAGATGCAATTACACTGCAATACTTTAACTCTCACTGATGCTCCACAAGTTTAAGATTTGGCTCAATTTAAAAGTGAATTTGCATCAAATAAACGAACACACACAAGTGCGACTAATCCACGTAATACACCGCAAGTAGCGAGCCATTGTGTTTGCTGACGTCTTTCAACTCCATCAAATACACAAAATTCCTTTCGAAAATGTAGCAATATATTAAAGCTACAGCTGAACAAATTGACTTGGATAATTACATGTTGTGCGAGTCATCATCCTTTCCAGATATATTGCCTTTTATCAGCCATTACACTCTTCATGGCCTTTCTGCATATAACAGAAATATCAATAAACCTATAACAGCCTCATCTAAACAAAAGACTGCTTCTGATTCAATAGTCAACTTGAAGTACTCGCAATCTTGCAGCTGTGTGTTAAATCTGACTACTTTCCCAACTTCTTTCTTTTGTTCGGCCAAGAAATAACTCATCTTTTATGTCCTGCCAATTCATATAATTCACACTGCATTTTAATTAGCGTTCAGAACAATCTCACCAAACAATTTGAAAGCTCTAATTTATATCTCAGTCTTGGAATAGCAGGCTAATTAACAGAGACACTAATTGGATTAATTCTGCGTGATCTGATTCCCAGAAAGAGACAGGAGGAGCGAGATAATGATAATGAGAACGAAACAACGTTTTTTTCCCCCCCCGTCTATCTATCTCAGGCCTGGCAATGCGAGAGATACATGACTATATCATCAGCTGATTTATTTTTAATCAAACTTTAAATTGTAAACAACTAGGGATTAAAACAAGAAGTGTTTCTGTGACTTATTTTATTGATGACAGAAGCTGGCATAAAAACCCATCGTGGATTATTATGCTGTTTGTGTTGCCCTAAGGCCTGAATTTATGAATGAATGAAGGGAACGTGGGACTGCATAGTGTAAAAATACTAATAATGCAACACAAGGCCCTAGATGCTAATTCAAAATCAAAAGCGCATTTACAGATGCAAGAAAATAGAAATCCCCTTCGGATTTTAATGTATAATCTTGTAAAATGACAACTGATCATCTGAAGTCTTATTTAAGAAGCATCACACTAAATAAATTAGAAACATGTTGCAAACATTGCTGAGCTATTCTGGGCGGTTTCTAGGGTAGCGCGCCTCCAAATATCAAATCGTTGATGGAAAAATTAAGTGCACGTCTGTGATAATGGTCTCTTGAAAAGATGGTAATTGGAATTCAGGTGGGTTTTTATTTGACCTGCCATATTGTGGAAAGGGGAGGAAAAAAGTTTTGGTTGCATGCACTTTGCTCTAGCAGAAATTTCAATTCAATTTCAGAGGCCATTTAGCTGAGTGGGCTTCCTCGAAAGACAGGTGCAAAGGCACTCTGTTGGATCCCTAAAAAGTGACAATGAACTACAAGTTGACAGCTACATCATCTGTGCTCAAAACAAGAACAAAGAAAACCGTTTTCTTTTTCTTTCAAAAATGACAGAAGTCTCAGTCAAATTTCTAAATCAGTAGTTTTGTTTTGTTTTGCAGTAAAAATAAAAAAACATGATATACAGCACATGACATGATTCATATATACATATTTAAATCTATATCGTAATATGTACATATATCTACAATAAAAAAAAAAGGTTAATTGGATGAACTCAATATAATTGAAGGCAGGATTTCCATCCAATAAATATGTGCAGCCCCAACTCATAAGAAAGAAATTACCGCAATGAAATTTAATTGAGCTGGGTTAACTTAATTTGATCAAATATAGTTTTAATGAAATTGATACAGTTTATGCTTGTTGAACTCAAAAAAAAATTTGACCGGAAAATAAATTAATTGGAAGACATCCTTCTGCACTGAAAAACGTTCATTTTGAATGTGACTCGGGAGGAATGAGTCGTCTTGTGGAGTGGTTCGTTCAGTCGTGCATTTGCGCAACATCATATAGTTTCTGTATTGGAATTATTTATTCACCTGTTCTGCGTACGGAGTCGGTAAGTGCCAAGTGGTCACGTGAAAAAAGAATGAACGACTCAAACCCCGAAGACTCGAGAGACAAACTAATCAATTCTGTTTCCGGCTCAGGCTGCATAGGTTAAGCTTATGGGCCCTTTCACGTGATGAACGAACGGCTTGAACCCGAAAACTTGTCAGATAAGAGGCGAGGTGAGCGAATCATAGATTAATGACCCAGGTAAACAATTAATTAATGTTTTCTGTTTCTTATAGCATTATAGTTTTGTCTTGTTTGTAGTGTGATCAACGTCTGTGTAAGCAGTAGATGTGTTAGGGAGGAAACATTTTAATTATATTTTGCTAAAATGAACAAGATGACTCGAAAAACGATTTGTTCATTTTGCTGAATGAGACTCAAAGGTCCAAATTTCCCATCACTACTTTGATTCATGTTAGCAGGTCCCTAAGTACATACTCCACAGTTTACAACAATGGTAACCCCCCAAAAACACTAACATAGCAGAAGGTCTTTTAAATACAAACATGAAAGAGTGTTAAACATGAACAAGTCTCTCAGTTTTATCATCATAATAAAAATGCCTAAAATAACATTTTATTTCAAGATTTATTATCCTTATCCAGCCCTGTGCAAAGCATGATGGGAAGGGGAAACCCATTTCCTAGTTACACAAGTAAAATCATTTATGTTCTTTCAAAATGAAAATATTGAGTTGTTTCACGTCAGTTTAATACAATGCAGTTGTTTAATTAGGGAACCAAACATAATGGTGTTAAATGAAAATATAATTTTTTTTTAAATAAACTGAACAGTGTTGGGGAATCATTTTTTTGAGTGTAGCACACACACATATCATAGGAAATAGTTTTGATCTTGTTGAACGTAAACCTAGCTATATTTAACTAGACTCATGCTTAATATAAGGCAAAAATCAATGCCTTAATGTCTTCTGCAAATTTTAATCTTAAGTAATTTCATATTTTATGTGCATATCATTTATTTTAATTTTTTTTACTGGAAAAAGAGATTGAAGTTTGCTAATGAATACCCAGATGTACTTCTGGAACTCTGTTCTATGGATAAATGAGACAAAAACTGAACTTTCTGGCACATGTTTGCAGTGTTACCTAACAGAAGCAGAACAAAGAAACGGAAATCGTAATCAATTGTGAGTAAAACACGCGCAGGCAAGACCATGCAAATGCTTCCAAATATGTGGTGCCACATTCAGATCTTTTGGAGGGAAAAACCAGGAACGCCGGCCATAAAACTGTTATATGACTCGTGTATGTATTGAGCACCATCTGTTTGGGCTAGCTGAGTCATTTAGCTCAACAGCTACCAATCTCTGTCACATTCCCTTCAGTCCGACGGGCACATGTTTGTCTCAATCCACTATCTTTGTTACCAGCCGTAATCCCATTAACCTTGCAGATAAATAACCTGACCGGCGTTGCCACGGGAACGCTGACTGTGTGGAGATTGCCTTGTCATGTCTGTTTTGTCCCCCCCTGACAAAATGGGACACGTGGTGCACACTTTGGCAGCCGTCACACTTTTTGGCACGGCTCCGCTCACCAGTCGTGTTCAATATAACCCTCTGTGGTCTGTAGACTGCGCACGGTCGACAGGAAACAAACATGCGACGCTGATGCGATTGATAGTGACAGTGGAGCTGGTTGGGGTTTGGACAGGAGACCTGCGGTTATTGCCACTTTTCCAGGGTCATTGATAGCTGCAAGCCATGTGAAAAACAGGCCGGATTGGATCTGAATCCGGATAAATATAGCTACAACAAAGTTGTACAAGATCCGTATTATGCAGATTCGAGGCCGATACTAAAGCGCCATTTGCCCGAAAAAAGAAGCTTGCTGTTCGAAAGACTTCGAGCTTCACTGCAGGAGTGACTCATAAATGAACAAGCAAATGATTGTTACGCTTCAGAAAGAATTAAACATGTTAGTCATGGGAAATAAGGGATTCGTCTTTGTGTGCAGATTACAGATATGCATATTCAATGGGTGAACAGAACTAGGAGTATTAATATTCATGGGGAAATATGCTAAATGTCCTTAATTCAAAGAGAAATGAGAAGCAATAAACAATCTGTCTTAAAGGATTAGTTCACAAAAAAAAAAAATTAAAAGCTGCTATTATTTCAACACCATCATTTTCCTCTGTGAAACATAAAAAGAAAAAACTGAGAAGCATAATAAGTAGTCAGTATGAATCTAAAGATGAAGCTATGTTCATGAACTGATCCAGTTCAACTCGTTGATTCGTTTACAGCAATAAGTTAACAGGCACACAAACCTATTTGTTACACAAATCTCTCACAAGGCTTCGGAAGTCCTTCCTCCTTCCTTGTTCAGACTTGAAAGCCTTAGTATTCATTCAGTGTAAATGCATGGCAAAGAGTGACCAATAAAATTCATTAAAATGTCTCCTTTTCCACAGATGAAGGAAAGTCATGTGTGTTTGGAGCAGTATGAATGCGAGTAATGATTCAATTGAAATGTTTTAATCAGTTTGATGGACTCAAGAGAAGCCTAGTTATTCCAAACACAATTTGTGCATATATATAAAATACTTCTTTGCACCTTAAAGAGTTAAATTTCAGTTGCTGTTTGGATGCATTATGACAGCTTGAGCTTTTGGAACCACGCCAATTTTCTTTAATTTTCTCACATTTACCTCAAAACGTCTTCAGTGATACAAAGAAAATGGAAAATGCACAATAATGCCCCTTTTCTTGTCATAATTGTTTGAAATAGGAACATAGTTTTAACTGCTTTAGCTGCTCAGTCAGAAAATTGTTCAAGCTTTGAAGCTTTCTGGAATGAAAAATACTTTCATAGTATCACCAGCATTTAAACACAAACCACCAAATGACGTTTCATGTTTGAAGCAAGTTATTTTGAGGCAAAATCTGAAGGCACTGCTTAGAAATTAATCTCAGGGCAGTACAAGAAGGAAGGGATGATACCTCAAACTCAGTGGCTTGAGGAACAATGTATTATTGTCCTGAACCATTCATTAGCATCTGATTTTAGCTTGAAGAACCTGCTTTGAATGCAGAAGCCTTTCCATATTTAAAGCTTTGTGTCTGAATCATTTTTCAAACATTATGTAACCTTCATTAGAGAAAAAAAAAAGTGTAACAGGAAAATGGGGTTTGCTACTGTTTGGTGAGATACAACTGAACTCATTAATTGATACCTTTCAAACTGAATTACACCCTTTATCTCACCGTCTCCACCCACTTCCTTTGCAATGTTTATTAGGATTAACAGTATTTTGCCCTCGATAATGAGTCTAGAACACGCATACAATCACAACAAAACTCATCACAAACTACACCTCAAATCCCTACAAATCCCTCAAAAATGAACAACCAGTAAGATATGTAAGAACTCACTACTCACTAGTCATACTTTTATTCAGCAAGGACACAATAAACTGATTAAAAGTACTGAAAAAAATGCTGCTTGTGTCATGGTTTCCACAAAAAATATTAAGCAGCACAACTGTGTTCAACACCAATAATAATAAGCACCGAATTTGCACATTAAAATGTTTTCTGTATGGATGATATGGCAGTAAGAACTGGAGTTATGGCTGCTGCCAGCTTTGACATTACAGGGATAAAACATATTTTAATGTACCCCTATATGGATGATTGAAAATGAGCTTTCATGTAGTGTGTAAGACAGTTCTAAGTAAATGAAAACATCCTGCAAAGTTTTAAATCTGAAAGTACACCGTGTTTAAAGTTATTGTCACAAACACTGCTTTATCAGGCATTACAGGCATATTGAAAAGAAAACATATGCTGGTTAAGTAGGTTTTGAAGCTGGGATGCTGGTTTAAGGTGGTTTATGCTGGTCACGTGCTGCCAAAGAACCATCATAAACCAGCAAAAGGACCAGTTTAAACCATAAAACATATCTAACCAGCATATGCTGTTTTTTCAACAGGGAATGAGACCAATTTATCCAATCACCGCAGATTAACGTCAGGCAAAGGAGGGGATTGGAAAAATTAATTAATCACTGAGCGAATCGTTTTGGGAGTCATTAAGCAAGTAAAGTAAAAATAAACGCATGTTATAAGACAATGAAAGTGTTTTGGACCTTGCATGCATGTCAACCTGTTGCTGGAACTTTCATTTAAATTCTATTTACTAATTTTTGATCAATAAATGCAGCCTTGGAAAGCATAAGAAAGGTTATTTTACAAATCATACAGCCCCAACTGTTGAACAGTACTGCAGTTTTCCTTTGAGATGTGAGGCATATTATACTTTCACATAACGCATCTAAAAACTTCCTTTATAGCAAGAATGGCATGTTCTAGAACACTAATCTTTGACCCATTCTTCTAAAGTATCTCGGCTGCATTCCACTTGCGTGGTGAAACAGGACAAGTAAGGAAATGATAAATCAAAGGTCTATTAGCTAGCGAGTGGCGTTCCAGACAAAACAAGGTACAGTATTATCAGCCCCCATCTTAAGGTACTTTGTTATGTGTAAAAAAAAAAGTTTTTTCCTGTTCCGAGTAGTTATACAGAGACTTCAAGTGAACTGGATGTTGCTCCACACCCTGTTAAACCTAATTTAGGAGGCTGAAAAAAACTAAAAGAAACTTTGGGTTTCTGTGCCAGTATGTTTAATGGTTTGGAACATTCTGTTTTAATCTCTTATACATCTTTTTACTGATTTTACAACATAGTATTTTATAGATCTTGTGATAAAAAAGCCCTGTCACATAAGTTCCACACAAAATGGAATAGGCCTACTTTTTCCATGAAAAAAGAGTAAACAGAAGTACTGGTTTTTCAGGGCGTCTATAATAAATAATATATTCCTATGTATTCTTCTTTTATTCTGATGAGCATATCATGAATTATGAATGGCCGGGGATATGGCTGTAGCCATGGGCGCTGTGAGAAGGATTCATAAGGAAAAAAAACTACAACAAGAAACTTAACTGTGAATTAAAATTTAAAGGTCAATAATTATCTGGTATTTTCTGGAAGATAACTATCTAGCATGTAGCTGCATGTTCCTCAGTCCACCCTCCAATGTGTTCATTTCCTCTCCTCCTGTTCAGACACAGAGATATGATCACTTCCATTGTATGCAGAGGCGATGTTATGGGTGGGGAGGAAAGTTTCACCAAACAAACCCCTCCTCACACAGGGTCACGATTACAAAACGCTTGTGTTGGCAGGGAGGGTAACCTTACATGTCTCTTAGCCTGCCAGGCTGCACGTAACTGCCTGAAAAAATACAAATTAAATAAAACACCACCCACTGAAGTGAAAATATATATATTGTTTTACTAGTAAATTCATAGAGATCTTGAGAAATAACAAACTGTGCTCATATTTGACAGAACAACATGAAAGCGGTGTCCTGAGAAAATTCATTTGTTTCTGTGACTTTCTCAGGCTTTGTTAATAATCAAAAACCGCCAAGGCCAGTAGTCAAGGCTGCCCTTTTTAGCAAATCAGAAATTCACTATGCCTGTCTATTTTTAATTTGAGTCCATCTGTTTAACATAAGATGAATGCAAAAATGACTTGCTTGATAAATCTTTTGCTTAAAGGAATAGCTCACCCAAAAATGATGACAGAATTCAACGACAGAAGTAAATGGTGACCAAAACAGCCTGGTTACAAGCCCTCTTCAAAATATCTTTCTTTGTGTTTGGCAGAACAAAGAAATTCATACAGGTTTGAAACTACTCAAGCCTGAGTGAATGATGACAGAATTTTTCATTTTTGGCTGAACTATTCCTTTAAGGCACTGAAATGCTGATACTTCTATAAATAATTATTAAATTAATAATAATCAAATTAATGATAAAAGACGACATTTTAACTTGCCTTGAAGAGCTAAGACAGGGATGAGGCAAATAAAATAAAATAAAATGCCTGTCAATTATTTTGTTAATTTCTGTGCAATTCTCAATCAGAGTCCATCTGTTTAATATATGATGCATACAACAATGACTTGAGAAAAACTTTTGCTTAAGGCACTGAAAAGCTATTCAATTGATTTTAAAATTACTTAATTATGTACTACTAGAAATCTTGCCTTGAAGAGCTTTACTTGCATACTGTTTTGACCCATACAGTGCTGGCTATTGCTATAAATAGTATACTCATGCTGCTTATCACTGATTTTGGGGTCCAGGGTCACACAGTATATCTTCACAATTATGCATGTAATACAGTATATATATGATACAGCTTTTTTTCAGAATCCCTGCATTATTTACTGCATATTTCCCCCCAAACATTCATCCACTTCACTCCACATATAAACAGCCCAGAATACAAATCCTCTTTTGGATTGCATGCTCCTTTCTCTGAGTAACCACAGAACATCTGAGATCATTCTAAGCATCTCCTTCTGTTGCGCTATATTCCATTATGTTAAACAGATCCTATCTAATTTGAATTCTTAATAAAACTTGTTTTTCCAGCAAGGACAGGCACTTTGCCACAAAAAGCTTCGAGGATGATATAGGAGCCGGATTTCTCACACAAATTGGTTCCTGTCTTAGCGATTTATCATTGCAAATTATGAGAGCTCGTCTTGCATAACCATCTTGACCCATCAATCACAGAGGGTTACCAGGGACACAGAAAAATGATGCTAGGATCAGACTTATTTTAGCTTCCAACCACAACAGGCTGTCAAAGAGCTGCGTTTACATCACATAAATGACTGGGAATGACTACTGAAATCCTAAGCAGGCACATAATCCTAAATTTCAACGATATGTGGCTAAAAATAGAACCCAAATGACCCAGAATTCACCTGAAAATGTTGAACTGTTTGTGTAAACAAAATACGCAAACCGCTCCTGTAATAACAGCACGCTGGGACGACGGAAGCTGTCAAACACCGATACTCTCTTTTTAGCACAAAGTGAATATTTGCTCAGATATAGTGAGAGCAACGGGGAGGGAAAGAGACAGACAAGAGAGAGAAAGAGAGAGAGAGAATACTGGCAGAAGAAAATGAAAACCTGGCAGAATATGAGAGGAAAAATATGAGTAATGATGCGTGCCCGTACCTCCTGGGGGAGACCCTGCAGTATGGCATATTATCTGTCCCTTTTGAAAAATACCTCCACACACATGCACATTTTAAATAAACCATAATCAAATCTCACCTTGCAAGCTCTACACTCATTTCCCGGGCTCCTTCCTCAGCCGCATCCACATCTAGCTGTGCATATGTAGTCTTTTTGTCTTCTTAAAGAAATCTAATTAGGTTTAACAACTACTTTTACATACATCTGCATTTATGAAGAGAATAAAAAAAGAGTTTAATTATGAAGTCATTTACAAATGCAGCTGCAAAGGTGGGTCACATTATGTTGACAGGCAATTAGCGGTGTGTCTCGGCAATTAAAGAGACCTGACAATTAGCACTTGGATATGTCATTTTTCTAAAAGCAACACATGGTACTGAACCGAGTTCCAAAAAGATCATATTGCCAGCGCCAGAATTGCAGGCGCATCTGTCACAAAAATAGCAACATTATTTGTCGTGTCACATGGGAGAGAGAAGAAAATTATAACAGCATATGCCGAGCATGAACAAATTGCATCAGCAAAAAGGGGAAAAGTTGTCCAAGCTCAGATTAAGAGACCATTTAGTTCCTAAATGTAAAAAATACTTCTTAGCGGTAGTTTATGCTCATGTGGGGAAAAAAAAAAAAATTGATGATACCAAAATTATTAGAGTATGTTTTAATGGACAATACTAGAAAATGTCATGTTTAATTCAATGTGTTGTTGTTTCTTTGCAACTGTTTGTAAGGTTTACCAGCAGTTTCTGAGTGAAAACTGGTTCTACACCAAATGAGATTAATTTCATCTCAATTTGTAACAAGCGAGCAAGTTGTGACTTCTGTTTGTTTTTAGATGATTCTCCTGAGAAGACGACCCCAGCAATATCACACTACACTATTAACAAAAAGGTACTTCATGATGCTCTTTTGTCTAAATGGTTCTATAAAGAACATTAAACATTTGAAGAAAACAAAATATAACAAAATGTTATTTGCGTCAAAAAGAAGACTCTTCGGAATATAACCAAATATGATTCTTTTATGGCAGGGGTCACCAAGTTCGCTCCTGGAGGGCCGGTGTTCCTGCAGAGTTTACCTCCAACCCTAATTAAACAAACCTGAAGCAGTTAATCAAGGTCTTAATAGGTATACTTGAAACTTACAGGCAGGTGTTGAGGCAAGTTGGAGCTAAACTCTGCAGGACACCGTTTGATGGCATCGCTGTGAGGAGAGCACATCTGAATTTGATGTCAACGTCATTCTTCTATGATTAAATGATTTTTGTCTTTAAAGGGATTTTTTTTATCTGACATTCCAGCACTTTTCTCTTCATCACTTCCTGACCTTTCTACACGTTATCTCAGCAAATAAAAGTTGGCAAAAGGCCAAAATTCGAAGTTAAAAAGTACAGTCTCAGAGATTACCGCCAAACTTTTATGAAATCTTTATAAAAAAAAGTAAACTTCTATATTAAGAGGTTCATAAAGCTGAAATTTATTACAGCACTGCTATATTATCCAAGGTCAACACCAAGACATATAACCAAGTGAAGAAATAAATCCTAGACACCTGAGCGAAGGCAAATGTAATAAAATATACCTAATGAATTTTCTTCTCTCAGTCTGATGCGATTCAGCTTTAAGGAATCACAAGATGTTTTCAAACCTAAATGCTTGAATAACTATGATGAGTAATGTGTCACATTACACAATGACTCCTAAATGTTAGTGCTGCTAATGATGCTGAAAATTACTCGCTTAACTTTTCAATACAAAGAAACGAAACATGCATTTGAAAAAGGTAATAAGACTGGGGACCAAAAGGATTTTTGAATATTTTTTGAAAATTACATTTATTTCTTTGCACGATTCTGACACTTTAGCTTTGCATCAGTCTTCAGAAATCATTCCAATATGATTTGCTGCTGTAGAAACATTTCTTATTAAATCAATACACTTTACAGGTCCAGGTACATCCTATACAGTGGTTTTTATGATGTATAGAGCTTTAGAGAGCAACTTCTTGGAAAGTTCTGGAGAACAAAGCAAGACATAGAGTCCTTCGCCATCCCTCACAGAACTGGAGGCTTTTCTCCTGTGAAGGACTGTGCAATATTCTCCTTAAGATTGTTGGAAGCTGTTGTGAAGGCAAAGGCTGAATCTGCTCCTTATTAGGATCTTTTTGAGATCAATATGTTGTAAGAGAGGTTCTGTTATTTCATCCACTCTATGATAAAGTTAGCGGGATCCTTTATAGATCAGTCATGCAGATAAAAATGCTGATTACACGCCTAAATTGTGAAAATTATCAACAAAGGCCTACTTATCTTGTTTCCAAACTGGATAATGTCAAATTAGAATATATGAGCTACAAAATAAAGGTTGGGTGACCATCCTTTTCTAAGAAGAAAGCTATCTATAGCATTGGCTGATCATTATTAGTGTCTCCTGCATATTTTTCATATGTATTGCATTATCATGCTGCATATAAATGCAAAGGTGTAAATCCTGAAATAGAGTTTAGATGGGCTTTTTGGGCAATCTGTAATTGTTTCTGCACCTGTCAAGCTTTGATTTGCTTTTGCTCTGAAAATGGGTTTAAAGGAGGGAAAAGGTAAAGAGGTAAAGCCTGTAGAATGCTTCTGGCACAGAAATTATTGTGAGAGCATGAAAGGTTTGAGTGCATTCTGGCTCTGCTCAAAAGGGGCACAAACATGCAGACAAAAAAAAAAAAGGAAAAAACAAACCACCTGCTTCAAATGTCACCAAATTTTAAAAGAACACTAAAGACTCAGCTAACAAAAGCTATTGAACTGCTTTCATGAACGTCCTAAAGTTGACTTGCTGGTTAACCATTTCAATTGAGAAACCGTTAAGAAAAGCTTAACAGAAATATATACAAGGCACAGATTTTGGTCCAGAAGACTTCTATCTTTTGCATTCTTTACAAATTATTTTATCAGCATAAATATTAAAGTTAAAAAATCTAACTTTAAAATTTACTTAGTCTCTTCTTACTTTGGCATTTTCAATTTTTTCTTCAAAGGTCATGCAATATCCTTTTTGTTTCTGAGAATTTTAATATGGTCTCAGATATTTGAATTCCAACTGTATTTTAATTAATCATCCACTTTTTTATTTTACTAGTAAAAATGCTGATTTAATAATATAAGATGCACTGACACATTGATGCAAAGACATATGGTTCATATGGACGTATAAGTATTTCAAGGAATACAGTTATGCATGTACAAAAATAGTATCACATTAGCACCATGTCCAAAAAACATGACTAGGACTGGGTATAGTTTAAAAAAAAATTCGATACCGATACCTTGAGTTCGATACCGGTTCCTGAACGATACCTTTTTGATATCAATTTTATGAAATCCCTTTCAACAAAGTTATTTTTTTATTTTTTAATATTTAATATTGTATTTTGTAATAAGCAAAAAACATTTCTTTCAGCTTGTTGACATTTATACTGACTTCAAACCTCATCTCCTGAGCCACTGGATGGGAAAAAATATATCCAACATCCAAATTAGTTTTAATAAATTCAGATATGCTACCTTTACACTAGTGCATTATTTATTTTGTCTTACAATAGCCTTATAATTTCCCCCCTCTGAAAATGTGGTGTATTTAAGTTTTTAAGGCATAAAACTTTTGTCTTTTAATTAATTTCATTTTATTGTTGGAAAATAAAGCAGATTATATATTACATTAAATTTAAAAATGTAGAAATACTGTTTTAATAATTTTTTTATAATTCTACTGAACAAATATTTCAAGATTTCTGCTGCCATGTCCAAACCGAACTTTTATTTTGACAGCTTGTTATGAATACCTTTACAGTTTTGTGTGTACATCATATGACGATAGATGTACTCAAATGAAACGGTCAAATGCTCTTGAAGTAACCCTCGGTTGATGTTATTCATGTAGCCCACTGTACATTAACACAGAGACACGCAGAATTCATCTTTTTTGAAAGAAAAAAAGTGTGAGTGTGCTTACTTGTGTGTGCGGCATTCGCACTTTTATATGTGTGTGTGTGTGTGTGTGTGTGTGCGTGTGGCGGAACTGCGCCGTGTGCGATACAGAAAGCGCAACTTAATGTAGAGACAGAAATGATGTGTAGTCGTGTAAATGATATAAATAACATAAGGCTATTTACACACTTCTGGTCAAACACACTGGCTAGTGCTGCAGTGGCGTGGATGAGATTAACCCCTTCAGGTATCGAAATTGGGTAACGAAAGACGAGACGTTTCTTGATACTCGGTTGTATCAAAGCAATTCGTATCTAAAAAGTATCGACCTCGATACCCAGTCCTAATCATGACAGTAAATTTGTACAGTATTTTCTCTTCCAAAATTACCTAAAACTTTACTTTATAAACAACACTGGTTGCTGCAGACAGAGATCAACCATATGAAATTTTTCCTTCTGTAACATTTGTAATGCTCTTTAATAAAACAAACAAACAAAAAAAAAGCTTTGATCCCCAGAACAGTTTCGAAAATCCAGACTATGTTCTCTTTAGTCCACAGAAGCACATCAGCTATTGTGGCGTCAAACCACCTAGTGACACTAGCAGGGGGTTTAACTTGACACTGAACATTCAACACAGTACTCTGACATGGACAAGCTGAAAAACAATGAAATTGAATCAAAAAGAGCCAAAAATGACAGTTAAAGTGTCTGGTGAGAAAATAAATCCTTTGTAAGAGAGGAAAAATGTGTGAAAGACAAGCAAACTGCACAAACAAGCGCAGCAGACAGCTATTGCTTGTGAATTGAATCATAAACCCTTCATGCTGACTAGCCTCATTAATGCTTTCAGAGAAACTGCTGTGGAACCACAGCTATACCTGAGAAACAACAACATCTGTTGAAAACACTCCAAGAAAAGATGCAAACTCGTGCAAGGTCTACAAAATCTAAAGTTTCACAGGCTACAGGAAAACTGAACTGCTAATAGGTTGCTCTTTCATATTTCAAGAGGTATGATGAGTCTCAGATGTTTTTCTTAAAATCCATTAGGAGGTCTAAAAAAAAAAAAACAATAAGGAAGTGTTGACACAGCAGCTCAGAGCATTTTAGTTTACGTTTCTTTGGACAGTTCGAAGTTAGTTAAAAAAAAAAAAAAAAACAGTGCTAGACAGAATGTCTATGGATGTAACAAAACACAGAATTATATAATATATTATAGATAGGGAGATAAATCTTGTAGCTGCACATGAGACTGCTGTGTTTTTATTCTCATTAGAAAAAATAGAAACCAGATATTGAGACATTTAAGAGATCATTTGGGGTTTTCTTTCCTACAGGGAGAAAGCAACCACAGAAATCAGAATTTCAGAAAACAGTATCTTTTGACATAGATCATTGGATCATGGAAACGACATTTGGAAAACGCTGCATCGTCTATTAGAGCGGGCACACAGTAAGGGAGAAAGCCTCGCAGGGCTTATCGCACGACTTCACATGGTAAATACACATATACGCCTGCCAGCAAGTCAAAAGAAAGGAAAAAGCACCATTTAAAGATCATTCCATGCTAGAGGGCTGCAGGAACCATGGGCATAAATGTTCCTCATCCCTCTGAGCACTGACACAAGTCAGAATGCTAGCAAAGAACAAGCCGGCACTGGTCTGTCAGAGCCTCAGAGCTGATGAAGTGAACAGTTCAGATGCCCAGAGGAACAAGAGAAGAAAAAAGTCTGAAATAAAAAGACAAAAGAACAGCTGGAAATATGAGAGGGGGGAAAAATACAGTGTTTGAAATGAGATAAGAGCAGCTGCTGTTCACAATTATTGACCGCATGTCCGCCGGAGGCCATTGATTGATTCATTTTCATAACTCTCAATAAGTACGAACTAAGAACTATCCAGCAATCGCTCGCAGATTCTGCTGAGCTAGATGAGTTATAGATTATGCAAAAAAAATTCTCTCTCTGAGACAAAGCTTTCCAATTGATTTTGGCCAGCGGCTCCGAAGTGGTCTTTTCCTGCTGCAAAACATGTAAAACTAATAGACCAAACCCACCTGCCGCTTTTCAAAAGGAAATATACTCATTAAATTTCCCAATAGGGCTGAATCCCCACAGACACACAGGCTTATGCTGAGTAAACATTGTTGCTATTGCTTACTGATGCTGTGCACACATTTTCATTGTTTATTGGTCGAGGAGAGAATGACTCACCTGAATACGCCCAATAGGGTTCCCCAGACGCCCTCCGCTCTCTTTGAGTGGCTGAGCTCCCACGACGCTCGGTTTCCACACGAGAAGCTGTCGGAGATAAATCAGATGACACTATAATGACTTTCCATTAGCAGTCAATGCAAAACCTGATCAATACTGCAATATGGCCAATACTCTGCCTATAATGCAGCTCCTAAAGCTTTTACCTCCTCTGCTAGGACTGCATACAAGCTGTGTCTTTTGACAAAGTAATCAAAAGTAATAATAACACTAATAATAACACTCAAAGAGTGCTCAGCGGGGCCTCCAAACCTGTGAAAAACCTGCCACTTCGCTCCTCTCATTAGAAACACTCAAACCAGCTCAAGTTCCGGTCGCAATAATTACTTAAAAACAGCATGATCTGTTATTCTCAAAGAGTAGTGGGAGGTCATGCTTAACAAACAGAAAGTTTCTTTTTGATCATCAGGCTTCTATTACTCCCCCTTGTCAAGTCTGAGCTCATGAATTGATCGACTAAGAAATTGAACCAGCAGAGCAGAAATAATAGTTTCTACCAACAAAAATAGTTTCTGCGTTTGTACAGCGCTTTGGAAAAGTGCAAAACTCGTCTTTTACTTTAATGAAGTGAGGGAAATGGAAAGTTGCATTTAAAATCACATTAACCAAGGACAGAACGTTTTTTTGTCTTCATTCCTAACAGTCTACACTACTGTTCAAAGGTTTGGGGGTCAGTAAGAAACTAATTTAATAGGTATATTCAGCAAGGACATTTACATTATTAACAATTTAATTTAATACGTTTTTGCAACAGAGTATGCTGTTCTTTAGAAAAGTTGTTTTTGGGGTTTTTTTCAACACTAATATTATTATTCATTTTTTTTTAAAGGGTCATATGACACTGAAGTTTTAAATTGTAATAATATTTCACAATATTAATATTACAATGCATCAAATAAATGCTTGCTGAGACTTTTGAATAAATAGTAAATATATATATATATTTTGTGAAATGATTTCCTTGAAATAAGCAAGCTTACACTTTTTATACACACATAGTTCAGGCTTTAAGCATTCAGGCATTAATACTCAACACATATTAGGGCCACTGCACAGGATATGACAGTTTTAATATTTCAAAAGCACAGAAGTTCAAAGTGTAAAATTGAATAGCATGAAATTAGATTTTAGAACGTTTGGTCATCGCAAATTAGTCATTATGAGAAAAAGAGCTCTTAATGAAAGCATTTGTTAAACGAGTTGAATAACAACAAATATTCTGTGGAAGTATTTTCTAAATCGAAAGCTTTTTTTATGTTTTGTGGCAAATACATACACTTCTTGCTTTCACTTGAACAATGTAGAACCACAATATTAATTTATCTGAGATCACTGTACTGCTGAAAGATGAATGATTTTTTTTAGCAGACTTAAACAACTTTCCTTGCAGTATTTTTCCCAAACCATTCATCCATCTGTGCCAAACTCCAATATAGGGCAGCGCTATACAGAGCTCTTTATATGGTTGACTAGTGCACCTTTATTCCGTTCTCAGCTACTGAACTCTGTAGCTGCTTCAAAGTGATTATTCGGCTCTTTGGGGCTTCTTTCATAAGTCTCCTTCTGCATGCAGGCTTTTGAGGGACAGCCTTTTCTAAGCAGTAGCTGGATAGCTGACTTTGTGATAACTGAACAAAAAGTGCTCTCTGGGGCATCTAATCGACATGGAGATATAGGCACATTTTCTTCTCATTTATGCCTTTGTTTAACTTCAACTTTCTCTGAATAGTCTTTAGTCTTCATTTTCACAGCTGTCTCACAAATTCACACCTCAAGCAATGACTGCTTAACTGAAAACACAAGAGTTATTCTCTTTCACCCTAGTAAAATCAGCTGTAACAAGGATAAATAATGGGAAATGACAACATAATCATACTGTAAATAATATGTATAATGCAAATATGTATATATATATGCATATGGGGTTTTCTGTATCAACTCACCCAGGAAAAAAATAACAGCGTCTTTATGTTATTTTAACACAAAGGTGGGTCTAGTAGCAAAATCTGTTGACTTGTTGCATTATATGACAATGGTGGCAGTTCAAAATGAGAAAGTGGGTGTTTTTTTCTTAATGCTTGTAACTCAAGACATATTAAAGATATCATAATATCCTTTTAGATTTTGGGTTCTTAACCTTTTCTTTTGGTATCTTCATTTTTAAGGTCCTACAGAGTTCATTTTAGAGATAACGTTGTGGCTCCATGTGTAAATTCCACACATTCTCAGTGGTCAAAAGGGCCACTTTGCACACAGCTGATATTTTTTCATTTAAAGAGGAATGTCTGAACAACAAATAATGTTGAAACCACAAATCTTGTTTCCCCAAAACAATAGAACCTACCAGCCTGAGTGACATAAATATTCTTGTTCCAATGTTTTCATCCAATCTCATGACATCCTTTTAAATTCCGGTTCTTAAACTTTTCTTCTCCAATCTTCATTTTTAAAGCCCTACATGGTTTACTTTCAGAAATCTGGGAATCTCAGTACCAGTTCAGCTCCTAGTCCAAATGGTTAAATCTTACTCATTTTCCAAGGTCGAATATCAAAAGTGGTTGGCTATGTCAAAACGGATCACGTTATTCAATAAATTATGGAAATGCAAGAAGAATGATATGCAACTTAGTGTAAAAAACTGAAATATGTAATGTAATATACACATTTTCCCTTCTTAAGATGAAACATGAGCACAGAGTTCACTGTACCAGGGACAGGATGGAATCAAAGGTACTGGAGTGTATAGTACACTTCCTGGTGTGCATCAGAAAGATGCGTGCTCGGTTGTGTAGGATAGGATTTCTCCTCCAGACATATTAATATTTCAAACAGCAGTACCCTAAAAGTACAGGTTCTCTCAGCTGTGTCTGGTATACCCTGCTATTCTCCCTTTGGCTCTGTAAAGACCCTGCTTATCTTGCTCTGTGTGTCTCAAAGCTTCCTGCTATGTCTATTCAAGACAATTAGAGAAACTCTCAACAAAACTTTTCATGCTCCGCTTTAGAGAGCTGTGTTTTTCCTGCATTTTTGAACCATATGCCAGGTCATGTGTCAGGGGGAGACGTGGTCTAGTGTGTTTATTAGTATATCAAGTAATTGCTCACTGCATAAAGAAGAAGAGGAAATATGCATGAAATTGCGCAGTTATTGCATCAAGATCTTGATTTTAAGAAAATGTCTGCCTGTGTAATCTAAATAGTCAGTAATTAATTACCATATAGATTAATTGTATATTAAATCAAAACATGGCATCATTCACATGGAGTTTTTTTATGTGTACATCCACGACAGGTTTATACATGGCCAATTAATTCTGAAGTCATGCAGGTTTAAAAATATGAATCATATTCATTTAAATTTTGAGCAGCCATTATCCAGTCTTCAGAGTCACATATTCTTTCAGAAGTTATTTTAATATGCTGATTTGCATTTCTTAACACATTTGATGCTTAATATGTTTGTGAAAACTATGATACTTGTTTTTATGATTCTTTGACAATGTAACAAATTTGTAACAATTTAAAAAGCATCTATTTAATTAATACACCTTTGCTAAATAAAATTGTTCATTTCTCTAAAAAAAAGAAAACTTTTTGAATGACATTCTAACCACTGATTTAACATACTGAAACATCTCTGACACTACTTCTTTTAGAAATTGGCACCAAGGTGAGCAAATGATAGAATGTTCGTTTTTCAGGTGAACTACATCTTTATCAAACCGTTCCCTGATGTATATTGCAACACATCATGTGCACACAGGCTGTAAGCACTTAAACAGAGCACCTTGTCAGGCAGTCATCAGATCTCAAAACCGAAGTGCAATTCCTCATTTTATCTCACTTCAAAGTGTCTTAAAGTGACTCAGTCTCCAGGGGTGCAGACGCCCTGGTGCTGCTACTCTTGCATAAACAGATTTTCCAATCCTTCACCACGCTCTTGCCCTCACTTGCATCATTACTTTGGAGATTAATTAGTGGCTGCACTAAGTCGATTCCCTCCATTGCAGCAATTACGTCCACTCTTATTGGTTAGTAAGCAATTAGAACTGCTCTCATTGGTTAGCGACCTGTCTAGGTCTGTTTATTGTTTAATCCCTGATGGACAGCAACAGACTACGTAGAACGTTGTACTAGCATGGCAGACAATTAGCATCTGTGAAAGCTATCAGAAAGCATTCAAAGGTTATGAATGGGGTTCGCTAACCCGTAATGATTTTCCTATCGCCCGTTACAAAGGGTAAACATTAGGTTCCGACCTAAAATAAAGGACTCGATATCTTAGTGCTTACGCAAGGCTTGTTTGAATACTTCTCCCGTGGGTATTTTAAACAGTAGCTACCAGCCGGCAGGCGCCACATCAGCAAACCAGTCCTCTGAGGGAATATGTTTGCATGTCTGCCGTTTGACGCGGTAAGGAGATCACGAATAAAGTAAATGAAGGATGGCTTGCTAAAGGTGAGCTGTGTGTGTGTGTGTGCAACCGGCTTGTTGTTATGAGGCAGGAGGGATACAAGAGACAGGCAATATGTGCGCTGGCAGATTGTGATGCCAGGTGCATTTACGCAGTTCAGTGCAGCTAAACATGACATTAAACAGGAACTGCTGCCTCTGAACTCACAAACATCAACATTACAGGTAACCTGGGCAACCTACACATGGGTAAACACGTATACGCAAGGACACGCAGGTGTTAGCAGATGTTAAGTGTCCTCTAGCACACAATTATACAACTGTCTGTTACATCTTTCAACGATGCAATACAGTTGTTTACAGTTGAACTAACATGCTTCACTTTAAGTTGTATATTTTATGAAGAAAAGAAATGCTACGAAGTTTATAAAGCGTTTCGTTTTTTGACTGGAAAAGGTCAAAAAAGCCTAACTCAAGTGTCGATGATATTTTGATCCTTAGAATCCAATGCAAGTTTTCTTGCATTGCATTCAAAAAACCTGAAAAATAACAGAAATTGTTTTTCTACAATATACATAATCTGAGAAATTAGCATCGTCTGTGCCACAAACAGTGTAATGTCTGCTATTTAAAATATTGGGGTCATCTGCCATTATTTATGTCTTTTGCTATTGTATTAATCTGACAAAAAAACAGTAACATTGTGAAAAATGATTACAATCGAAAATAACTGCTTTCTGTTTAAATACATTTTAAAATGTAATTTATTCCTGTGATGCAGAACTGACTTTTCACAGCAGTCAATTCTCCAGTCACATGTTGAACAGTAGTGTGTATTAGGGCTGAATGATATATTGTTATCGTATCTATATCTAGATATGAACTTTCAAGATATTACTATCGAAAAAAGCAACGATATAGACGATATAGGTTTCCCCTCTCCGCGCTCGCCCCGCCCTGCATACAACTCTAGCAGTCACACAACGAACATCAGTTTTACAAGTGCCCTTGAATGCAGCGCTAAAGACAGCGCGCGCGCACACTACAGAGACAGCGGAGAAATTAAAAAGAAAAAAAATGAGTGCAGGAGATAATGCGTTTCGTAGTGCAGAATCTGACTTGGTGCCAAAACATAAATCATCTTCCATTATTTGGAGGTATTTTGGATTCAGAAAAGACTAAGTAAACCAGAGTGACGTGTTGTGCAGGTCGTGCTTAACAAAAATTGTGAGCACAATAAGGTAGTACAACAAACATGTTTCACCACCCGAAACAACACCATCGCGTGCTGCATGAAGAGTGGAAAAAAAAATGGTTCGGATGCTGGACAAGCGTTATAAAATACCATCCCGAACACATTTTAATCAAGTGGCCGTTCCGAAACTTTATAATGAGTGTTGAATCCGAGCTCCGTGAAATCGATCATTTCAGCACAACCACGGACCTGAACCATACATAAGTTTAACAGTCCATTTTATCACAACAAACTTCAAACTCAAGGCCCGCTGTCTGCAGACATCA
>JAUCMS010000105.1:16886270-16912140 GCA_032357445.1 Enteromius radiatus
ATCTCAGAATCCTAGAATAAAACACAACAGGATGCAGAATCATTCCATATCCTCATCTCGAGGCGTCTCGTAAAGTCATCACCGCTTTATGCCTACATGCAAACAGCTGGGGACAATGCCAGCGTTTTATTAGCCTAACAAGCCATATCAGAGTCTAAAATGCATGTTAGAACAGGAGGGTTCTTCCAGGGAGCTAAAACTTTAAACCACTCTATTAAAACCACAGTCAAACTCCAATCCTGTTTAAAAAAAAAAGACTGTAAAATTCAGGCTAAAGTGAGCCAGCGACATATGTAAAAGTCACACCCATCTGTGGATATGAAATATGGATCTGGATCACTGCTTCCCATTATTTTTAATGGTTCCTGCGTATTGATTTTTTACTCTCTGCTTTCAATTAAACGCTTTACAGGCTCTTTGTATGCAGGTCAGGATTTTGGTGATGGGTGGATAAGAATGGAAGAGGAGTAGAGGGCTTCTTTTCTGATTTTATTGCGCTGACTGCCTTTCAATCACACAGGAAAGGACTCCTCATTAGGGGAGAGCGAGAGTGAGGCAACAGAGACTGAAGGGCAAGGTAGAGCATTAAAAATCCAGTGTCTTTTGACAAGAGGCCCTTGATGGATACTGGTGTCAAGCAGAAGCTTCCTGTGGTGTCGGCCAGAGGAGATGATAGACGCTCCCCACAGGGTTTGGGAGATCTTTGACCTTCTTTTAAGCACGAAAGAACACACAAATGAAAAGTTTAAACTATGCATTTGATATCACTTTAAAGACATGTACAAATGCACAAGAGCATGTAGTAGCTTGAGGGTGTGCATTAAATTTTTGCACAAAACCTGCTCGGATGTGAACTGGGGGCTTGTGATTGACTGTGGACATGTCTAGTAATACTGTGAGATATTCTTATCTTTTAAAATTAATGTTTCTGTTTTGACATATTTTGAAATGTAATTTATCCCCGTGATGCAAAGCTGAATTTTCAGGATCATTACTCCAGATGAATCTTCGTAAATTATTTTAATATGCTGGTTTTCTGCTTAAATGGGGTTAAAGATCTATTATTTATAATTATAGAAGATATAAAAAAAAAATACTTTTTTAAAAACCATAATACATTTTATTAGATTTCCTGATAAACAAAAATTTAAAAAAAACTAAAATTGTTTATAAGCTTATATAAAAATTAATTTTGAATTAGCTTTGCATCACAGGAAAAAAAATTACATTTTAATATATACTAAAAAAGAAAACAGTTATTTTAAATTTGAATAATATTTCACAACATTACTGTATTTTATCAAATAAATGCAGCCTTGGTGAACATAAAAGACTTCTTTCAAAAACATAATTATTCAACATTTTGACCAGTGGTGTATGTTTTAATCTGATCTATATGTAAGCAAAATCAGAGCCACACAAACAATATATAATTCAAATGGAATTCTGAAACAAAAAGAATTATATAATCGGAAGTCCCAGCCCTTCCTGAAGCAAATAATGAAGTGCCCTTTCATTTCTGAGAAGCTCGGGGGAAGACAATGTGGAACAGTCTTTGGAAAGAAAGTTTTATCATCGAACACTGATGCCCAGTGGCCAGCCTGGCTTCAATAAGAATAAAACATCTGTTCTGATTTTGATGTCAAATGTAACCTCTCCCCATAAACCATTACGCAAGCTGATGTAACAGGCTGTTACCAATAGAAGTGATCTAAACCTGCAGTTTAACCATTGCCCTACATGCACACCATCTCAGCTCACTGTCCCCTATATAACCCCATATATATAATAAAAATACAGAAACAGGATCTGTGACGGTGTACAAAAGCACAGTCAAGTAAAAGCTAATGAGGGCTGGGACAGGAAAAGGAAACAGTGACTTGTAATGTCCGCCATGTTCCGTTCATCTGCTCAGGCTATTATCTATGAGTAATAAAGGCCCGACACATTTCCAAGCTTATATTTCTATTAATTTCAGTCCTGCCTCGGCAGCGGCAAAAAAGGTCTGGTTTGCTCAATTTGTTATCATGTTTCACATTTCCAGCCAGACTTATTGCTTGGATTTTTTTTTTTTAAGCATGCTCATTAAGCTCACATGATGTCAAGAGTGTCCAAGAGCCACCGTCTAAAAGAGAAATTTGGCATATGTGATGCTTAAAGAGGACCGCTATGTCCTGGCTGTAATTGCAGACATGATTCATAATGATTCCGTACAATGGTAATGTGATGTTAATGATAATGCACACAATTAAAATCATATTCTCAAATCACATGACCAGACGTGCTAAGGAATGAGAATATGAGCACATGTTAATGTGCACAAAATGTGATACTGGTCAACCATTAATATGACCATTCAATAATCCTCTTTGTAAGAAAACCCATGTTAATTAAACAAGATTTATACTAAATATGTCAGTCGTGTTTGATCAAAGGGTCCATAAGATGGTTTAGCTGGTCTCCCCATCTGGTCAAGATGCTCTTTTGGCTGGTATTTTTCAGATGGTCAAGCTGGCAGATAAATACCAGCTTGGAAAGGTTGGGAGACCAGCTTAAACCATGCAAGACTTGCAAACCAACCTATGCTGGTTTAAGCTGCTTTTTTCATCACTCTTAAAAATATATAACTAGTGGAGATTAAGAACTCAAGGGCAGCAATTAAACTGAAGTAAAATCAACCAAGTGCCAATTTTCAAATCGACAGGTTAATACAGATGCTTTTGTAACAAGCTGGAGGAACATCTTCGAAAATTAAGCATTTTTCTTCAATTCAGATTAAATTTCATATGCACAGATGATAAGAGAAGCATTTCTGAATTTGAATCTTGCAGCCTGATACAAGAAAGCCATACATTTAAAAAGTACAACATTAAATTAAATTAAATTAAATTAAACAAATAATAATAGAATACATTTTATTTATAAAACACATTTAACATTTACATGTGTACTG
Organism: Enteromius radiatus; assembly: GCA_032357445.1. Classification (NCBI taxonomy): domain Eukaryota; kingdom Metazoa; phylum Chordata; class Actinopteri; order Cypriniformes; family Cyprinidae; genus Enteromius; species Enteromius radiatus. Next base: position 16,889,224 of record JAUCMS010000105.1, read on the forward strand.
TACAAATCACTTATAAATACAATTAAATAAAATGTAAAATTTCTACATTAAAAAATCATTGCATTAAAAAATGAATTAAATAATAATAATAAAATTGTTCATCATTGGAAGTCAAATCTACAAGTTTCTGGATACACTCCACATAGCCTTGATGACATCACCTTGGGAACAATCAAGTCCGCGAGAGCATCCGAGCTCTTTAGCCTTTACTTCTGTCACAGAGCAGAGGACTGCGAAACTGACCTTCATGAATCATATGCATCTTTTTAAATAGTGAATTATTACACCTACAGTTAAAACCTTTTGCTTTCCAAGGCACATATTTGCATTTAACACACGATCACTCTTAATGCCTTATGATCTGTGATGCTGATCGACACGAACGCACCTGCTCATTCAACACACCAACTTTTTGCAGAGAAATATCCCAAAATCGCCATTCGTGTACTAAAATATTAAGCGCAAAGGCCTGTCTTACCGGGATGACAGATGATGGGTTGGATGAGAAGAGCTGATAAAGTCAAACACAACATCTCCACACGACACGATCCTCGCAGTCTCCACATGTCCAAATGCGCAATTAGAGCAACACGGAATGGCGGATCAAATTGAGCGTCAATGAAGGAAACGGGCTAACTTGACTAACCAAAATAATTACAAGTGATCGAGGCGATTTTAATGACCCGCGACAAATCTTGTGCCTGTTTCGTGGGACATTTCGGACAGCCCACAATCCGCGCACACTTCTGCTCTCTGTTGCGTCCTTTACATTCTCAAGTTAATCCAAACCGGACGCACTTTGAGACGCTCGCGCTCGTTCAGTTCCTCTTCTGTACGGCGGCTCTCGCGCATCTACAAAGTCAGTCGCTTCGATCACATTTGGCGCGGTCCCCTTCTCTATCCAGGAAGTTGTGCATTTGAGCGTTTCGTGTTTTGCCAGAGGAATTAGTTGGGAAATCAAAGCCCTGCCCTCTGGATCCTAGCGCCGAAGGCTGTGGTTCTGCACGCCTGCCGAGGAAAGACAAGGATTGGCTACTGGACAACTGAGGCACAAGACTGTTCTCATAGCGTGTCTTTCTAAATCAGTTAGTTCCGCTCCTGAAATCTGATTGGTCAAAGCGGCGTTCCAAACATGCATATTAAGTAGAGTCGATGACGTGGTAGTCGCTTTTTTTTTTTTTTTTGAGTAGTTTATTTACAAAAAATACACTTTTTCTAGAACGAAGATTAAGTATGTTTGATATTTTTGCGAGGTTCATATATATATATATATATATATATATGATTATTATTATTTGTGGAATGGAAAAACCCTTTAAAATGTCTTAAACACTAAAAATCTTAGCTCAAAATTAATGATTTTTTAAATACTTAATTTATGTAAAAAACAATCTCATATGAAATGGAATAAGAATAGCTTTATCCCAATAGTTATTTGCTTACTGAAACCTAATTTACCTATAGTAAAATATATTTATATTTTATTTTGGGCATTATTTGTTTCTAAAATATATTTCATTACTAGTTTAACCCCTTTACATTTTAGTTACTAAATATGTTAAAAATGTTTAAAAAATGCATGAAAGCAATATAAATAAAGATTTATAAACACTTGTAAGAATTTTATAAGGATTTTACATTCTGACTAGTAATTGTCTGGAGCTAGAGCCATAATTATAGAGCGTTTTCAGCAGAAAATCTTTGTCATATGCTGTTTAAGACCAACTTTCAGTCTTTGTGATGTTAGTAACCACAGTCTGCATCCAATTACAGTGCAACAACACTCCTGTTAGTGTGATATTGTTTAATTATACACTACCATACTGTTGGGACAAATCTTTATTTGTATACTGCAAACAAAAGACAACTTTTATATTTCTTTTAAACTATGTGTGCTTCTAATTTCACAAACCAAATGATTCTGGGATATCCTTGTATATCATGTTAAGGGTACATTGTCATTCAGCCCTACACTCTTCACTGGAAGAGTCAAAATTACCCTGCAATGTTGACAGAGGGTTTACACGGCATATTCTGTGCTTCTCCGATTTCAACGGTGCTCAAATTTCCCACTTGCCAACAGTTCAGTTAAAACAATGTGTAGCTATATTCAGTTATCCTGTCAGAAAAGCCATAGCTTCTATCCCTGTTTCACATTTTGGCCTCAGACACTGTCGCTCTCCAAGGTGCTGAAAGTTTGCCAAGCTGTCATGCATTATCCATGGTGCTGACGACTCGGACTCGCGTTTCACAACAGTGACACTTATTAAGAGACTGTATGTATAATCCTTTGTAAATCAGTTGTGCAGTTGTTAGTTTAAAGAGATATTTTTAGTTCAGCAGACAATTAAAGAATAGCTCACCCAAAAATTAGCTTAACATTTACTCAGGTCATCCAAGATATAGATGAGTTTGGTTCTTCATCTGCAGTAATGTAGAGAAGCATAGCATTACATCACATGCTCACCAATGAATCATGGGTGCTGTCAGAATGAGTGGCTAAGATCACAATAATTCACATCACATCTGGCCAAAAACCAGTTCATGAAAACAAATCCTGCAGTAAACTGATCAATTGCTGTTTTTTCATATCAAACATTTCTGTGGATATTTCTCTCTTGACAAGAAAACTTTTTCACTTAAAAGAAGCAATAGGCTGCAAGCTTTTTGGACTCTCATTTTTAGGATCCATTGCTGAGCAACGGATGTAATGCTAAATTTCTCCAAGTCTGTTCTGATAAAGAAACAAACTCATCTGCATCTTGGATGACATGAGAGTGAGTTCATTTGAATTTTTGAGTGAACTATTCCTTGAATTTTTTCTTTCATTGGTATAACTTATGTTTATAAAATCTGACAAAAAATATCCAGAATTATAGTATCTCAGCTTAAAAAAAAAATCGTGTGAGAATGAATTAATGTTACCGTCCTTGTTGTGAGGTCAAGATCTGAGAGGGCTCTCATGGGCCAATGGTTCTCCATCACCCTGTCAGAGCTGTGAGTTGAATACTTTATCGCTAATTATCACTCCGAGGTTTTCTCACGAGCGCTCAGAGCCTGTGTGTTTGTGTGAAACTCCGGTTTTCTCCGAAGACTGCCACAAAAACGGCTACGGGACAGGGAACAGCAGGGGAGTTTGGGAGAGCTGCCCAGCTGGACTTTAATTTGAAGAATCTGATTAAATTCGGTATTTAATTACCCTTCTCTCAGAGGAGCTGTTGGGGATTGTCACAGTGTTTTGAGCGTGTAGGGTGTGAGCCATCTGCCTGTACTTCTGGAGCGCTCTCTGGTGACCCCTGCAAAAAAAGGGAAGAAATAATTTTCTCTTTCACTTCTCAGCACTCTATCTCTCTCTCACGCACACACACACTGTCCTTTATATAGTAACTCTTTATTATTTTTTCAGTTGATTTCACATGTTGACAGTTGCTGCATAATATATGGAAGAGCGCATCAATTATGTAGCATTTATTCAGACAACAACTATACAGTATGTGAAATTCATTGAATCAGTGCAACCCTGCGCATTGTAAATCTCCGACATAGTCATAATTCACTGTTATGTATGGCAAATAATTCTTCCCGAAGGGGTCCTGTGCACATAGTTTATGTCACAGAGCTTGGAAAGCATATAAAAGGATATAGAAAGGGCTTCTCTGGATTTGGTGACGTTCATAAAAATTGAAAGACTGAGGTCAAAGAGGAAGTGCTAAAAAAAAGGGGGTCTACTGCAGTGCATTGACACCTCATTGCCTCATACTCCTAATATAATGGCATTTATTGATAAAAAAAAATTCTTGGCAGACATTTCTTTGTTAATGGGAGCGGTGTGGCGCAAAGGAAAGCACATACAGCAATAGTTTTGAGGAAAAGAAAAGAGCATGGTCACGAAAAGTAAAAAGTGGTCGTGTTCACCTTGACAGCAATGTGGCCTGCAATTAAAATGCTAAAAAAGCTTTAAAAAGACAGAGAGAACCTTTTGAAGATGAGCATTTCCCGAGGATCAGCGCAGTGATTCAAAACTAAGGTCATTATACAATTGGGAATGGCTCAAGTCACCCTTATATAAAGGCACGTTCGAAAATTCTTAATGATGTTCGGATGATTCTGAAACCAAAGGGGGGCGGCTTGCTTTTTTTTTTTCTTTCTCTTTCCATGAATTATTATCTTGCCTTTCCCTCAGTGCTGATACTAATCAAAAACAGAAGTGAAACCTCTATTAAAGACTTATCTGAATGTATCTTGGCAATCAGTCTGCCTCAACTCCGAGAGGGATATTTATGCAAATTGGATGCTTTGTCACCACGGTTTGTCATACATTATTTGTGAACTTCATAAAGAGCGTGGTTGCAGATGAAAATGTCTACGGCTTCTGGACGCCTGCATAAAAATGCAGCCTATTTGGGAAGCCTAAGGTATCACGGCCACAACGTGCATTTCTTCTGGTCTGAGATACGCACGCATATCAGCTTGTACAACAAATGCTCCATTTGCATATATATGCAATTTAACATATTACATCATCACACCAGCATATTCAATCCGCAGGAAAATCTACTTATCAGAGCGGTATCCACAACCCAAGACACTAACCTGAGGAGGCTTGTCAAAATAAGCAGGAGATAAGAATAGGAGCTTTTCCTCTGCTTTCACAAGCCATAGCCCATAATTAGGCCATTTTGGGATTAGGGAATTTGAATTTCAGCAAAAATCTGCTGCGCCACTGCTGTTTTACATTTCTGCTTCAATGTGCCAATAGCCCTAGGCGGTGTGAGTTAAACATTTAGAAGGTATCGACTCCCAGGCTTAGTCGAAGTTGTGATATCATATAGAGAGAGGCTGACCCAAGGAAGAAAGCATGGCTTGTAAATTGAACGGCTAATATACTGTGTCAGGTTTGAAGCTGTGTGCTGGTGTGTCCTTCTGTAGCATTGCAGCAAAACATTTTTGGAGTCCAAACAATAGAGAACAGCTCTAGCAAAGCCAAGGTCATGAGTTTGACTTCAGTGAATGCATGAACTAATACAACATTTACCTTAAAAGCACTTCAAGTCTTTTTGAATAAAAGCATCTGCCAAATAGCTACACAAAGAAAACATCACTATAGAAACATCAGCTGAAAGGATCAATGCAGCCTCATGTTTGATATAAAAATTACAGCAAAATGGAATTTGTTTATATAAAGATTTCACTGGTCAGATCAATCACAGAGCTAACACTGCTTAAAACCAGTCCCCTTTTAACCATCACCTTTGCTGCTTGCACGAATCGCTGAAAGAATCGCCGTTGCCATAATCAGAACCATCCATGATATTTCAGTTTGAGCTCGATAGGCGATTTTTGTGGTGACCAATGGAATTGGCTGTAGGGGGCGGGGTCTGTGATAAACAGCCGGTGGGATTAATATTTGAAATGCGGCTCCGCCCACTTCCAAAACAACCAGCTTCAAACAGAAAACAAGATTATTTAGCGTGTTTCAAGTAAAAGCTCACTTCATTTTAGCTTGTTTTTTTCTGAAAAGAAGACAGTAATTTTTTCTTGTCTAGAAAATCCTTCTTAATTTGAGAATGTTTAGATATTTTGGCTGGAAACAAGACAAAAAATCTAGTCTTAGAAAGCAGTTTTTGCAGTGCTGAACTGATAATTATAATGATATTACCATTAATTAATGATAATGTTTTGTTAATTCACTGAAGCTTTCTCGTCTGCAGCTTTAAATGCTCAATGCTCATTTTTTTTTTATCATTCATGAGCTAAATAAAATCTGAAAGTGATTCCAACAATAGGTATCTCTGTGCCATTATTATTTTAAAAACTATATCCTACATTAATTTCTGCAAAACACAAAAAAGTATGTATAAATACAGTACAAATCGCCGCATCGAAATGAAAACTAGAGGCAGTAAAACATCCCACAACTTTTATTCCTTTGCACACATGATTAACAGGTGCATATCTAATAAATAAAGGCTAATTTTCACACAATTAGTTGCAGAATGTTATGTTATGACTTTTAGCACAGTTTGAATACTTTTTTGAACATTGTCATCACATATGCAGCTTCATATGTATGAGTTTTCTAAGTCAGTAGGTTTACTCACAACATATTTACAACATGACAGAGCATTAATCTTTAGTGACACTGGATATTATTTTAAAAACACTGCAATACCTGTGCCAACCTAATACAAACGTGCCACGGTTACTTTTAGCAGTCTAGCATGGATAAGATCAAACTACTTTAGCAAATAGTCAATCGTGATAAAGACGCTAAAATTAGGACTGTGTATCTTATTCTTTATACTAAAGGCTTTGCTCACTCAGAACAAATTTAAAGGTCTGAGCTTTCATGAGTGGAGGGACATCAATGAATCTATAAGCTCTGTCAGTGTCATCTTTTCCGAACACCCTTTCCTCTCTTTTCTCACCCCTCGCCACCCCTAAGGCAATCTCTCTGTTTGTCAATATCTGTAACCATCAGTTCTCCCAAGGACATGCGAATAGGAGGGTCAAATGCTGCCGCTCAACCTAATTATGCTGATGGCGGCAGGCAGCTAAAAGCCGGAAGGTTGTTAGCTTCCAGAAAAGTCCCTTTACTGTCCTCTGAACGGACACTCAGCATTGAGATTTCAATATGTTTGCCGTGCCAAATGGGCCCGCTGGGGCTGATACAGTTTGAGACAGCATCAGTATCATCAAAGGAAATGTCTTTTGAATGCATAATCAAAATCGCTGAGCTGATTTCATTTTATTAACTCGAAATGCTGTGCTGTGTAAATCAATGTGCATGTAAATGGAGAAGAAATACATTTACACTTGTACATTTTGAAAGCTGCAGCTCACACACTCTGATGAAAAATGGCCCATTTAAAGAATCAGAGGCATATGATACAACGGTCCTATAAATCAGTTTAATAGCATGTGACTGTTTGACCAAACCTTTGATATATGACTACAGGGCCTTAGCCACAACCCAGAAAGACCTGTGTTCTGTGTGTCTACAATGGGGTCAGTTTTCAAGATCTGTAGAACTCCGCTCATTTTTGCATGTTAACAATAGCCTGAAATAAAAAAAAAGAAAATAATTCAATGAATTACAGCAAATCTGAAATTGAAATGAGGTCAAAATGTTACAAAAGACTGCAATGTCCCAGCCTACAGTCTATCATGACAGACATCATTTCGTAAAGTAGTATGACCATATTCGCCGGGAGATAATTTATAGAAAAATGAATAATGAAGATGAATCATTGATTTGAATAATTCACTTTTCATTCGCTGAACTCAGTGTCTGCAATGGTGTGATGTTATGTTATTTGCCCGACTGAATTGGATCTTGTATCTGTAAAACTCTTCTATTTTACCCAGCCTTTTCCACTTTATCAGCGTATTAAGCCGAACTGATTGGAACACCTGCCAACGTCACCCTGACCCGAAAAACAAGGTCAGATCAAACCGTCAGAACTTTTTCCTCCAAATACAACTAAAAGAAAGTTTAGGAAAGCCATTTTTATGATATTTTGGAATCTAGGACATTATGCATTGTTAATGTGCAATCTATATTTGTTTATGACTGCACTTGGAAGAAATGAATAATGGATGTTATACTTGCATCTCTCATTGGAAATAAACAGCACTAAAAACAATTAACACCTCAAGCACAGACGAGAATATAATAGCCTGAGGGACAGTCGACAGTCACCACTGATTTTTATAAATAATTCTTCACTTTAGCTTATATGCTTACTGTGATTTGACTGTGACCAACATCCTTCATTTTCCTGGAAAGACATTAATCAATACGATTTCATGGTTAGGTGGAGGCTTGAATAAATGAACAACTGAGCAACACATCTTAACAAGAACAGCCCTCCATATTTTCCTGTAAAAATGTGTGTACTCTCTCACCATTGCATTTCAAAAGGGTTTTCAATCTAAGCTATAAATTTGAAATGATTTTTAAAATTCTATCTTTATTATTAAATTGTCCTCATTTTTATGCTAACGGCTGCAGTTACTTCCCAGGCAGTGTCTGCGATAAAGAGGAAGATCGGAAAACTTGCTCAACTGAATCGTTTAAATTAGAGAGTTTTTTTTAACAGTCCAATTGGTCGATAGCCAGTTTGTTAATGATTCAGACCAGTTCAGCTGAATCCCTAAACAAACCAATTTCCTGTTTTATTGTCTACCAGGCTAAAATAACTTGTACTGTAATCATTCTCCGTACACCGTGACATGCAAGTGGCCAAAATTGAAGCGATTTGGAAAATGGATGGATGGGCATCTACAGTAGTTTATCTGCAGCACTGAGCTTTTTGGCTCCATTACATGGCACTTATGCAGTTAGCAATAACTATTTTCTACTCACCATCCTACTTTATTAATTATAAAACTCTTGTATACTTTGAGAAAAAGCACCACCTGTTCCAATAGGTATTGTTTTGTGTGCCAACACATTTTAAGACAAACTGTTCATCTCTGAACATTAGCCATGGCAGTTCTTCAATAAGCTTATAATTATAATGGATGGTGTTTGTCTGTTCTGAATCAATTGATTAGTGAATTGTGGTATATTGTATTAACGCAGGCGTATGGCAGATGATAAATCACTGAAACCAGATCACACTTCAAGTTTTGCAGCCATATTTCCTCTGCTTCAAAGCAAGGCGATGCTTAACAGAAATTACAGCTTTTGAATACCAGCACTGCATGGTTAAATATGAATGATTCCATCTAACATTCGAATATTTCTGTTAGAATGGGATATTATTATCCTTCCGTTAAGATGATGAAATTAAGGATCTTTACTTGTTTCATTTCTGATCTTTTACTTTTGTTGTAAAGCAGCTGCTGAAATTTAGCCTCCTATAAATGAAGAATGAAGTGATGGAGCAAATGGGTGAGAGAGAACAGAAAACCTATACGTTTCCCTCTAGCTTTAAACTGACAGAAGAGCGCTTCCCCTCTACCCCCATCTTTTAATCATCTAATTTCTGCCAGACTCTCAATTACATATGACAGTTGGCTTTCTGTTTGAACGAGGGCCACTTTATCTTTGTATATCATGGTTTGTTAATCACATCTTTCTTCTATTCATGTTCAACCGGTTGAACAAACTCAAAAGGGAGGTCTACACAATCAAGAAAGCTTTTTTAATATTTAAATGAATTGTTAAACCTTACTTTGCTGGTTGCTACTTTTGCCCTTTTTGAGTCCATCACATGCTAAAGCAGTAGAGCATTCAAAAACATTGTGAATTGTGAGTGCAGCAAAAATATTATGCATTTATTTACTTCTATTACCTGTATATAATACAGAGTTAATCATTTTAGACATTAATATTACTGGTTATTTTGCTATGTCTACACAAAAGTCCAAATAAACCAACAGCAAAAATAAAATTCACGTGTACAGTATTAACGTTTGAATAGTATTTTAACAATATATATTAAACAACAGTTGAATCAGTGTGCTTGAAAGAATCGGCTCATTCATAAAAAAGTTGCTTTGTTTTTGTATAAATCAGCATTTCTGAAAGAATCAATTGAGTGACTGATTCAGTGACTCACTCGTAATGTTTAATACTTGAATAAATCAGTGCACTTGAACAACTAGATTCAATGATTATTTGATGATCACTTGTCGCTACCCACTGTATTGTTTTGTATGAATCGGTTGAGTGATTAAATTCAAAAGTTATAAAATAGTCACTTGTTATGATCCTGAATTAATCAGTATTTTTTTTAATGAATCAAAGTTATTAAAAACTCAATATTTTATTCCCAACTAATTGACGCATACATAAAACAGTCACTTGTTTTAATCAGAATTTTTGAAATAATCATTTGAGTGAATGATTCACTGACACACTCATAATGTTTAAAACTTGAATAAATTCGTCCACTTGAAGAAATCGATTCTATGATCATCTGGCGCATTATGATTGACAATCACTTATTGCCAACTACTGCATTATGTTATCACGAGTGATTCAATAACTCACATATAAAAAAGTCGCTTGTTTTGGTCCAGTTAATCAATATTTTTAATTAATCCATTAAGTAACTGATGAAATGACTCACTCATTAGAACAGTTGCTTGTTTTGTTTCTCAGTAAATCACAGATTTCTGAAAGAATCTGTTTGAGTGATTGATTCACTAACTCAAAATTAATTTTGTTCTTAAAGGAATCAGTTTGATGATTTATTGTATCGCTTCAATGACTCACTAATTAAGACAGTCACTTGTCACCATCTGAACCACTTGAAAAGCCCAAGTCTTTAGCTCAAGAACCATTTTATATTATACACAATCTTGAATAATGCTCACAAAAGAGCACTGCTTAATTATTGTAGAGCTAAGCAGAACATATTTCTTGGATGATGTAAAAGTGTCAGAACAGACATTAATTGTACACGAGGAAGCGTGCAGAGATTTCTGGGAAGCTTTATTGGGGCTGAGCTGGTCCATGTCAGCTGGATAGTGGTCTATAGACCTCTGCATCTAATCTCCTCAAAGCTTTTTTAAATGTCCTTGCTCCTCAGTCACCAGCTCATGCTAATCTAATTCTACAAGCTCAATGTCTTCGCTGAAGTTTGTGATATGCTGACACAGCACGCTGGTAATGATTTATGAACAAGCCTTAATTGGAACCTTTGCTTACTCCGAATGTGCCAGGAATTTTGCCGGCATAAGCACATTTTAATCATCAAAACACGTATACGTTGTCTGGGACATTCGATTTAATTATTAAAGCGCAGTATATTGTACATGAGAATGTATATTAAAATGACAAAAATTGAAATGCTATGGTTTTCACATGAAAACCATTCAGTTTTGCCAGTCTATGTGCTGCAATTGTTAACTCTAGCATAAAATCAATATTTATGGCTGATCTGATATGTAAATTGTATTTTCAAACACTTGACCTTTGGGTTTATGAAAGATGTAAGATGTAAGCAAGTTCTTTGTCTGAACAGGAGACTGAAGCATGACACATATAATCTGTCCTAAACACATGATGGATTGATAGGGAATGTTTCTGAACTTTTCAATCTGAACTCCACTTGTGTTTATCACCACGGCTGAAATGTTGGGCATCTTCTCCAGGTCTGATACTGATTGATGGCATTCAAAGTTATTCGGCAGTAAAATTGGTTTCCAAGATTACATCATCATTCTTAATTACACAGAGTCGTTCATGTGAGGTGGCAACAGTTAATTGAAAACTAATTCCCTTAAGTGGACAAGACTGATTGCTGCCGAAAGTGTAGGTCAGCAAAGTTCTAAAACCCTCAGTGAGTACAGCTGCCTTCGCCTTCTCAACTCACTTTCTAAACCTGATTCCTGAAATGTAGGAGTCAAACTGGTTTCTACAGAAGTGTTGGTTGTTGGCCAAATGTAGTTTCCTTGTGGTAAAGTACAAAATTTGGCAAGAAGACAAACTTTCACATTAGCTTGACAAAGCTAAAATAAAACAAAAATGTCTAGAAATGCTGCATTATGCATGCCAGGCCAGTGGTTGGCGATGTCACTTTGTAAACATTACTCATCTGTGCACATAAAATACAATTCGTTTTCACAAATTACAAATCAACTGGAATTGTAGACAACTAGAACATAGCTTTTAAAAGTTTTCACATATACCCTATTAAGTGATTGCAGATAGATAGGGTCAGCGAGATATTTTCCTTGAAAGAAAGAAATACTTCAGGTAGATAGATAGATACTGTATGGGCTAGTGGAGGAATGTGGGTTCGGGCTTAAAATGGTCTGCAGCGATGGACAGAGGTGATCTATAGTGCTGCCTGTTTGAATTTATGAGCATTAAGTATAGAACTGTCATACTTGTAATTTCAAATTCCTTAAGATATATGCAGGGAACTATAATCCTACTCTAAGTGATGGATTTTAATGGTCATTCCAGGATTAGAAAGAAGCAATTTATTTTCAAGGATATGAATAACAGAAATGTTCACCCATAGAGAGGTAGCAAGACATAATTGGTGTCTTGTTTTCACGGCTAAGCTTGTGAGCGACCAAAGCTGAGCTTGAGGACATTAAACACGGTGAGGAAAGGTAATAAATGAGACAACGTGTGACAAACGTACAGGTACATTTTTATGCTTTATTGACAATTTGACTGGGAGGCTTCCCTTACACGGGGCGGAATTAATTGCATCGATCATATCAAGACCGGAGTTAATTGAGGACGTATGAATGTGACTTATCTTTTTCTGATGCCGAGGAAACAAAACCCTCTATCTGCAAACAAGTCATGAATTGTTAGTTTGAGAAACAACGGCACGGATTTAGAGGGCAAAAGCGCAGATCTGCCTAGTACATCATAATAATAAAGTAAGATAAACAGAAAAAAAAATGCACGAGTATCAAAGTGTGTAATTAGACTATTCTTAAAATAACAAAGAGAGTCCATAATCATCTCGTCTTTAGCCTGTACTCCGTTCTGCATTGGCAAGGCAGCTAATGTGGGAGTATTTGTTCTGTTGTCCATTTAGATTTTCACAGTGAGTCCTCGGTGATGAGATGTTTGCTCTGCCTCAAGTCAGTGTGGCAATTATGAGGTTGTATGAGCTGCAGTGAAAAAGCCTATAGCAGAAGAACGACTATAGATGTCAACAAGTTGAACCGAGACTGCAATGTGGTTATTGCACATGCACTGTGCAGTTTTCGTCACATTGGATGCTTATTTATGATGACTGATCGCAGAACACATGTCTCAGTTTGTAATGATCTGTAAAATGCATGCAGGCAGACAATTATGACATAACATTTTGATCTGTGAAATATGGAATTGTAATCAGGATTGTGCAAGGAGAGGTTGGCATCCCAGTGGTCATATTAACACTCTGAGGATAAATTACTTTAACAAGCTTCACAAATAACTACCATTTTAAAATGGGTCAAAGAACAAAGTGTTTGATGTAAAAATAACTGTACAAGATGAGGAGCTCATTAAAACAGGTGTGTTGATAAATTACAGTTATGCCTTTTTTCGATATCTAGCACATTAAGCAAGGTAAAGCACAAGGCACTTATTCCCAAAATGCCTTTAAAATATTAAAGTGTGAAGGTAATATAAGAGGTTAGTTATTTCCCATTTAGTAATGAGAACTTGACCACCATGAATGCAGAATATTGCTAGAATTAAATCAAAAATAATAGATGTGCAAAGATATTTAGCCATTAGTAATCCAGTTAGAAGAATAGTAATCCAAAATTACCATCCAAGATGTAAATGAGTTTATTTATTGATCAGAACAGATTTCAAAATGACATCAACTGCTCACCAATGAATTCTCTGCAGTGAATAGGTGCCATAACAATTAGAGTCCAAACAGCTGATAAAAACATCACAATAGTCCACGAGTTAACCAATTAATGACTCGTGAAACAAAAAGCTAATTAACAAATCCATCAAGACAGTTTTAACTTCACACCTTTGTCTCTAGCTACAATACCAATCCTCAATAAACATATCAGGGCTTTAAACAACAACTGGGGTTGGAATTTTACCACTTAAGAAAGTGTTATTAACAATAACAAGAGGTTTAAAGTTGAGACTGTTTCTTGCAAACTCTCATTCTGACGGCACCCATTCACTGCAGAGCATACACTGGTGAGCAAGTGATATATGTTAAATTTCTCCAAATAAGAAACAAATCATTTACATCTTGGATGGGCTGAGTAAATTTTCAGCAAATTTTTATTTTTAGGTGAAGATTTTGATAAATCCACTGTTATGTGGTCTTTCCTAAAAATACACTGAAATAGAATAGCACAGTTAATTCTGATTATTTTAGCAGCAATGACACAAAATAAATCTCCCCCTCCTAAAAATCTGCTACTAACTACTTCCGTAAAGTAATTCCGTACAGTGGCCTTTCATGCCACAGAAAAAAATGCATGTCTTCCATCTTAAAAAGGCACTAGCAGGCACCAAGCTCTATAAAATCACAAAGAATATACCATGAAAGTACCATAAAATAGTCCAAATATCTTGTGTGCAAAATTCCTTATCTTCTAAAGTAATACAATTGCTTTGATACTTCTATAGTTCTTTTTATTTGTAAGCTTGACAGCCTTAGCCGCCGTTTCCTTACATTATATCAAGAAGAGCAGATATTTAAAACAACATACACTACCAGAACTTTCATTTTCAATGACTGATGGAAATTAGAAAAGGCTATGAAATTATATAGATCAAAGTTCTGTAATCAAAAAGGGCTGTTCAAAGATTACAGGTTGACATGTAATTTTTGTCAGTATCATAAAACATTTCATTTCTCTTTTTTGTGTTACATGTTTCTATAACTATCAGTAAAATTATTATTATTATTATTTTTATTTTTTTTTTTTTAGTCAAGGCTGAAAACACAATATGCTTTCATTTTAAGCATAATAATGTTTTCTGAGAAACAACACTGAGGTACGACTCAGGGGCTGACACGGCGTGTATTTTTGCGCTTGCGTACAGCTGGGAAAAAAATGAAGCAAAACAGGACTCTCATTACTGGAATGACCATGAGCTGTGTAAGCTTTGTGTTAAAGCCGATCAAATGCTTTGGTGAAGAAATCCAAAGGCAGTATATGGGTCATCAGCAAAGCAATTAGAGTGTGAAACAGTCCCTGAAAACAAATAAGGACTCTTGATCCTGTTTTCGCAGAGCTGCATTCGCAAACCAAGGTCTTTTATAATTGTGTTCTCATGAAAGGAACTTCAAGTTATTGTTTGATCGAAAATATTTTTTTTTTGTAGAACTAGAAATGAATTGCTTGCTTTCTTATATCAGATTGCACAAAAACAAGATTTTGAAAACATTGTTGCTGTTGTCTGAATTGTACCAACATTTTTAAAAGTAGTTCACCCAAAAATGTGACCAAAACAAAACCTTCTGTGTGACTTTCATTCTTCTGTGCCACACAAAAGGCTATTTTCCACATCATTTCAATAGATGGTGACTGAGGCTTTTTAAATGTACAAAAAATGCAAACGCAACAAAAACGTATAATAAGGGAATCATACAATGATGTTCTATATTCCTAGTCATCTGAACCCATACATACCAAAAATATCCACAACTTTGGTTAACATGATCAAAGAAGATTGTGAAAATCAGTCTGAATTGTTAATCCTTTTGTTCTTTTATTTTAAAATTCACAAAAATGACATTTCATTGGATAATAAGAATATACATTGGGGGAAATATCATTATGAAGTAAATGTTTTTTCTCAAATACACGTTGGACATAATTATTGGCACCCCTAGAAATTCTTATGAGTAAAATTTCTCTGAAGTATATTCCCCATCATATTCACTATTTTGAGCACTCCAAGGTAAATATGAACATGAAATTATCCAGTCATTGTTTCCTGTTTCACAGAAATATAAATAGGAGGGAAAACAAAGCCCAAATTTCCCTAATCATCCATCAAATATTTTTCTAATTTGCAGCAAAAGATAATTGAGATTCCCATTTCAACCATCAGGGAAATAATTAGGAGTTTTCAAAAGGAATTTTCCAAGAGGACATGTGTTTATATCGTCTGTGAGAAGGAAAGTTTGAGTGGCTAAAAACTCTCCAAGGACCACAACCTGAGAATTGTAGACAATAGTTAAATCTTGGGGTCAGAAGACCTTAAATAAGGTCTTATTATCCAATGCAAGGTTAGGTTTTTTGTTTTTTTTCTTAAATAAAAGATAAAAAAGATTAACAATGGAGATTTACAAAGGGTGCCAATGTTTTAGCCATGACTGTATAACCAACCTCTGTGTGAGGAACGGTTTAAAATTTGTGAAGAAATTCTTGTTTTGGGGTGAACTATTTTTGCTTTACTAATTTAAAGTGACAATGTACCCAGTACACATCATTACCGCATACAGCTCCGATCCAAGGACAACTTCTGCACAGATTTTACAATAAGCCTCAAAGAGAAGCAGTCAGATACTCTCAAACCACTCTAGCTGCCAATCATCTACAGATTACTCTCAAATAAAGCATTTCCAATACCCTGAGCTGCGGTTCCATCTTTGTTCAAGTACTTTGGTTCTTTAAAGGCGTTTTATACCCAGCCAAATGTACTGTTAATTGTTCGTTAATCTTGTTCAGTCTGTTTCCATATTCCAGTCTGAGTTATTTTCTCATAATCCTCCGCAAGTCTGGCATAGAGCATGGAATTTAAGAGCATTATCTCCTTAGGTGCATACAAACTGCGAGGAAATATTTAAATGTTTTCACAAGACAAAATATTGCAAATATAAACCACAAGTTCACTGAGATCCACATGCAGCTCAAAATAAAGCAAATGAGTGACATAATGAGACCATCAATAATATATCTGGCAGCAGTAAACACACTGACCTATATATATCACATATTGAAAAGTGATAAGGCAGAGACGGAAATAACAGACCATGAACATCTCATTCCCTGGAGCCCCATGAGACTGAATTTGCAGTTCAAAATGTCAGTTTATAAAATCTATCACACCTCAGCAGCAAGTCTGCAATAAAACATTGCCAACAAGACCACGCAAGAGAAATATGGATGCATATACGGCACAGAATGCTAAGCGTTTGCTTGCTAAGTCTATACAGAAATCATTAAGGAACAAATTTTCCCTAATGGGCGCTACAGGAGGCCAGAGGTCAAATGGACCGAAATGTTGCCGTGCTGGCATCAAATGAAGCAGCTGGCTGGAACAGAAGGTATCTGAGGTCACAAACATTTTGTTCTTGCATTTCTGCTTAAACAAGACCACAAAACGCTGGTAAGCACCATCTAGACCGGAAGCCAAAAAATGAAGAGTTTGAAAACAGGCTGGGACGTGCAGTCCCAGAATGCACGGGGTCAGTTGCATTATCCATATTCAGATTTAATTAGAACAACCCCCCTCGCTATGGCGCAGAAATGTATTATTGGCCGTTGACTGATGTAATCGGCCTATTTGAATGCAGCTTCTGCTGAATTCTACACATTCTACACCCTCTCAAATGGACTGATGGGACGTTTTAGAGCCTGAAGGGATAGCTCATAAAATCCAATTAAGGCCATGCCTTAAGGAGGCGGGCCGGGGGAGTGGTGGTCACGCTCCAATCACTTTCAGCCGCTTAATGTGTGTTTTTCTAGAATAAATGTCTGCAGGTGGTGAGACAAGACTTCCCTTGTGTTTAGTGGAAATGGCGAGGTTGGTTCAAGCACGCCCATGGGCAAATATGCAACAGTTCATTTATAAGCCAAGAAAAAAAATTGCTGCCAATCCTAAGAACATGGAGACTTCAACAACGTTCTTTGTTTGTTATATCCACAAATCCTCACCTGCTGAAATATGACTGAATTAATACAATATGGCCAATGATGTAAAACCATACAAAGGTGGAAAAGCTATTCAGTAATATGAGTATTAAAGCAATGATATTATTTGTGGCCCTGGATCACAAAACTAGCCACAAGGGTCCATTTTTCGTCAGGATTTCTACTTCATCTGGAAGCCGAATAAATGAGCTTTCCATTGATGTATGGTTGTTGAGATATAACTGTTTGAAAATTCCTACAAATATTCATGCTACTTGTGGTCCATGGTCACATTTCTCTGAGCCGTGGTCTTGTGTTAAATATAATAAATTAATGTTCAAGTAGTAAAATTGCTCTCTTAAGTGCTCTACTCATAAGTACTGCATTCTGAATTCAATTGTAACCCCACATATAACAGACCCTTATCACAGAAACGTCAAAATCACATGACATTATTGTAGGCATTAGTTAAGACTAATAAAATTAATGCAAATGTTTTTCTACATCTGCTTTAGATGGGTGACGTGCTGCACCTGATTGCTCTTGACAACGATATGTTCACACAAAATATTTGAAACCTTCTTGTTATTTTGGTTTATGTCATTCCTTGGATAATTTGTGAGTACACTGAGTAAATTAAATTCTCTGTATAGTTCAGAAAAAAAGAGAAGATTTGTGATTTGTTTTTATTTACATAAAAAATGACATGACACACACAATATCTAATCTTTTTATTACATGGCAAGATTTGCATCCATAAAGGCAAGTGGGATTCATTCATAAGGGATTCATTATCCAGTTAAATTGATTAATATTGAAACGATACAAAAAAGATCAGCGTAGTTCTGCAGAACTTTGACTCTTTAAGTCTACATGTATACCCTGTTTTTATATCAAACTTAATATTTACGAAAAAAAAAACACAAAGTAGCAGCCTATCCTGTGCAGAAAGAACAGAGCTCTTGAGAAAGCGACCTCCAATTTGTTTCCTTTATTTACAAAACGCAGCTGTTTTTATTGTGAATGTACACAAATAAAATAAATATTTAGAATAGTTTCAATTAATGTCTTATTATTGAACAAGTTGTAATATTTATATGGGAAATAAAATCCAGTGATCCTGCTGGCGCCGCGCAGACAAACTTCATATTCAGAACAAAATTAGGCCTAAAAAACTTTCAAAATATTAAAGCAACATCAAATTAAGATATGTATGTTTGAGAAGTAACTCGTCTTTTTCTTACCATAAACAGTATATAATTTTAGATACAATAATACGAATATGATTTAATGCGCTTTTGAACTATATAGAGGACGCTGTCTATAGTCCTCGCTGGAGTCTGTGACGTCATCTGTGTTATGTGCAGGTGCGATGGATAGCGTTCAAACCTGTAGAGTGTCCTAATGGTATATGTTTCTCATCCAACCACAATCAAATTCGCTCTATCCGGACGGCGCGATTTCTCTGGATGTATGTTCATTTGTTTTGAACGATGACAAGCCGGAATGAAAATAAGCCAAAATGAAACTGGAGTAACGAGGCTATTTTTAAAATGTAAGGAGTAGAAAGTACAGATAATTGCGTGAAAATGTAAGAAGTAGAAGTAAAAAGTCGGCTGGAAAATAATACTGCTCCAGTAAAGCATAGATACCCAAAATTATTACTTAAGGAAGGTAACGTACTTGTACTTCTTTACTTGACACCTCTGCTACCTTCTACGTAATATATGTTAAAATTAAATGCAGTTTCTAGATACAGTAAAGAGTCACTATTATCTTTTATTATTATTTTTAATCCAGTTTTACATTTAAAGGCCAAGCAAAAAAATGTTGCCGATGGCAACAACCCGGAGACTTCATCTACATTCGTTGTTAGGTTCACAGTTTTGCAAATGTTCACCTGTTGCCTAAGAATCAACATATTCAAATGAGCTGCCTCGCTCCTAGCAACAAATGGCATACGGCTGCATACTGATTGGCCCCCTGTAATGCGCTTACCTTAGGTGAGTGTATATTTGAGAGGCCTTGGAGAGGGATGTGATTTGCATGTGCGGGCCATCCTCAGCCGGACTCTAAAGACAGGTGCTCCACTGGCTGCTTTTCTATTACTACAACAATATAGCACTCCCCCACGGTGTCAGCTTCTGAAGACTATTCATCTGTGCCTTACAATCCTGCATTTTGTCAACAGCACTTAGCAGTCAGCTCCCAAAGGGCTTTCTAGCATCAAGCTATTATTAATCTTGTTTGTTTCATTCTTTCTTTTTTTCACTCCCTTCCTGGTACCACTGACGCTCAATTCCCAGAGGTCTCAGCGATCCAGGGATCAGTGTAATCAATGATTTATCTGCATGCAGATGGTGACTGCGACCCATGTAGGACATGCAACAGAGGGCTGTGCTGATGTGCTTTAGCTCTAATGGGTTCCTTGTTGTCTGTGATCCTTGAAACATTCAAAAATAAAGTAGCCTATGGGAAACTGGGGCAATCTGAAACACTACATCTTTTAAATGAAGGATATAAGTAATACTCAGTTCAAATTAATCTTTATTTAATTTTTAGGTAACTGGTCAAATTAATAGAAGATTCTAACACTGATGCAAATTGCTGGTAGATATAAAAAAGTGAAGGTTTTTTTTATATATAAAAAAAGTTATAAAGAGTGCTGGATGAATTGCTTGCAAATCCATTACTGATTGCAAATTACATTTACAAATTTCAGGTAAAGTGACTATTTTGTGATTACTTTTAGATTACTTTTGACCTCACTCACTTAAAACATGAATTTATATTGGATAATCTTCTAGTGATATAAAAGTACTGAAATTATTGTAACACACACACCAACACAATCTCACGAGCAATTCGTACATATTCGTACGAGGTGTCAAATTTGTGCCAATTCGTACTAATTCGTATGATTTGTCTAAAACCACGTGATGGGTAGGTTTAGGGGCGGGGTTATGTTTAGGTCATTCATACAAATTCATACGAATTGGCATCTCGTAAAATACGTACGATTTAGAGTAAATCGTATGAATTCATACGAGTGAGGTCGTATAAATTTTTACGAAATAGCCACCTCGTAAAATATGTACGAATTGCCGTGAGATCAGGTTGCACACACACACACACATACAGTATGTATATATATATATATATATCTATAAAAAATCACAAGTGTGATATAAAAAAATTGCAATTGCGCCTTTGTCTCAAAAAAATTGAATTCACTAGTTCCCACTTCCTCGGCGATAAATATAAGCTTGTTTGGCGGACTGTCCGGGGGACAGGCAGGGAGCCCGGTGGGCCCGAGCCCTAGGAGGTTTACCCCTAGGTGGCTAGGGTTAATGGATGCTCGGAGCCCAGCCTGGTCTCCGCGAGCCCCCCGAAGGAAGTGGAGAACTTGAGCTGCTAGTCCTTCCCTGCTAAGGAGGCGGAAGGGGTGGTGGTGGAAGACAAAAACGTGGATGCTAGGTTAGAGGCAGTGAGTAGTATTTATTGCAGTGGTAAAGCGTTTGGCGGGGTAGCTTGATAATTAGGAGATTGATCACAGCTGCGAATCGTTCATTCATAGTTCTCCTGAAACTCATTTAATTTCATTAAATGTCATTTAATTTATTATTTAAACTCAAAACACGTGAGGTGTAAAATTCTAAATTCATCTTGCAATTCTGTCTTTCTTGCAATCCTGAATTAAAATCTTCCATTTACATTTAAAAATTCTTAATATATATATACATACACACATTTTATGCAAGTAGTCTGCTATACTATTATAGAGCATATTATTAGATCCCATTGATTTCCAATACAAGTTATCAGGATCTCAGGATCTTACTTTTTGGACACCTAAATGTCAGCAACTCCACCAAATTGCTGCTAAGATTGGGTTTCTGAATCAGAAAAAGGTTTTTATTCCTCCCCTGGGCATGAAGAGAAACTCCTTATTCTCAATAAACTGTTTTATTTCTAAAAACTCTGGTATTTCTATCAACCGACTTAAAGCTGATAAATTTACATGATAACACATTGTGGACATTCTAAAGTGAACAGTTATTTTTCGGAATCTGTCAAATGCGAAACATTCTCAGAAAACATGTTGGACGGCTGAATATGTGTATTCATTTTTTCAGCATTCATCGCAACAAGAAAAGTAAGCTATACCTCAACACATAATGCAGTCAGTGTTACCCACCCGTTGCTGTTTCCATTTGAATACACTGACTTCATTTAAATATATTTGAATAATACATTCCATGTACGCATTTGATTTGCTGCTTTTACAGTGGTGGGGAAAAAAACTGGATTCCACAAGCTCATGGATAAAATTGGTTTTCGGCTTCATTATACTTTGCCTGTCACACCATCATAAAATTAATAATGTGCACAATGTAATTTGCTTATTGTTTATTGTTCCAAACTGGCGAAACTAACAATGCACAAAGGAGCAAATGATAAAATGTGAGAAAACAGGATGATTAAACTTAATTTTACAGCTAACACAGAATGAAGGTGTGATTCTAAAAACATTTTTATGTACTAGAAAAGTTCAGTGAAGCCTGAGCTAAAATGTGTGAAAATATAAGCAACCAAATACATTCTCTGCAAGAAGCAGACTTTGCATTAAATGATTAAAGTTGCTCTATGTATCAATATTCCCAATGCAAAAAATAAAGACCAAAAAGAAAGTCACCTTCTAATTCTAACATGACTGTCTTCCATAGAACACAAAATAAGATTTTTAGCTTTATTAGATTAGATTAGATTCAACTTTATTCATCCACCACTGTACCATTGACACCACCATTGGACTTAGTTACACACAGACTCAAATTCCCATCATGCATTGCTCACTCACACCTGCTCACACTTGCAATCAGCACCCACAGCTGCAGCCCATCACACACTGCTTATATAGTCACACAACAGATGAACGCCAAGTCTTAATTTGCTCTGGCGATCTTATTAAGCATTCTTACCCGTGTTTTGTTTTTACCAGTGATCGACCTTGGACTGCTTATTCCTGGATATTGATTGTTTGCAACCCACCCTGATCTGTGCCTGTGTCCCCCGACCACGATTCTGCCATTCCCCCATTCCCCTGTTTGCTGTTGTCTGACCTTGCCTGTTTCTGAATAAAGAACTGCAGATGGATCCGAACGCTCACACCGCAGTCGTTACATTAAGTCTAACCAGGAGTGCAATAAGCAGCAAGTGCAGGATATAGGTATAAGTTGTACAGTAACATGAACATAATTTACAGTTTGTATTAACTATAATCAGGAATTACAAGTAGATGAACATAATGTACAGGTTGCTATAGTAATCATGAACATGCTAATAGATATTAACATTATTTACAGGTTGTTACTTACTATATTAGGGACTGACATGTATAAAAATGTATAATCAGAAATGTATAAATGTATATGTGCAATGGATATGTACATTTACAAGTGGGTATGTACAGTGAAGTGCAATGAATATGTGCAATATTAAATATTAATGTGCAAAATTAAATAGTGCAATGGTTATGGGGAGAGCGTATGGGGGCAAAGAAGTCAGTATGGGGCAAAATAATAAAGAGTAGTGAATAAT